>JARHVA010001479.1:1947500-2457500 GCA_037957365.1 Torreya grandis
AAAATGTTAAATTTTATCCCATCAAATTAAAAAAACTTCATTAGCCTAAGATTGATGTTCACACGATTGTCATTCGACATCTATAAGGATGCATTTGACATTTGTGAGACCATCAAATTTAATCTAATGAATTATTATGCTCAGGGTCAAAATTCACACCAAAATCTTGATGGAAATATCAAAAAAGGATTTACATGCTCAAAAAATGCTCAAACACTAGAAGTTTTCAAATTTTAAAACATGGAAATGCTCTTATAATCTAAGTATGCAAAATAAACTTAGTCTAATTCTATACTTTAACATCCCCATGAAATTTTATTTAAATGTCATGAAACTTAAATTATAGACTTATACTACATCTAATTTTGAAAAGAGAGTCCTTATAGTGTAAAGTTTAGATCAAGTGCATCTAGCTAAAAGTTTTAATGTGTTTTATCAAATACAATAAAATTCTGTGTTATTTGAGCATTGTGTCATGTTGTTCCTTTTGGGCATAATCCTTGGCATAAATATTATAGATCAATATTTACATTCTATTATTAAACATGGTATAAACATTGGCCTATAATATGTAGGCCATGACCTCCTTATATATAAATTAGAAAACTTAGGCATAAACCCCTTAGCCTAAGGTTTATTTCATACCTATTAAATGAAACAAAGCTTAGCCTAAGGGACTTAAGCCTAAGTAAAGGTATTACTAATATAATAACCTAATTTTTGGGCATATTCATAGATCAATGACACACACTTTATCTTTGAGTTTAGATCTAATGATGCGAAGGTGCCCAAAAACTTTTCAATGAGTCCCCAAGCAATCATGAACTTGATCTATGGTGAGAGTGCATTTAAGTCAAAAATGATAGGATGATCCAATACTTCATGCGTTTTCATTAGATTTCAATCTAATGATATGCAGGCACTCATGAATTTTTAAAGGCCTATGAGCTCTTCCCATGGCCCATGCTCATTCAATAAAGGACTGACATAGGATTTGAAGCACATAGAGGGGCACATAAAAATTCTAAGTGTCACAACTACTATGCTAGGAATAAAAGGAGACAATCATAGGTAAAGGCCTAGATTATAATAGATGGCTCACACTAATCTTGGATTTTGATCTAATGGATCAAAATGAAAGAGGTATTTTAAAATGCTAATGGCTAGTTCTCAAAAGGTATTTATAAAAAATGCCTCAAAATACCCAGACTGATGCCACATAAGTGTCATGCAAGAAAAAAAGGATAAAATACAAGATCTTGTGGGCTCAAAAATGCAAAGGTATAAAGGCAAAGGTCTAAATCAAATCTAATGCATGTATAAGCTAAATTCTAGATATATTCTACCATTAAAGCTCCAAAATCTAAACCCTACATAAAAGCAACTCAATTATATTCATTTGGTCATCGTTCAATCAAAAGAGAGATAAATTATGTTGGTTAGGTTGTGGAGCTAAAAGCTTCACTGATGCAAATGGAGGAGGTTGCTAAGTTATAGAGCAACTGACATTGGTTAGGCCAATCAACATCAGTCATATTCACTATGCAGAGCAACCAACATTAGTTATGGGTCAGTCGACATCAGTCAGACAAGAACCGATGTCAGCAACTTGTGTGTGCGTGTGTTTGCATACACTTCCAGAACTGGTCTAATTTTAGATGAATAGTTAGTTTGCATGTAAAAGAATAATTTTTGTCTTGAGTTTGCATTTCTAATTATTGTAATTAGGAAGTCTAATTATTGTTTGTATGGGATCTATTTAAGAGACCCATGGGGCTGTATTGTAAAGTTGTAGAATCATAAGTACTTGTAAAGGCAAGGACAAGGGTTATTCTAAGGTATGTAAGATCTAGGTTTGCAGGTGTGCAAGACCAAGTTAATCTAAAGGTGTGTAAGATCAAGAAGAAGATCTACATGGTAAGTAAGGTCAGTTGATTTGCAGGTGTGTGTATGAGCAAGGTCAAAGGAGATCTATGGGGTAGCAAGGTCAAAGGAGATCTGCAACACAACAAGGAGCAAGATCATGGAGATCTACTTGGATTACTTTGAGTACTTGGTACTGGAAGTAGGAAACAATGGTTGAGTTTATTGTCACTTACTAGTTGGTGTAATGGCAGTATTGTTACTGAATGGTTGAAACAACTCTGTGTTTGAGTTGATTGGTTTGTAATTGAGAGAGATAACTCTTGAGGGAGAATTACTAGTATGCTTAAGAGGTGTGGGAAGAGTATTATTTCTTCATTGTATTTCCTTCTGGAAGAGTATTAATACAAGGTTGTATTGTCTCTCATATTCTGTGTTATTTCTGAATTCTAGTTACATTTTACTTCTAGTTTAATTCTGTGTTTAGTTTCTTATACAAAGGTAATCAAGTGTACTCTTAAGGAGTAGGGATCTTGACAATTGGTATTAGAGCAGGGTTGCAGGTTCATTAGAGCTTGGTTCACTAACACCTTGGTTTCAAAGTGTGTTAAGTGTTTGTTGATTATAGGTCACTCTCAGGGGTTTCTGATTGAGTGGGAATAAAGCAATGGCAAAAGAAAGTAAGCTAAGATTGGAGAAACTCAATGGAAAGAATTATCAATTACTGTATTATGGAAAGAAAGAGCAGGTAAAGAAAGATTGTTGGTTGGTAGGAAGATCAACATGAAGGAAATGAAGAAGAAGATGTTGTAGGTATTGTTGCACAGGATGCTCTTGTATGTTCCTTAGATAAAGTAGAATCTTGAGTTTTAGATTTTATTGCCTCTTTCCATGCAACCCCAAATAGAGTATTTTTCCATGATTATGTCCATGGAGACTTTGGAAAGATTTATTCAGGGGTTGGTGAGCCTTGTCAAATTGTTGATAAAGGGGAAGTGTGACTGAAATTGCAGATAGGCAACACATCGGTGTTGAAGGATGTCATGCATGTCCCAGTCCTGAAGAGGAGTCTAATCTCTATAGGAAAGTTGGGTGATGAGGGTTGCATAGTTACTCTTACAGTGGAATCTTGGAAAGTTTCCAAGGGTGCACTTCAATTAGCATGTGGTAAGAAAGTAAGTACTCTTTATCTATCTACTTGTATTACTGATTCTCCTTCTAGTTTATCTACTTCAGATGTAGATGAAAATATGTGGCTTTGTAGGCTTGGTCACATGAATAAGAAGGGGATGCATGTTTTTAAGAGGAAGTCTGATGTCTTTGACAAACTTAAGAATTGGAAAGCCTTAGTTTTCATGGAGGAGATGATAGATAGAGATCAGCTCAAGGGGCTAAATAATTATGAGCAAGGTAGTTTGGACAAGGTTATGATCTAAAGTGAGCTCATGGGTAAAAGTCATCACTCATAGGAAAACATAGTTATCGATGTCAGTCAGGTGAGAACCGACATCGAATAGGTAGATATTGATGTTGGTCATGTACAGACCAGAGTTAGTGGTGTCAGGCAGGTGGAGACTGATGTCATTCTGGGAACCAACATTAGAGACTAGGTGGACATTGACGTTGGTCAGGGAACTGGCATTGGTGATCAGGTGGAATTGAAATCAGTCAGGTGCAGACCAAGGTCAACTAGAAAATGAATTTTGGGTAGACAACAAGCTGTCAAGGAGTCTAAAATGCCCATATGGAGGACTGAAAGGGTAAGAAAGCCTCAAATTCATTATTCTCCTTCTTTATACTACTTGAACTTGTTTCTCACTAATGGTCAAGAACCAGGAAGTTTTGAAGAGGCAATACAGGTAGAATCTAGGAATCAATGGGAGCATGGCATGAATGAGGAGATTGATTCCTTGGGAAAGAACTGAATGGGAGATTTGGTAGAGTTTCTAGCCAGGATGAAAGCACTGAAAGATGAATGGATTCCTAGGTGAAAGAAAGGAGAGAATGGACACGTAAGATAGAAGGCCAGGTTATATGGTCTTGAGTAGGCTGCATGACAATGGTGTTTAAGGTTTGACAGGTGTATGACAAAGCATGGCTTTAGTCAATGTCAATGTGACCATTATGTTTACTTTACCAGGTTGGATAATATTAGCTACATTATCTTGTTATTATATGTAGTGTATATGCTTGTTTCAAGGTCACACATGCAGGAGATTGTTGAGCTAAAGGTAAAGTTAGTTCAGAGGTTTGCCATGAAGGATTTGGGACCAGCAAAATTCTTTGGCATGAGTATTTCTAGAGATAGGGAAAGTCACATGTTGATGTTGTCTCAGGATGATTGTGTGAATAAGGTAGTGGAGAGGTTCAATATGTAGGATACAGAACTGGTTAGCACACTTATGGATGGACAGTTCACAGAATAATGTCCTAAATCACATGATGAGGTTGAGTACATGTGTACTAGACCTGATATTACCCAAGCAGTGGGAGTTGTTAGCAAGTTTGTGGTCAATTCAGGAAAGAAGCACTGGAAAGTAGTTCAGTGGATTCTCAGGTATCTGAGAGGGACCAATAGTAGGTATACATGCTATGTAGGGTCAAGCACTTCTGTACATGGGTATGTAGATTCAGATATGGTAGGGTACTTGGATGATAGGAGAAGCACCATAGGATATGTAGTGGTTGGTCTTCAAGACTGAACTTGAAGAGGGATAGAAGCTAGGAAACAAAATTAGATGATGTACATGTATAGGTATAGGTGCAACTATTTATCTCCAAGTGGGAGATTATTAGGTTGTGGAGTTAAAAGCTTCACTGATGCAAAAGGAGGAGGTTGCTAAGTTGTAGAGAAACCAACGTCAGTCAGGCCAACCAATGTCAGTTATATTTAGTGTGCAAAGTAACTAACATTAGTTATGGGTCAGCTGACATCGGTCAGACAAGAACTAATGTCAGCAACCTGTGTGTGCATGTATTTGCATGCGCTTTTAGAACTAGTCTAATTTTAGATGGACAGTTAGTTTGCATGTAAAAGACTAATTTTATTGTTTGTATGGGATATATTTAAGAGACCCATGGGGCTGTATTTTAAAGTTTTAGAATCATAAGGACTTCCAAAGGCAAGGACAAGGGTTCTTCCAAGGTATGTAAGATCTAGGTTTGCAAGTGTGTAAGACCAGGTTGATCTGTAGGTGTGCAAGATCAGGAAGAAGATCTACATGGTAAGTAAGGTCAATTGATCTGTAGGTGCATGTGTGAGAAAGGTCAAAGGAGATCTGTGGGGTAGCGAGGTCAAAGGAGATCTGCAACACAATAAGGAGCAAGATCAGGGAGATCTACTTAGATTACTTTGAGTACTTGGTATTGGAAGTAGGAAACAACGATTGAGTTTATTGTCACTTATTGGTTGTTGTACTGGCAGTATTGTTACTAACTGGTTCAAACAACAACTCTATGTTTGAGTTGATTGGTTTGTAGTTGAGAGAGAGAACTCTTGAGGGAGAATTACTAGTACGCCCAAGAGGTGTGGGGAGAGTGTGATTTATTCATTGTATTTCCTTCTAGAAGAGTATTAATACAAGGTTGTATTGTCTCTCATATTTTGTGTTGTTTCTGAATTCTAGTTACATTTTACTTCTAGTTTAATTCTGTGTTTAGTTGCTTATACAAAGGTAATCAAGTGTATTCTTAAGAAGTAGGGATCCTGACAGTGTTTTTGAGCATAAGAGAGATTTCATTGAGACCATTTGCTACCAATATAAACAATTCATTGAAATAAATATAATGGCAACTTGCAGACAACAACTAAAAGAAGATATTGAGTTATACTTATCAATGGATAATGAAGGCTAGATCTTCAAAGATACTGAATTAGATATTGTAGCCTTGAATTCTCTAAACATGAGGAACTGGTCTGAGCTATTTTTCATGATCAAATAATTGAAGATAATCAAAAAAGAGGAACAAAGGATTTCTATAGTGAGCTAGAGATATTATGACTTAGTTATTATTTAGATGGTAGGCCTCTACCACATTGTGGCAAAACTTGAGGTATTGCATTATATGGATATTCTTTCCCCTATTTTTGTTGATTATAAAATTGATAATGAGTGGATCATTAGGGAAGGAAACTCAAAATGGGTAGCATATGTTTATCCTATAACATTTGAGGGGTATTATAAGCTTCCTACTCCCCATGTAGATTTATCCAAAATCAAGGAGTGGACCTCCAAGTATGAGCTAGACTCTATCCTAAGACCTTGGTTACATTAAGGACCCCATGTCTTTAGTGAATTCAAGGGAAAGATCCCTATCATCCAATTTATGGAAGGCATTAGTATTATAATGACCCTATTAAACTGAGCCTTTGAATCCCCCTCAATCACCTATGTAAATAAAATTTAGGTCTCCTTTGTTGATTTCATGTTGGAATAAAAATTTACCCCTCTAATTAGAGATTTAATCAGTGTCTTCCTCACCAAGTAGTTCACTACCATAAAAAGGAAAACCTCTAAGTAGTTTTATATGATTTCATACCTATTAAATTCCCTACTTAACTCAACTACTTTCCCAATAATTAGGAATTGGTCTCCAAATAATAAATCTACTATTTCACACCATTACTCCAAATTACATATTTTCAAATACAGGAACCACATTCAGTTCATTTATGACTACATTTATCCAATCATAGTTGAGGCCATCATAGGTGTTTCTATGCCTATGGTCCACCCCCTCATCAAGAAATATATGGAGATGATATGTGATATCTAGTACTACCTTGACTACATAGTCATTAGGATTGAGGGCATCATGTCCCAGCCTTACAGGTTGATAGTATATGTTCCTAGTAAACTAGATGACTAGGAAATCACATCCCATTTCTTAAATGACATTGATGGTAATTTTAAAGAAAAGAAGAAAGGTCTTCACCACCCCTTCACCTTGATCATTAAGATGACTATACTATAGGACTAGAAACAAGTTGAGACCATGCCTAGATATAGGAATTCATTTGGTTTTAAACTTGATAAAATTAAGATGTGAAATCCTAAGGGTATAGTGGACAGCCACTTGAAGGATAAGAAGCTCCCAAAGCTTAAATATGTACATGAACTTGGTATTCATGACACCATATACATCAAGGCTAAGAATTGTGAAGAAGTGTTGGCCAGGATCCAAGGCCATAACATCAAGCTTGAACATAGGTTAATTAAGGATGACAAGCCATCTAGGGAAAGATGGAAAATACATCATTTGTGATATCACTTACTATCATGACCATTTGGGATAGCCCAAGAATAGCCTTAGACATAAGAAAAACAACCTAGTCATAAGAGAAACCTAAGTAAAGGCAAGGTGTGCAAGGCTAAGATGAACAAGGTAAGGGAAAGGAGAAAGTGGGAGAGGTGAAATTAGGAGAGAGGCCTAGGGAGGGACCCTCATCTTCAACACTCCCAAAAAGGCAACCTTATCTAGTGTAATATTTGGACATGATTACCTTAGAATTAGAAGAGACACTTGAGGGTGCCCTTAAAGAGCTTATAGAGGCCTATGATTCAGATAGGGAAGTGGAGCCCTAGGAAGATGAAGGAAAAGAGGTTGTCCCTATGGCATCCATAAAGAAGAGGAAAGTGGATTTAGCATTGGTTCTTTTGGAACCAAGGAAAATACAAGGGTTTACCATCCCTCACCCCACAAGTGAATTAAATTTGTTTAGTGATGAATTCCCTATTCATAGACCAATCATTCTTGACTAGTTCAATTATGGGAAACTAAAAAAGATTCCCTCTCTTTCCCATTTATGGGATATGACAAGAGTTGTTGACTTTGAGATTAAATATAATATGAATCCATGGATAAGGGATATGGTGAAAGAGTAGCAAGAAGATGGATGCTCTAGGATCATCTAGTATCTCAAGTATGGAGGTCCTAGAACCTCCTTAGTTTAAGAAGATAGTCACTGCCATCAAATTTAACCCTAAAACTGTCAGATTGGAAAGGACTACAATAAGGATAGGTGTGGTTGGAATAGAATAATTCACCTTTCAAAAGGTGGAAACCTTTGTAAGATTAACCCCAGTGGGAGGCCAATAGCTTGGTGAAGCTACAATTCATGAATATGATGTGGAAATCTTGATTTAGGCCCAATCAACATAGGCCAAATCTAGAGTCCAGGGGATAAAGTATAGGATATTAAATTTGGAAAGAGAAAAGGAAAACTTGCAAACACAAGTAATTCTTTCAATGCTTTAGGAAATAACCAAAATTCTTGATGATTCATTTCATGACATATTTTAGTCACTCAAACTAATGAAGATGAAGTAGAGTGCATTAGAGGGGCAATGTGCATAGGCCAAGAGCCTAATCACCTAATGATAGGCCTAAAAATACAAAAGTGCCCTAATTTTCAATATTAAAGAAAGGAAATAGATCCTAGGCTTCAAAACCATCAGTTTGGGACACTTGAGCATAATTATAGGAATTGTGATTGAGAAGGTTCAATGTTTGAGTACTTGGCATAATGATGTGGAAAGATTCTTGGAAGATGATAAGGAACTAATTGTCATAATTGATCAATTTCTTGGGATTATGCTTATAGATGTTGCACAACCCACTATCCTTGGAATCATCAATGATGAGCAATTTAAACATAGGGATACTTTGGTAACCCAAGTAATCAAAGTAAAAATCTAAGGCAAATTCAAAGTTGATAATATAAAAATATTGGACATGATATTCA
Source organism: Torreya grandis (assembly GCA_037957365.1). Classification (NCBI taxonomy): domain Eukaryota; kingdom Viridiplantae; phylum Streptophyta; class Pinopsida; order Cupressales; family Taxaceae; genus Torreya; species Torreya grandis. The sequence goes on from JARHVA010001479.1 coordinate 1,956,109, forward strand.
ATGTAGGGGAAATGATAAACAAAGCTAGGAGCATTAAAGAAGCTATGGAGAGAAACAACAGGGAACTTGATGACTTGGAAGATCAAGAGGAGGAATGTATCATGAATCCTATTGTGGATCTAGAGCTAGTTGATGAGCAACATGCTAAAGCCATGGGCATCCTTCAACAATGGCAATCAGAGGCCCCACTAGTGAATTAGAAAATATTCTATTTTATATAATTTTGTAACATTTTGAAATAGAATATTCTATTATAAAGGCATATTCTAGTTTGTTAGCATACTTGCCTATAGGTTAGTATGATTGTGAAAAGTACATGTATTTTAAAACTTGTAAGGACAACTATCCTTATCTTTGTACACCTATATTTTGTAACTGACCATTATATTACTTGATCTTTCTATAAAGGCATGTATCACCATTTTTAAAAGGAGAGAGAGATCTTTAAGAAAATTTGTACACTTGAAGTAATTAACATAATCAAGGAATTTTGTAAGGATTGTCCATTTTTGATATGTCAATTGATAATATAGTTTTTTCTCTCAATTACTAGTAGAGGTCTTGAATTTAAATGGTGTCTTTGAATTTTGAGTTACATTTTATAATCATAGGGTTTATAATTGGTGTTAATGCTAGATTAGTTGGAATTTCTTAGGTTTTGCTTCATTTCATTTTTATTTGTATTTAGATGCATAATTATTATTTGATTATAGTAGTAAATCTTTAAAGTAGACATGTTTTTTACTTATGAATATTTACATTCTCCTTTAAAGTTTGCCTAATATATAGTGGGATTTGAGATTAGGCTATGTTGAATTATATATTGGTTAAATTCATATTCAGTTACAATTGATGCTTTGTCATAATGTTTGAGACTAAAATTGGCAATCACTCATTTCTTTTCTACTCTACCCTTTTCTTTGCTCCTTTTTACACCAAGATCACTTTAATTTTAACTTCATTATAGATATCCATTTAGATTAATCTGTAGCTTAAATCTAGATATAATTCACTAATTATCAACATAGATTCTCAATAATTCATGAAGAACGGACTAAGGTGGCTCCCAATAACCAAATTATATAAATATTGTGGAATAGTTTATCTTTCTCTATTGTTATTTCACCATAGGCAACTAGTTTGGCAAAGATTGGAACTCATTCCATGGATTTTATAAATTCTAAAATTAAAAGTGTTATTTAAACACTAAGAATGCCTATGGTTTATTTAGAAGCATCAAAAAGAGAAGATCTCATCGACGCTAAAAGGAGGGCCTAAATTCTTTGAATCTTTGATAACCTTAGTCAATTTTATCTAAAGATCTATGTATCTTTCTATTTTTGACTGAATTATTTGCTTAGAAGTATAAAGATCATTGATATTTGCTATTTATAGTGCATATTTATGCTTTTTTTAAAGTTCTTTGGGTATTGATGCTTATGTTTGTTAAATTTAGTATTAGCTTTTGAAAATCCAAAGTGTCTGAGGTTAGGATGGCTTGTTTTGACCAAAGGTGGGCATATCTTTCATAAATATAAGTCCCTTTAGGCATAGAATTGTAAATATAGACCATATTTACATAGTTAAATGCATATTTAAGCTAATTCAATCAAAGATCAACATCCTTTGCAAGGTTTTGATACCATCTTTACAAATTAGGCTCAATGTGTAGTTATAACTCTTGTTCTTCATAAAATGTAACTTGATACATCATATTTTTAGGTATGATATTCAAATTTTAGGTTGAAATTATCTAGGATCAGAAAAAGATCACACTTAGAGACTAGGGAGCCTTTTCTCAATCTTGAGGTCCATAAAAAAGCCAAATGTGACAAAGGTAGATGTAGGAGATCCAATTTATTTCCAAATTCACCTCTTTAAGGTAATTGTGCCTTCAATTTTTTTCTAAATATGGCTTGGTTTAAATATTTTTCCATCAATGTACCAAGTGTGGTACATGACCTCCCACACAACCTTGAAAAGTACTTACCTACATTTAGTCCAACAGGTATAGTAATTGTTGAGGAACACATAAAATATTTTAAAGAAGCCTTAAGATTTCTAAATGTTGTGCATGAAGATGTAGGTTACAAGTTATTCCCCTTCAGCTTTAAGGATTTTGTTTATGACTGGTTTTTTAACTTGCCTAATAAGTACATCATAAGCTAGGATGATTTTAATAATGCATTCATAGATCAATTTGGTAAGATGATTAGTCCTTATGTTATATACCATCAATTCACCACCATTAGAAGAGATGTAATTGAGCCTATTAGGCCCTTCAATTCTATATTTTAGAAAATGTTCTTTAGGACTATTGACCCTTATAAGCTTGATGATGTCTTAGCTTTAGAGATTTATAAAGATGCAGTAGATCCCATGACCTCTATATTTTTGAAAAGATCCATGCGAACCATAACTTCATTAGATAGAGCCTATGCATAAGTAATAACCATTAATGATCAAATACAACCCCAAGGGAAAATGGCATATTCCATTCCAAACATCAACCCATAAATTCCTATGATGAACTTATTCCCAAATAATAACCAAAATATCCTAGCATTGAACCAGCTCCCAGACCTAACTCAATTACCGTTGAGTCATGTAGCTCCCAATTTGAATTTAGGATTCTTAAATCATCCTAATAATGAATTTAATCTAAATGATCAAAGAGCTCTGGTACCATCCACTAATAATAACCAAGTACATAATTTTGAAACTCATAAAAATGAGAATGAATCTATCTTAAAAATGGTCTAAAAGTTGAGCACTAATTTTCTTCAGTTGTAAAAATAAGTTGGAAATACTAATGAAAATTTAGGTAGAAACTTCTAATTTCAAAGGTATAATAGGCCAATCAATATATTTAAGAATGATAGTTTTCATAATAATAGGAATAATGAACCATCTTCTAAAAATAAGACCATGGACATTAACCTCACTGATATTGCATTACCTAATTATTATAGGGTACATTACATAGCCAAGCATGGAGAAATGTACTATATTAAATTTTGTAAAGCCTTTGAGGATTTCCAAGAGGATTTGGTACATATGAAGTGGTCCCTAATAAGGATAGTGGTGTAGGTACCTTTGGACTTAAGTCATCTGATCAATCCTTTATGGTGGACACTTTTGATTTCCCCTTCCAAGAGGAAAATAAACTTGATGAAATCCTTGAGGAGATTAAATACTTTCAATAATTATTAAATAAAACCTATCCCTTAAGGAATAGAGAATAGAGGTAGCCTTTGATTAACTCAATGCCTCCAAATAATTTTGGAACTCCTCTAGACACTTCTTCAAACAACAATCCTAAGCCACCTAAAGGGAATACTTCTATACCTATCCTTGAAATTCCTAGTTCTTCTAAGACTGGTTATAACATAGTTAAGGACATGAAAAAGATAAAGGATAATATAATTTTTCATGAAATTACATATATATTAGATAAATGAGACATTCTACTAGAATATTTGTCAAAGAAGTCTAACAATCCACCACAAACTGATCATGTCAATGTCAATGTGCACAAAGCCAAAGCTAAGTTTCCTCCTTTCTTACTCATTATCAGGATGTTTGGTAAGAATATACATAATTGATTATTAGTTTAGGATCATCTACCAATATCATGCCTATAGTTTTATGAAAACAACATGGTTTAACACCTATAAAGTTTGATAGGGTTGTCACCCAATTAAACAAATCTAGAGTTAGGGTAATTGGGGAGATTTTAAATGTTCACATACAACTAGATACTAAACCTAAGGTGTAGTAAATAATTAATATTTAAGTTATTGATATACTTGATGTTTATGGAATCTTATTGATTAGGTAATAAACCAAGGCTTTGAATGGTTACATGTCCACATAGTACTCACATCTATGATTACCTTGGAAGGGAGTTCCTAATTAGATCAAGCTTGAGAGAGAAGCAAGTATGAAATATATAATAACTAAGTACAATTATATGAATGAGAGGGTCAACATAATAGACTTAGACTTAGGGGTTTTCACCCTATAGACTGATAAGGTATGTGATCCCAAGGGTGTTTATGTTATTCTTGGACTATGGAAGTTACATTTTGACAGTGTTAGGTGCAATGTTGGATCAAGTATTGGTATTTTTTTAACCAACCCTACTAATAAAAATTACCATGATTCTTGTAGGCTCTATATCTTTTGTACTAAAAATCTTGTTGAGTTTTAAGCCCTTATCCTAGGCTTAAAATTTAGTATAAAGAATAAGGTCAAAGAACTACTAGTTTATGGGGATTTAGAACTAGTGGTCAACCAAGTAAGAAATAAATACCAATGTAATATCTCATACCTAAAAAGGTATAAGTTTAAGGTTTGGGATCTGATTGAATCCTTTGATAACTTTGGCATCATGCCCTCCCCAAGGGGAGAAAATCAATATACTAATGAGTTGGCATCTACTGCAACCAACCTCATACCCAACCAAGATTCCCTTAATTTCAACATTGATTTAATCCCTTATATTTAAGTTCCTAATAATGTTAACCATTTCTAAGTATTCAATGATGATTAGAATATATTAGATTTCATGACCAATTCAGGAGAATTTGATGCTCATATCATTGATGAGATTGATGAAAGTACATCTAAGGAGGACAAATTTGGTGGTAAATTCATTCAATTGAATGAAAACAAGATCCTAAAGGGGATGATTGTTTTAGAAAGACTATTTGATCAAGATAAATTGATTGAGGTTCCTAAGGTTTCCAAGGTAAGTGGGAAATATTATAACACTATTGACCTTGGCCTCCATAATCAACCCTAGATATTAAATGTTGTAAAGGCTTCCATAGACATTGAAAACAAGAAAACCAAAGAACTCCTTACCCAATATAGGAGTGTCATAGCTTGGTCCTATGATGACTTAAAGATCTTTGACCCAGGGTCATTACCCATATTTTACCCCTTAAGGAGAGTTGTAAACCATTTAGGCATAAACAATGGCATATAAACCCTATCTTATAACCCATGATCTTTAAGGAGATAAAAAGATTATTTCCCCATCAGGCATTCTACTTGGGTGGCTAATTTGGTGCCAGTCACAAATAATAATGGTGAGATTAGAATTTGTATTGACTTTAGGAACTTAAAAAAACCATAAAAAATGACAACTATCCCTTTCCTTCCCTATACCAAGTGATTCAAGTTGTTTTAGGTTCATCTATGATGTCTTTTCTTAATGGATTTATAGGTTACAACTAAGTATTGGTTGATAGAGAGGACAAGATGAAGACATTTTTCACCACAATGTGGGGGACCTTTGCTTACAAGAGGATGCCCTTCAGGCTAATCAATGTAGAAGCCACCTTCCAAAGAGCCATGGACCATGCCTTTCAAGGATTTATAGGTAAATGCATCATTATTTATATGTATGATCTAATAGTTTTTTCTAAAAATAGGGAAGATCACTTCATGCATTGACAACAAGTTTTTGAAAGATGCAGAAGGTATGAAATTTCCTTAAACCTTAAGAAGAGTATATTTTGTGTGACTAAAGGGAAATTATTGGGTCATGTTATAACCAAATATTGGATCTCTATAGATCCTGAAAGAGTGGAGGCCATATCTATAATATAACCTCCAAATAGTTAAAAAGAGATAAAGTCATTCTTTGGTAAGATAAATTTTGTAAGAAAGTTTATTTCTAGTTTTGTAAAAATTATTAGGCCACTGAATGACATGTTGAAGAAGAATGCCAAGGTCACATGGAATTAATATTCTATAAAATCATTCAATGATATTAAGAAGGCCATTATCTAGGTTCTATTCCTTATAAGTCCTGACTTTCCAAGGGACTTCTACTTCTAATCCTTTGCATCTAACCACACTATGGATACAATATTGATTCAAAAAATTAGAGGGTGTGACCACCCAATTGATATTATGAGCACTAATTTTAAGAATTTCGAATAAAATTATTCATTGATTGATAAATAGGCATATGCATTAGTTAAGGTAGTTAAGAAATTTAGACATTACATCCTTAGAAGTAAGGTACATTCTATCTTACCTAACCCTTCCACCAAACTTATGTTAATTTAGAATGAACTAGGAGAATGTAGAGGTAAATAGATGTCAATTTTGTAAGAATATGATTTAGAAATTAAAATATTTAAATTCATAAGATGCCAAGGTCTGATCCAAATGATTCCTAATACTAACCCTAGGCTAAGTATTGTGCAAGTAGATCAAAAAATCTTTCAAGCTAGTGAATGGTATGATTCAATCATATATTTATTAATTAATGGTACTTGTCCTATAGGTCTATCTAGGGAGTAAAAGAGGGCCCTAATATTTAATTAAACCCACTAATTTATCAATAATGGGATCTTGTACATAATAAAATTTGAAGGGATTTATTTGAGATGTGTCTCACAAGAAGAAGCCACCCAAATCATGAGTACCTTTTATGAAAAGATGGGTAGTGGACATCTATCTGGGAGAACAAAAATCCATAAAATTCTTAGAGATGGCTATCATTGGCCAACTATTTTTAAGGATGCTCACAAATATGTGAGGTAATTTCACTTATGTCAAAATTTTATCACCAAGGAGCCAAAGGCAACAATGCCTCTACAACCAGCCATGATTGGCAAACCCTTTTCTCAATGGGGTTTAGACTTTATTAGGGTGATCAAACCCAACTCATTCGAAGGTCAAAAGTATTTACTTACTACCATGGACTATATTATAGGGTGGACTAAATTTTTAGCCACTAAACAATGTAGGACTGAAGAAGTGATCAAAATTTTGAAAGAAAACATCTATACTAGGTTTGGAACTCTAGTCTCTCTAGTGTGTGATAATAGAACTACATTCATTTATATAGAGATGACTAAATGGGCTTATGATAATGGCATCACTTTAAAGATTATATCCAACCATTATCCCCAAGGGAATTGAGTCTTAGAATCAAAACATAACAACCTAATGAAGGCAATCAAGAAGTTCGCTACAAAAAAACCTTGGACTTGGCATAAGCTCATTAAATTTGCACTTTGGGCTAATATGATAAGAATCAAGAAAGCCTTAAGAGCCTCACCATTTTTATTGGTGTATGGATAGGAACCTATCTTTCCTATTACTCTCAAATTTCCTACATATATATTCATGCATGAATATATGGAAGAAAGACAAGAACTTACCAATTCAAGATTGTTGGACATAATTCAGATGGAAGATCCAAGGTAGAAAGCCTTTGCTGATTTAACCATTATCAAGAGATGGTTTGATAACAGATCCAAAATCAATGTGTTCAAACAAGGATACCTAGTTCTCCTTTGGGATAAATCATCTGAGCCTAAGGGTAAACATGGTAAATTCACACTCTTGTGGATTGGCCCATACTAGATTACATAAACATTGGGGAATAACACCTTCAAGCTCAAAGATCTACATGGAGCAGAGTTTACATTTCCCATCACTGGGAATGCATCAAGCACTACTTATTTGTTTCTCCTCTGGATTTCTTCATGGAGTAAACTATAAGAAGGTTAGATTTAGAGTAGGTAGGCTAGCTAGTTTCCTTTTAGTTCTTTCCTTCTTATCCCTTATTTTTACATAAGCATGTACATATTTATTTATTTTCCTTTGCTATCTTTCTTTCCTACTTTCTATTGTGTGTTTCTTTCTTTTTATATTGTTCCTTGATTCTAATAAGTCCTCTTGGACAATCCTAAACTCAAAGTTATAAAGTTTGCTTGAAAGTTCTCAAATTTTAGAAATGTAGGTATGGAACCCCATGCATAGGATGACCATAGTTATAGAATAAAAGGAATAATGTTATAACATGAGGAAATTTTTAAATACCAATATAGAGGCCAATCATTATATGAGAACCTAATTATCATCCTAACCTCAAGTTGGTTCTAATAAGACTTGCAATTGTAGGGTGAAAAACTCAAATTATCATGGTATACCCTTTCTAAAACTTAATCAACATCTTTGCCTAGAGTAACTTTAAAACCACAGGTGATTTTACAAAAAATAAAACACTTGACCAAATCCTAAGACTTGGCTACCCTAGTTCCCAAACTTGTTGAAAGCATAAAGATCTAAGGAAATAAAAAAAATAAGGGTATAATGTAAAATCAAAAGCTTTCAGGTATAGGTGATTTTGATAATCTCCATCAAGACTATGGATGCCTTACCAGTAGTGGATCAAGGTCTTGAGTGGAACCAAAGGCATCTCTATCAGGGCTATGGATGCATGGCTGATAGTAGAGTAATGTTCAAGCCATCCCTAAGCTAAAAACATGGTACCTAATGAATACCCACACATGCTACAACTCAAATATTAGTGATTGAGGACTTGAAACTTGGAATTTATTTCTTAAAATCTATGATAAACAATAATTGGAATCAAAGCACACATATAATATGGTTATGTCTTGACATTTGACCCTAAGGCTACAAATGTAAAGTTTGTTTCAACCTTAATCTGGTTTAAGTGAGGGTTTTGATCAAAAGAAGTGGATGACCTAACTATTTATCTAAATCAGAGTCTCTAGGTTCTAACAATTGCTACGTTTCCCCCCTAAGTCACCATTTTTTGGGACCAACATACCCCCATTTTAAAAAAAATTGGGACCCTAAAGTTTAAACATAAAAATTTAGCATGATAGGATCATTTATAGAATTTTAAGATCATATACTCTATTAAAGGCAGGTTTACTTGGTTTTGTTTCATCTCTAATTTGGACTAAAATTGCTAATAAATGGTATTTATCACTCTAGTAGTAGGTTCCATGGCATTTGTCCCTAATAATTTCATATTTCAAAATCCTTGGCCAAAGCCTTTTAGTTTAAATTTGGATCTTGATGGGAACCAAACTAGAGAGAATATTTTGAAAGTTCATTTTGGACCCAAGCATAAAATTCATGTGCTAAGTTTAATCATGTTTATTAACATAACTAAAACTTAGTCTAAAATCCTTGGTCCCATATAGTAATTTTCCCTTTAAAAGTTCCTTATATACATAACCTTCATTTTGCAGTGTCCTTTTAATTTTTCCTAACATAACCTAAGGTCTTAACACTAAGGCCTTGAGATATTTGTTAAATACCAATGGGACCTTAGTCTTAACATCTTAGCCTAAGCTTCAGTTTCTTGAGTCCACTTTTATATTAACTTAGCCCCTTTGTTTATACCTTAGCCTAAGGTTTTAATTCTAAGGCACCAATGTATTTATTAATATAATAAAGACCTTAGTCTTAATAACTTAACCTAAGTCTTTATCTCTATATCCCTAACTTAACTTACTTGCATATTGTAAGATCCAACAACCTTTGCTTTATCATATATTTTGATCCAATGGAGTGAGAAAAGCCTAAACTTTGGATGAAATAACATGCATATAAAATGATCTAATAGTTCACACTTATTATGGTCCTTTGATCAGATGACATGAGGAAAACTGATAGAATCCTACATATAACTCATTAGACTAATCACATCCAAGCCCTCAGATCATGATCAATACTTCTTGCTTGATCATAAAGACTCAATCAGATGGTATGAGCATAGTTGAAAATTCAAATACTATAGAAGAATTGAATGATCGACAAACAATACCCTTGTATTTGATAATCAAGGACAAATAGGTCTTGCCTAATAGAGATATCCAATCATAAGCAAGCTCTTAGATCATGATCAACCACTGATGCTTCATCATAGATTTTAATCTGATGAAGTGAATTAAGTCCAAGATCCTGGGAGACCCCATGGACGTGCCAAGTGGCATTTTCACACTAGGTTATAATAATTTTATGAGAATAAAATTAACATTCACATATCTATTATTTTACATCTGTAATGGTGTATTTTGACATTTGTATAACTATCAAATATAAGCCCATCAAACTAAAAAACTTCATTAGACTAAAATTGATGTTTTCACGACCATCATTCAATGTCCACAAGGATGCATTTGACATCCATGAGGCTATCAAATTTAATCTAATGAATTATTATGCTCAGGGTCAAAATACACTCCAAAACCTTGATAGAAAGCTCATAAATGGATTTACAAGCTAAGGAAAGTGCTCAAAAAATTCTCAAACACTAAAAGTCTTAACATTACAAATTGTAAAATGTGGAAATGGTCTTATAATCTAAGTATGCAAAATAAACGTAGTCTAAGTCTATAATTTAAGGTTCTTGTGACATTTTATTCAAATGTTATGAACCTTAAATTATAAACTTATACTAATTCTTATTTTGAAAAGAGAGTCCTTATATCATAAAGTTTAGACCAAGTGCATCTAGCTAAAAGTTTTATTGTGTTTTGTCAAATACAATAAAGTTCTGTGTTATTGGATGATTGTGTCATGTTGATCCTCTTGAGCATAAGCCTTGGCATAAATATTATAGACCAATATTTACATTGTTTTATTAAACATGGTATAAGCATTGGCCTAGAATATGTAGACCATGACCTCCTTACATATAAATTGGAAAACTTAGGCATAAAACCCTTAGCCTAAGGTTTATTTCATACCTAATAAATGAAACAAACTTTAGTTTAAGGGAATCAAACATAAATCATTGTCTTACTAATATCCTAACCTAATGTGCATGCATATCTTTATATTAATGCCACACATTTTATCATTGGGTTTTGATCTAATGACGTGAAGGTGCCTAAAGACTTTTCAATGAGGAATCAAGAGCCCACAAACTTGATGCATGGAGAAACTAAATTTGAGGCAAAAATGATAGGATGATCTAACACTTCATTCTTTGTCATTGGATTTCAATCCAATCATGTAAAGGCACTCATGAATTTTCAAAGGCTTGTGAGCTCACCACATTGTCCATGCTCATTTAGCAAAAGACTAACATATGATTCAAATCACTTGGAGGGGCACATAAAAATGCCAAGTGTCACAACTATAATGCTAGAAAAAAATGGAGCCAATTATAAGTATGGGCCAAGATTATAATTAATAACTCATGCTAATCCTATATTTTTATCTAATGGAGTGAAATTAAAAAGGCATTTTTAAATGCCAATGGCTAGTTCTTAAAAGGCATTTATGGAAAATGCCACAAAAGACCCAGAATGATGCCACATAGGTGTCATGCAAGTAGAAAAGGACAAAATACAAGATCTTGTGGGATAAAAAACATAAATTTATAAAGGAAAAGGTCCAAATCAAATCTAAGACATGTATAAGCCAAAGCCTGGATATATTCCACCATTAAAGCTCCAAACCCTAAACCTTGCATAAAAGTGACTCAATTGTATTAATTTGGGTACCGTTTGATAAAAAAAGAGTTGAATTATGTTTTTGAGTACAAGAGAGCTTTCATAGAGACTATTTTATACCAATATAAACAATTCATAATAACATAGACAATGGCAGCTCATAAACAATAACTAAAGGAAAAGACTAAGTTGTACTTATAAATGGATAATAAAGGCTAGATCTTCAAAGATATCAAATTAGATAATGTAGCCTTAAATTATCCAAACATGAGAAACTAGTCTGAGCTCTTTTTCATGATCAAATAATTAAATCCAATCACAAAATAATAACAAAGGATTGTTACAGTGAGCCATAGATATTATGACTTAGTCATTGTTTAGATGGTAGGCCTACACCATGCTGTGGCAAAACCTAAGGTATTGCATTAAATCAATATCCTTGCCCCTTCCTTATAAAACTTAAGGTATTATAAGCTTCCATATCCCCATTTATATTTATCCAAAATCAAGGAGTGGACCTCAAATCATGACATGGACTCTATCCTAAGACCCTGGTTACATCAAGGACCCCATGTCTTTTGAGACTTTGAGGGCAAGATCCCTATCATCCAATTCAGAGAAGGCATTAGGGTTATAATGACCCTATTTAACCAAGAATTTGGATCCCACTCAACCAAATTTATAAATAAAATATGGGTCTCCTTTATCCATTTCATGGTGAAACAAAAGCTTACCCCTCTAATTGGAGATTTAACTAGGGTCTTCCTCACCAAACAATTCACTACCATAAAAAGGAAAACCTCTATGTTGTTTTATATGATTTCATACCTACAAGATGCCATAATTTCCTTAATTACTTTCCCAATAATTAATAATTGGTCTCTACATAGAAAATCCACTATTTCACACCACTCTAAATTACATATTTTAAAATATAGGAACCAGATGTAGTTCATTTGTGACTACATTTATCCATCCATAGTTAAGGCCATCACATTTGTTTTTATACCTAGGGTCCACCCCCTAATCAAGAAGAACATGTATATGATAGGTGATATCTGGTACTACCCTAAATGTACAGTCATTAAGATTGAGTGAAACATGTCTCAGCCTTGCAGGTTGCTTGTTTATATTCCCAACAAGCTAGCTAAGCAATAAATTGCTTCCTAGTTCCTAAATGGCATTAATGACACTTATAGAGAAAATAAGAAAGGTATTCTCCACCCCTTCCTCACAATCATTAGGAAGACCATACTACAAGATTAGAAATATGTTGATACCATGGCCAAACATAAGGATTCATTCAGTTTTTAACTTGATGAATTTAAGATGTGGGATCCCAAGGGTATAGTGGGCAGCCACTTGAAGGATAAGAAGACCAAAATATTTAATATGTACATAAACTTGGTGTTCATGACACCATATATAAGAAGGATAATAATTATTAATAATTTTTAGCCAAGATCCAAGGCCACAACATCAAGCTTCAACATAGGTTAATCAGGGATGATAAGCCATATGGGGAAAAATGGAAAATGCATCCTTTATAATATCACTTACTATCGAGACCATCTGGGACAACCCAAGAACATACCTAGGGATAATAGCCATAACCCTAGACATAAGAGAAACTTGAGAAAAGACAAGGTGTGCAAGACCAAGATGAACAAGGTAAGGGCAAGGACAAAGTGGGAGAGGTAAAACTAAAAGAGAGGCCTGTGGAGGGACCCTCATCTTCAACAATCCCACAAATGCCGCCTTATCCAATGTTATATTTAGACATGATTACCTTGGAAATAGAAGAGACACTTGAGGGTGTCCTCAAAGAGATTGGAAAGGCTTATGACTCAAATAAGGAGGTGAAGCCCTAGGAAGATGAAATAAAAGAGATTATCCCAATGGCATCCACAAAGAAGAGGAAAGCAGAGTTAGAATTGGTTCTTGTGGGACCAAGGAAAAGACCAAGGTTGACCATCCCTCACCCCACAAGTGAGGTAATTTTTTTCAATGATGAATTCCATAGTTCATTTATGGGAAACTACAAAATATTCCTTCTCTTTCCTATTTATGGGCTATGACAAGAGTTGCTAACATTGAGATTCAAGATGACATGAAGCCATAAACAAGGGCAATGGTGAAACACCAGGAAGAAAGGAGAATTGTGGTTACTCAAGGACTAGAAATAAAGAATATAGATGCTCTTGGAGTATCTAGTAGCTCAATTATAGAGGTCCCAAAACTTCCCCAGTTCAAAAATCTAGTCACTACCCTCAAATTTAACCTTGAAATAGCTAGATTGGAAATGATTACAACAAGGAAAACTATAGTTGGAATAAAAGAATTCACCTTTCAAAAATTGGAACCCTTTGTAGGATTTATCATAGTGGGAGGCTAGTAACTTGGTGAAGCTAAAATTCATGAAGAGGATGTGGAAAGCTTGATTGAGGCCTAATCAGCACATGCTAAAGCTAGAGTCCAAGAGATGAAGCATCGGATCTTAAATATGGAAAGAGAAAAGGAAAACTTGTAAACATAGGCAATTGTGTTATTTCTTGAGGTAACAACCAAAATTATTGATGATTCATTTTATGACATTTTTGAAGCACTCAAAATAATTAATCTAAGGTAGAGTGCATTAGAGGGGTGGTGTGCATTGGCCAAGAGCCTGGTCACCCAATGATAGGCCTCGAAAGACAAAATTTCCCAACTTATTAATATTTGATCAAGGAAACAAATACAAGGCTTCAAAACCATTAATTTGGGACACTTGAGCACAATTTTAGGAATTGTGATTGAGAAGGTTTAAAGTTTGAGTGCCTGGCACAATGATGTGGAAAGACTCTTGGAAGATGATAAGGAACTAATTGCCAGAATTGAGCAACTTCTTGGGACTATGATTATAGATCCTATACAACCCACTATACTTGGAATCATTAGTGATTAAGAATTTAAACATAGGGATACTTTGTTAATATAATAAATCAAAGGAAAAATCCAAGGCAAATGTGGAGCTATTAACAACAAAATAATGGACATGATATTCAATTTAGGAGAAAGGATAAATGAAGCTAAGAGAATTAAAGAGGCCATGGATAGGAATGAAAAGGAACTTAATGACTTGGAGAATTAATAGGAGGAATGTATCATGAAGCTTGATGTGGATCTAGATCTATTTGATGAGCAACATGCTAAATCCATGAGCATCTTCCAGCAATGGCAATCAGAGGCCCCACTAGAATTAAAAAAATATTCTGTTTTTTAGAATTTTGTACATTTTGAAATAAAATATTCCATTATAAAGTTCTATTATAGTTTGTTAGCATATTTACCTCTAGGTTAGTATGATTATGAAAAGCACTTGTCTTTTAAAACTTGTAAGGACAACTGTCCTTATCTTTGTACACTTGTATTTTGTAACTGATCGGTATATTACTTGATATTTCTATAAAGGAATATATCACCATTTGTAAAAGGAGAGAAATATTTGAGAAACTTTTTACACCTGAATAAATTAATATAATCAAGAAATTATGCAAGGATTATCCATTTTTGATGTGTTAATTGCTAATATAGCTTTTTCTCTCAATTTCTAGTAGAGGTCTTGAATTTAAATGATGTATTTAAATTTTGAGTTACATTTTCTAATCACAAGGTTTCTAATTAGTGTTTATGCTAGATTAATTGTATGTTATTAGTTTTTTCTTCATTTTGATTTGTATTCAGATATGTAATTGTTATTTGATTATAGTAGTAAATATTTAAAGTAGACCTGGTTATTACTTGTGAATCTTTACATTTTCCTTTGAAGTTTCCCTGATATATAGTGGTATTTGAGCTTAGGCTATGTTGCATTATATATTGGTTAAAATCATATTTAGTTATAATTGATGCTGATGCTTTGTCATAATGTTTCAAACTAAAATTGGAAATCACTCATGTCTTTTCTGCTCCACCCTTTTCTTTACTCCTTTTTACACCAAGATCACTTTAGTTTTATCTTAGTTATAACTATCCATGTAGATTAATCTATAACTTAAATATATATATATATATATATATATATATATATATATATATATATATAAATAATTCACTAAGTATCAATATAGATTCTCAGTAATTTATGAACAATGGACCAAAGTGGCTCCCAAACACCAAGTTACATAAATATTGTGGAATAGTTTATCTTGCTCTACTACTATTTCACCACAAACAACTAGATTTCCAAAACCTTACAACTCATGCCTTGGATTTTCTAAATTCTAAAATGACAAGTGTTCTTTAATTACTAAGAGCACTTGTGGTTCATTTAGAAACATCAATATATTCTATAAATGAATCCCCAATTTGAGGTCCTTACCCCACATTTCCCTTTATATAATACCTTGTAGTTTTTGAACCCCCCTCAACTAAAGAGATCATAATACATGTAATAAATATCAAATATAACTTGAATTCCATTATTCAAGGGATAAAATATGATAGTCAAGGTCATACCAAAATATGAACATCTTAACAATATTTTTCTAAAGATTCCAAATAGACTAAGTCCCCAAGTTATCCTCATTAGAACCAATCTCATTTCATAGTACCGAGATCCCACTGAATAATAACTATGTAGATATTGCCAAATTATTGAAAGTTATACATAAAGGTACAAACTTTCAATTTAATTATATTCCATTTCATTAATTCATGAAATATAAATAAACTTGATATTATAAATCACTAACATCATAACAACCATTAAATACCTTGCATGCATGCCAAAATAAAGAGACCACACATAATTGTATAAGGAAACTAGATAACTATAAAGAGATTTGGAACCTAATAAATGCTTATCAATAAAAGTACACACCACTAAAACTTAATGATTTTATTCATAATGCAAAGGATTCCAAATCAACTATACTATTAATTTCTCTATGCAATAAAAGTACATTTAAATATAGAACCATAACGTCTAAAATTTGTCCACCAATATTCTTCTTACCCACTACAATAGTAAAATCATAACAGTTATAAATTGGGCACATTATATAAAAACTAATGTGAATAGAAGACTTTGAAAGGATCATCATATAAGTAATTGACTTAGAAATAAAAAATTATAATCAACTTCATTATAGCAAGAGCCATTACCAATGAAAAATAAAAACATGGTCAAATGATCAGAATAATCGATTACAAGGTTGTATATAACTTCTTTTCTCACAATATCATATATACAAAATTACATGATGAACTCATATATATGATATAGGTTCACTCAAGCAATAATTCCCCATAATATCATAAGAACATTAATCATGTTTTTATTGTTCCTCGATACTTATAATGAAATGTTGCCAAACTTCACAACCAAAGTAAAAAGAGAGTAATAACCATTATAATATAGTTACAACTAAAAAATTGAAAGAATATACTAAGTTAATGTATGCACTATAGACATAACAAACACAAAAAATGTTATAAATATCTAAGATAAGGAGAAACATTCTTATAGCAATGGAAAAACCATACAACCATTCTAATGAGACCAACCATCTAGTAGAACTCACCATCCCAACCATTAATTGGGTGGTGGATTATAGCCTCTAAGCTTTTATGGGAAGGTTGAACATGATAAATTTAATCCATGGTCAATATAAAATAGTGTAAAACATAAAAATAACCAGTCAAAAACATAATAAACTTTGTATACACCAATGTACAATAATAAGGGTAAAGGACAACACTCAAGGAATCCCCACAAGTCAAATAACAACCATCCAAAAAAATGAATATATCAAGTTGAACAACCTATAGGTATTATTATTATTGGGTTTCATTGATATTTATTTAACACTAAATTGGAAAAATGAATTCCATATTGTCCTACTTGGAGAAAAAACAAGTAATTAGCTCAACCTATGAGCTTATCAACAATACTAAGGATGCTCCTAGGCATAAAATACAATAGTTTAATGAAGTGGCAGAAATAGAAAAATTTAAAGACCATGAATAACCAAGTAATGAACATATAATATTTGATTTGTTCATAACATCTCATAACATGAGAGAAGCAGAACTCTATAAAATGAAAACCCCATTAAAATAAAAAATCAAATTACAAATTTTAGGAAAGGTATCACTACAACTTTCCAAGGAGAGTCAATTATAAAAACCTTTAGTTCATACCCACATTTTAATGAAAACCATAAATTACATATTCAAAGAGATAAATTAATAAAATCCCAACTATTCAAGCTTACCCCAAAGTGGGATCAAGGATCAAATAGAATATTAAGGTGAAGATATCATTTTAATTAAGATAGGGTTAATAAGAAAGACCAACTAGGTCAAACCAAGTAAACATCCATATTTAAAAATTTAAAATAAATAAACCTTTCCAAAAAATAATTCATTCATATCCCATTAGGGTTTTCAAATGAAAAACATCTTACTATAAATCAAAATAATATTCACATAACATTCTTTTAAAAAAATCCATTCAACATACATTTTAAGTAAACCTGTTGTAACTCACATTGAAGCATGATCATTTATCCCTCATTGTGGGCCTTCTAAAAACTTCATGATTATAAATAGTGAAAATACACAAATTGATTTAGGCCAGATTGAATTAACAAGGATTAAAACATAAAATCTCCCCCAAAATCACATCACATATCAAGCCTAAGGAATCCTCTTATGTAAAATAAACTTGAATGGCAAAAGATTAAAATGCCATAATGACAATAGGGATCAATTTAACAACTAGTAGAAGTTTAATAAATAGAACTAATTCAATGTACATATAAATATCTGAAACCTTTAGATGCATAAAATAAAACTAATTAATGACATATCACTTCACCTAGATATGGTTTGCATGGATGTACTTGAATATCCTATTCAATTGGGTATTAAGAACACCACATACTTGCTAAAAACCAAATTTATTCAAAGAGAGTAGAGAGTTTAAACCAAAGATATAATCATATTTCACACACCAATTTTCCCTTATATAGGTAAGGGTTTTAAATGAATCAACATATTAACCCAACTCCTATAAATTTTGTTCTTAAACCAAAACTCCACAACCCTTCCATTCACTAAAAAAAACATAAATCAAAATAATTTAGCATCATTCCATCACCAAATTCAAAGATTAAAAATGAGCCAAAATGAAAAGGAATTATATAAATTTAAAATCAATATGTTTGTATAAAAGGTCCATGATGAAGTCTCTCGACTTCATCATAGACCTGTAACATTTTCATTTTTCATTTCTATTAAAACCCCAAAACTTGTTTAGACCAAAAAACCCAAATGAAAGACATCGTGCATAGTAAAAACTATAATCCACTTACCCAACTATAAATATCATACATTATGGGGAAGAGGAAGGGGTATTTGGTTTTAGGATGCCATCATCATCCTACCTCAACCACACTCACCAACGATGAGTCCCACACTCTACCTCCCCAGCGTGGAAACCAATCGTCCTCCCAATTGTTACCAAAGGTGGCCATAGTATTTTTGGGATTCATCCACACTTCACCAATGGAAAAAAATGCAATGTGAACCAAGCCCAAAACCTTCATGTTAACCAATTAGTAAATCCCATCAAACTTCCTTAGCTTCCATGCCTTCTTAAACTAGGTTTTTTTCTAGGCAGCCCACTCTAAATATTTCTTTAAGGTTTCTAAAATATGAAAGCTCATCTATGTGCTTTAGTAATAGATTCAACCCATAATGAAAGTGAAAATAGTTATAATTTTAATCCAAACATCATGTCGACTATGATCACCATAATTTCACTTTAACAAGTTAAATCCCATGATGCAAGCCAAGTCATCATGACTCATGTGTGAAGACCTTCAAAAATATAATATACATCATAAGTCTATGGAAATTAAAGGACCCATGATGTGGTCTATTCCTTCTAAATTAAGCCAACCTCATCATTATGCCATATCCAAAGTTAAATACCCAAACATAAACATGTAACAAGGACCATGTCCAACCATTGTGGGTTCAAGCCACCTGGATCCTAGTCACCAAGCCCAAAATTACAACCACTGTGCCACATGGAAACTTAGACACAACATTCTGCAAGGCCAAAAAAGATATAAAGCCAAAATACTAAGGATCATATGAAAATATGAAACAAGATCAAATGATTAGATCTTATTAAGGAGAAAACTATCAAATTATTACACACATGTAATGAAAACATAATCTAAAACCCACACAAAACTAGAGTATGATAAATAAAGATGAAAACAATCAAGCATGAAAGATTCAAGACAACTAATGGTTTATAAAATTTTGTGTCACATCTCATTTTTCCTATCAGTATCAATCCTGACTACTCATAAACCTTTCCCATTATTGTCCCAACTACAGAAGTCCACCCTTAAGCCTAGCTCATATACCATGTTCCTAAAACTACAAAATATAGGCATCAATAATATATGATAGTATACCAATAATAGTAATAATATAAATCTAAAATATGCATAAATGTAAAGAATGATGTAAGTAATTAAGAATAAGAATCTACTATAGTGACAAACTAGGATCACAATAATCAATCATGATAATAGAAGCAAATATCAAAACTATAATTATATTTGTAACATGTGGTTCATATGCCAATAAATTTTAATGAAATTGTGTTATAAATTATAGTAACAAGCATTTAAAATCCTCTCATAAGGTTAGATCATGATAATTTAATTACTTGAAATTGAAAATTGAAGAGATAAATACACCTAAAGGTACATGAACCAAGATAGCATTTGTTGAGCTCATTTATATAATGCCATGGGGTGATTATTCCCCAAGGAGATTCTAATACTAAAACCATGAGTTCAAAAGTTTAAATACATCAACCCCCATTATATATGGGGAATTTTTATAAGTTGAGTGGCATAGAATCCTCAACAACACTAAAAATATCATCATAAATCTTTTTTTGAACCCAAAAATAAGTTCATATATCAAGGTGGAACCCTAAAAAATTTCATATGTAAGGTGGTATTCTTAAATAATTTTATATTTTAATTAAAAATTTGAATCAACTACATTAGATGGATTTTAGATTTAAATTTATTATGCAGTTTCATCATTCTCCATAAATATAAAATGCTTTTCATGAAAAACATTAATTCCTCAAACCTAGTCCATCTATACCTTAGAGTGATATATAAATTTAATAATCTATCTATTAATCTTATTAATCTAAAAAATATTATCAATTTGACTCATAATCTACCTCAAAATGTTGTAGAATACTCTAACCATTCCTCATAATCCTGTATCCCACATGTCCCTCACATATTTATCTATATGTCCAGTCTTCCAATTTAAATCACACAACTTGACTCAAAATGTAGCTTATCTATCTATAATGACCTAAATATCTAAGCCAATCCCACTAATATTCCCCCCTTTTGACACAAGGATGAAGCCTTCAAATCACTCATATCAAGATACATACTTATAAAAATCATGTGGTATATAGAAAAATATATTCTAAAAAACATGGTAAGATATGTCATCATATAAAAATATGATCATTGAAGCACATATAAAAGGTTTAATTCAAGGAAATTATCATACAAACATCATGTCAAGTAAATATATAAATTATGCATGTAGTAATAATAAATGTAGTAAATACATGATAGAATTCATGGAAACACACACAATAAATTATGTACAATAGAAATTATGACACCAATCTCAAAAAACTATATATATGTACCCATTTAAACACATACACAAAATCATGATCGTGAAGCACACATGCATTAAAGACATTAAACACATCTAATTGACTCTATTCCAACATTGATAATATGGCCATAACATATACTAGAGGATCATCTAACACATTACATGATTAGAAAAAATCAATCCACTCATAAAAGACACAATATGGAACATATTAATGATCACAATGTTATAATCAATAACATCAAACATGCATAGACTAAATAATGATATTTTCCATAATAAATTATATTTTCATAATCACATATAGAAAAGTGAATTATCCATAGGAAATGGCACCCTAATAAGTATATGCAACATCAAGTCATGTATAAATAACCTAAGTAGCTTAACATGATCAATGTAATTTCATAGAAAGATAAAACCTAATAAGTGTATCGAGATGTCCCTAATCTAGGCATGCCTCAAATGAATAAAGGTAGGTATTATGTGTAAGTAATGTCACACATCTATATGTCCATGTATCATATGTAACCTATATCTCTTACATCCCACTTATGTATAAATTATAAATCATATGATAATTCACCATGTATATGATAGATAACATCAATAAATCATGTAAACTTGGAAAGTATGTCATGCATAAATCCTAGTTTTGAATCTTTTAAATATTAAATATTTTTATTTATTATTATATATTTTTATTTATTATTTATTATTAATTATTAATTATTTATTATTTATTTCTTTGTATTTTTTAATATAAAATAGAAAAACATGTATAAAATGACCATTGATCCCCTCAAGGGAATGTTCATTCACATGTCATACTTCAATTAGTGTCAACGTCACTTGTTTTGGGAAAGAATAAATATATTTATCATTAGCCGAATTAGAGAAGTGATCATAGAGTGCAAAACATACAACATTATTATCATAGTCAATATGATCATGTATATGTAGTATCCATAGTAACTTATGGAATTAATTTTATGTCAATAAAAAGTGTCGATGTTCATTTTGGAATATATGGGATAACTTTATAACCATCTTAGGATATGATGGATTAGGTAATGTATACTAAAAAATTAAATTTATGATGTAATGGAGATTATATAAATTTTATTCGATGAAGATCAATTACTTGTGTTTGATTTTGTTTTTTAGGATGAAATTGTATAGGTCATATAAAATATTATAGTGGAGGTGGTGTTAGGACCAACATACCCCCATTTTTTGAAAATTGGGACCCTTGAGAAACCCTAAAGTTTGAACATGAAATATGGCATGTTAAGATCATTTGTAGAATTTAAAGATCATCCACTTTATTAAAAATAGGGTTAATTGGTTTTTTTTTTTTTAATTTAGACTAACATCACTAACAAATGGTCTTTATTACTCTCATTATAGGTTCCATGACATTTGTCCCTAAGAATTTCATGTTTCAAAACCCTAGTCAAAGCCCTTAGTTTAAATTTGAATGTTGGTGGGAACCTTATTTAAAATCCATTTTTTTAGACCTAAGGATAAAGTTCATGTTTTAAGCTTAGTCATATTTTTCAACACAACTAAAACTTTTATTAAAATGCTTGGTCCCCTTTTATTATTTTCCCTTTAAAGTTCCTTTGTATGCCTAACTAGTTTTTCATTCTAAAGGGTCCTTTTAAATTTTTCCTAACCTAGCCTAAGATTTTAACCCCAAGGCCCCATTTTATTTATTAATATAATCAAGACCCTAGTATTAACAACTTAGCCTAAGTCCTGGCTCACTGAGTTCAATTTTATGTTAGCTCAGTCCTAAGATTTACAACTTAGCCTAAGGTTTTAATCCTAAGGCCTCGATGTATTGATTAATATGAGTAAGACCTTAGTATTAACACTTTAAGCCTAAGTCTTTTTTTTTCAGCCCTAACTTAACTTCCTTGCATCTTGTAGGATCCTATGGACCATGCTTTATCATGGTATTTGATCTAATAAAGCAAGGAAAGCTCAAGCTTTGACTTAAACAACATGCATATTTGATGATCCAATAGTTCACACTTTTTCACAACATTTCAATCAAATGTCATGAGGAAATCCCAACATTATCCCATAAATATCCCATTAGACCAATCATATTCAAGCTCTCAATTCATAATCAATGGTTCTTACTTCATCGTGGCCTCCCAATCAGATGGAATGAGGCATAGTTGAAAAGTTAAAGGGTTATAAAAGGCTCTAATGATTGACATGCATCACCCTTGCATTTTATGATCAAATAAAAATGGGTCCTACCCAAAAAGAAACCAATCATGAGCAAGCTCTGGAATCATGATCGATGGTTGATGCTTCATCATAGATTTTGATCTAATAGAGAGAATTAAGTCCATGATCCTGGGAAGCCCCATGGATTTGCCAAATGACATTATCACATTGGGTAATGATAATTTTATGAGCTTAAAATTTATGTTTTCATGACTATCATTTGACATCTACAAGGATGTATTTGATGCCCACATGATCGTCAACTTTAAGCCTATCAAATTAAAAACTTCACTAGCTAAAAATTAACATTCATGATACCATCATTTGACTCTTCAAGGATGTATTTGACATCTGTGAGACCATCAAATTTAATCTAATGAATTATCACACTCAAGATCAAAATGAACTCTAAAATCTTGTTGTAAGGCTTAGGAATGGGTTTACAATCCAAGGGAAGTGCTCAAAAAATGCTCAAATACTAGAAATCCTCAATTTAAAAAATGTGGAAATGGTCTTATAATCTAAATATACATAAAATAAACTTAGCCTAAATTTATACTTTAAGGTCCCCATGGAATTGTGTTTAAATATCATGAACCTTAAACTATAGACTTGTACTAAGTCTTATTTAAAAGAAAAAGTTGTTACAACATAAAATTTAGACCAAATGCTTCTAGCTATAAGTTTTAATGTGTTTTGTCAATACAATAAAATCCTATTTGTTATTGGACCATTATGTCATGTTGATCTTTTTGAGCATATTTTATAAGCCTTGGTAGAAATATTTTAGACCAATATTTACATTGTGTTCATTAAACATGATGTAAACATTGGCCTAGAATATTTAGGCAAGGACCCCCTTGCATATAAATTTTAAAACTTAGGCATAAAACCCTTAGCCTAAGGTTTATTTCATGATTAAATAAATGAAACAAACCTTAGCTTAAGGTAATTAAGCCTAATTCAAGGTCATAATAATGTGCTAACTTAAAGTTTGGGCATATCTGTAAATCAACAGTTCATGCTTCATCACTAGAATTTGATCTAATAATACAAGCCTCCTATAGAATTTTCAATGAAGCCTAGAGAACCTATGAGTTTGATGCATGGAAAAGGCTAATTTGAGGTAGAGCTGATAGGATGATCTGATGATTTGTGCTTCATCACTAGAATATGATCCAATGATGCAAATGTACTCATGACTTTTCAAAATCCCACAAGCTCACCATGTGGTCAATGCTCATTTAATAAAGCACTGACATAAGATTTGGAGCATGGGGAAAGCACATAAAGATGCCAAGTGTCATGACCATGGGGTTTGCAATAGAAAGATCCAATCATAGGTAGGGGCTAGATTACAATCAATGACTTGTAGTAATCTAGGATTTTAATTAGATGGCATGAAATAAAAGAGGCATTTTTAAATGCCATTGACTAGTGTTCAAAAGGCATTTATGAAAAATACCACAAAAGGCCTAGACCGATGCCACAAAGGTGATATATAAGAAAAAAAAGATAAAATATAAGATATTTTAGGCTCGAGAATGCAAAGGTATAAAGGCAAAGGTCCAAATCAAATCCAAGGAACATACAAGCCAAAGCTTAGATATATTCCACCATTAAAGCTCCAAAAACCTAAAACATGCATAAAAATGACCCAAATAGACTCAATTGGTTACAACTTGATCTAAGGAAATCTTGATTATGTTTATGAGTGAAAGAGATCTTTCATAAATATTATATGTAATTCAGTGTGAATAATTAGTAAAAATAGGGACCATGGCAACTCGTAGACAACAATTATATGAGAAAATTGAGCTCTATTTGTCAATGGATAATGAAGGATAAATTTTTAAGGACACCAAATTGGATACTAAAACCCTAAATATCCCAAGTGATATAAAATGGTCTAAAATCTTCTTCATGATCAAGGAATTAAAACCCATCACAAAAGAGGAGCAAAGAATTGCTGCAGTAAGCCAAAGATGCTATAATCTAACTAGCCTCCACTACACTATGGCAAAATCTGAGGTACTACATTGCATTGATATCCTTATTCCCATCTTTGTTGACTATAAAATTGATAATGAATGGATCATTCAGGAGGGAAATCCCAATAAAGTGGCATATATTTATCATGTGGCTTTTGAGAAGTATTATAGGATCCCCATTCCCCATGTATATTTATCTAAAATCAAAGAGTGGACCTCCAAGCATGACCTAGACTCGATCCTTAGGCCTTGACTACACCAAAGACCCCACATCTTTAGGGACTTTGAGGGAGAAATCCCAATAGTCTAATTTAGGGAGGGCATTAGAGTAATAATTACCCTATTGAGCTAAGCCTTTGGATCACCCTAAACCACCTATGTGAATAAAATTTGGGACCCATATGTATATTTCATGGTGGAATAGAAGCTTACCCCTCCAATTGGAAATTTGACAAGTTTATTCTTGGAAAAGAAATTCACTACCATCAAATGGAAGACATCTAAGCAGTTTTATATGATTTCATACCTACTACATGCCCTTATTTTTGTAATCACCTTTCTTGGGATTAGGAATTGGTCCCTAGATGGAAAAACCACCATTTCACATTACTATTCTAAATTACATATCATTACGTATAGGAACCACATAAAATTTATTTATGACTACATTTATCTAGCCATAGTTGAGGCCATCATAGGTTTTTTTATGCCTAGGGTTTATCCCCTAATCAAGAAACACATGGAGATGATAGGTGATATCTAGTACTACCCTGACTGTATGGTCATTATAATTGAGGGGATCATGTCCTAGCCTTACATGTTACTAGTATATGTTCTTATCAAGCTGGTTGAGTAATAAATTACCTCTCAATTATTACATCACGTCAATGGTTATTGTAAAGATAAAAAGAAAGGTCTTATCCACCCATTCCCATTTATCATTGGAAAAACCATACTTTAAGATTGGAAATAGGTTGAAACCATGGCTATACATAGGGATTCATTTGGTTTTGAAATTGATGAACTCAAGATGTGGGATCTTAAGAACATAGTGGCCAACCACTTAAGGGAGAAGAAGCTCTTTAAGCTTGAGTATAGTGTCAATGACACCATATATATTAAGGTTAAGAATTATGAAGAAGTATTGGCTAGGATATAAAGCCACAACATGAAGCTTGAACACAAGTTAACCAAGGATGACAAACCCTCAGGAGAAGCTTGGAAAATGCATCCTTTGTAGTATTAATTACTACTTAGACCATCTATAATAGCCCAGGAGAAGCCCCAAGAGTAGGTTGTGTAAGGCCAAGATGAACAAGGCCAAGGTAAAGAGAAATTAAGATAAGTGAGATTGGAAGAGAGACATAGGGAGGGGCTCTTAGCTTCAACACTACCCCAAAGGCCACCTTCCCCAATTCAATACATAGACATGATTGCCTTGGAACTAGAAGAGACACTTGAGGGTGCTCTCAAGGATCTTGTAGAGGAATATGATATAGATAAGGAGGGGGAAAAACTTGAAGAAGCCCAAGTCTAAGAGGGAAATCCTATGGATGATAAAGTAAAAGAGAATTTCCATGTGACATCCCAAGATAAGAGGAAAGTAGAGCTAGTATTGGTTTCTATGGGACCAAAGATAAAACCAATTTTGACATTCATTCACCCCATTAGTCAAGTAAATCTCTTTAGTGATGAATTCCAAATTCATGGACTAGTCATTTTAGACTAATTCATTTATGTTAAATTACAAAAGATTTCCTCTGTTTCCCATTCATGGGCTGTGATAAGAGTTGTTGATGTTGAGATATAAGATGACATGAATCCATGGATAAGGGATGTGGTTAAGGAGTAAGAATAAAAGAGGATTTTTTTTAGTTAAGGACTAGAAAGTAAGAATATGGATGCTTTGGGAGAATCTAGTAGCTTAATTGTGAAGGTCCTAAAATCTCCCAAATTCAAGAAGGTAGTCACTGCCATCCAATTCAACCCTAAAATAGCTAGATTAGAAAGGGTTACAATTAGAATAATTGTGGTTGAAATGGAGGACTTCACCTTTCAAAAGGTGTAATGCTTTATAAGATTAACCCCAGTGGGGGGTCATTATCTTGGTGAAGCTACAATTCATGAAGAGGATGTGGAAAGTTTGATTAAGGCCTAGTCAACACAAGCAAAAGCTGGGGTCTATGGCATGAAACAAAGGATTCTAAATTTAGAAAGGGAAAAAGAAAACCTATAGACACATGAAATTCTATTAACACTTGATGCAATGACCAAGATTCTTGATGAGTCATTTTATGACATGTTTAAATTACTCAAAACAATGAAGCTGAGGTAGAGTGCATTAGTGCAGCATAGTGCATTAGCCAAGAGTTTGGTCACCCAATGGAAAGTCTCAAAAGACAATATAGACAAAATTATTAATATAAAATCAATAAAATAGATCCCATGCTTTAGAAACATTAGTTTGGGACACTTGGGCACAATTTTGGGACTTATGGTTGATAACATTCACAGTTTGAGTGAATAGCACAATGATGTGGGAAGACTCCCAAAATATGATAAGGAGCTAATTGCAAGGATCAAATAGATTCTTAAAACTATGATTATATATCATTCACAACCCACTACCCTTGAAATCATAAGTGATGAGGAATTAAAACATAGGGCTACTTTGGTAACTCTCAAAATCAAAGGAAAGAGCCAAGGCAAATCTAGGGTGGATAACAATAAGATCCTAGACATGATATTCAATGCTGGAGAGAGGATAAATGAAGCTATGAGCATTAAAGAAACCATGGCCAAAAATGACAGAGAGTTTAATGATCGGGTAGATCAATAAGAGTGTATCTTAAAACCTACTATGGATCTAGAGCTAGTTGATGAGCAACATACTAAGGCCATGAACATCCTTCAATAGCAACAATCAGAGGCCCCACCAAAAAATTATACAATATTCTATTTTGTAGAATTTTATAACTTTCAGAAATAGAATATTTCATTGTAAAGGCATATGTTACTTTGTTAGCATATTTTCCTCTAGGCTAGTATGACTATGAAAAGTACATGTATTTTAGAACTTAAAAGGACATTTGTCCTTATCTTTGTACACCTGTACTTTGTAATTGATTGGTACACTGCCTGATCTTTCTATAAAGTCATGTATTACCATTTGTGAAAGAGAGATTTTTGAGCAACTTTTGTACACTTTAAGGAATTAATATAATCAAAGAATTATGCAAGGATTGTCCACATTTGATATGTCAATTGTTAATAAAGCTTATCTCTCTATTTCTAGTTGAGGTCTTGAATATGAATGGTGTGGTTGAATTCTGAGTTGAATTTTTTAGTCACATGGTTTTTAATTTATGCATATGCTAGATTAGTTGGAAGATCTTAGGTTTTGATTCATTTCATTTTTTTATCTATATTTAGATGTGAAAATTCTATTTGATTATATTAGTAAATCCTTAAATTAGACCTGGTTCTTACTTCTGACTCTTTACATTATCATTTGAAGTTTGCCTGGTATATAGTGGAACTTGAGCTTATATATTGGTTGAATGCATAATTAGTTGTAATTGATTCTTTGTCATAATGTTTAAGACTAAAATTGGTAATCACTCATTTATTTTCCACCTTAGCCTTCTCTTTGCTCCTTTTTACACCATATCACTTTAGTTTTAGCTTCATTATAAATATCCATTAAGATTAGTTTGTAGCCTAAACATGCAATATAATTCACTAAGTATTAACATAGACTCTCTGTAATTCACAAGGAATGGACCAGGGTGACTCCCAACCACCAAATCATATAAATATTATGGAACAGTTTATCTTGCTCTACAACTATTTCAACATAGGCAACTAGATTGTCAAAACCTGCAACTCATGTTCTAAAATTTCTAAATTCTAAAATGACAAGTGTTCTTTAAACACTAAGAGCATTTTTGGTTCATTTAGAAGAATCAATAGGAAAAGCTCCATTGGAACTAGAAGGAGGGATTAATTATTTGAATCTTTGTTGATCTTAGCATGTTTTGGTCTAAGATTAGTGTATCTTTGTGTTTTTGAGTGAATTCATTTCTTATAAGTATAAATATCATTTATCTTTTCTATTTATAATTCATCTTTGTGTTTCCTTTGAAGTTATTTTGGTATTGATACTTGTTTTTGGTAAATTTAGCTTAAAAGTTGTGAGAATCCATAGTATCTGAGGTTAGGATGGCTTGTTTTGATCAAAGGTTAGCATATATTTCATAAATTTAAATTCCTTTAGTCTTATACTTATAAATATATATCATATTCATGTAATTAAATATATCTTTGAGTTAATTTAATCAAATATCAATGTCCTTTGTAATTTTTCATACAACCTTTGAAAAATAACCTCAATGTGTACGTCTAACTCTTGTTCTTTATAAAGTTAAACTTGATACATCATATTTGAGATAGGATCCTCAAGTTTCAAGATAGAATTTCCTAAGATTAGAACAAGATCATACTTAGAGACTAGGGAGCCTTTACTAGAGCTTGAGGTTCATAAAAAAGCTAGACATGACAAAGGTAGACACATGAGATCTAGATCTCTTCCAACTTCACCCCTTCAAGGTACTTGTGCCTTCAACCTTCATCTAATTATTTCCTAGATGGGAGAGTCCTTAATTAATTTACTAGGTGTGGTACATGACCTCCCATGCAACCTTAAAAATTACTTCCCTATATTTAGTCTAATGGGTATATTAACTCTTGAGGAATATATAAAATCTTGTAAAGATACCTTAAGATTGATAAATATTATACATGAGGATGTAGCTTATAGGTTATTTCCCTTCACATTTAAGGATGTTGCTTATGAATGGTTTTTTAACTTTCCTAATAATTACATCACTAGATGGGATGATTTTAACAATGCGTTTATAGATTAATTTGGTAACATTCTTAGTCGTTGTGTTATCTACCATCAATTCACCACCATTAGAAGAGATGTAAGTGAGCCTATTAGGTCTCTCAATGCTAGATTTCAAAAAATGTTTAGCAGGACCATAGACCCTTATAACCCTAATGATGTTTTATCTCTAGAAATTTATAGAGATTTAGTAGATCCCATGACATCTATATTTTTGAAGAGATCCATGCCAGCCATAACTTCATTAGCTAGAGCCTATGTTAAGGTAGTGACCATTAATGATAAGATGTATCCCTAAGGGAAAATGGCATATTCTATGCCAAACATCAACCTAAAAATTCTTGTGATGAACTTATTACCAAATAATAACCAAAATCTCCCAGCCTTAAATCAACTCCCAAACGCAACTTAGTTGCCATTGAGTCATGTAGCTCCCAATAAAAATTTAGGACTCTTAAATCATCCTACTAATGGATTCAATACAACTGATCAAAGGGATTTGGTACCATCTACTAAAAATAACTAGGTACATAATTTTGAAAATCCTATAAATGAGAATGAATCTATCTTAAAAATGGTCCAAAAATTAAGGACTATTTTCTTAAGTTACAAAAGCAATTTGGAAATAATTCTAAAAGTTTAGGTATAAACTTCTCATTTCAAAGATATAATAGACCAAATAATAGGTTTTAGAATGATAGTTTTCATAATAATAGGAATAATGACCAATATTCTAAAAAAAATACCATGGACATTAACCTCACTGATATTACATTACCTGATTATTATAGGATACATTGCATAACCAAGCATGGTAAAATTGACTATTTTGAATTTTAAAAAACATTTGAGGATTTATAAGAGGAGTTGGATACATTTTAATTGGTCCCTAACAAAGATAATAGTGTAATAAATTTTGGATCTAAGGCATCTGATCAAGCCTTCATGGTGGACACCTTTGATTTTCCCTTTCAAGAGGAAAATGAACGTGATAAGTTCCTTAAGGAGATCCAAGCCTTTCAATAGTTATTTTGGAAGACATATCCCTTGAGGAATAGGGAATAAAGGAATCCTTTGACCACCTCAACACATCCAAATAATTTTATAACTCCTTCAAACACTTATTCAAGCAACAATCTTGAGCCACCTAAAGGGAGTACTTCTAAACCCAACATTAAAATTCATAGTTCTTCTAAAAGTAGATATAACATAGTTGAGGACATGAAGAAGAGAAAGGATAATATTACATTATATTAACTTATGTATATTATAGATAAAAGGGACCTTCTACTATAATCTTTGTCAAAAGGGCCCAATAACCCACCAAAGACTGATCATGCCAATGTAACTATGCATAAGGCCAAAGATGAATCTTTTCATTTCTTCCTCACTATCAGGATGTTTGGTAAAAACTTAAATAATTTATTATTATATTTAGGATAATTTAATAATATCATTCCTATAGGTATATGAAAACAACTTATCTTGACTCCCATTAAGTCTGATAGGGTTGTCACACAATTATCTAGAGTTAGGGTAATTGGGGAGCTTTTAAATGTTCACATGCAACTAAATTCTTAGCCTAGGGTGCAGTAACTCATTGATATTCAAGTTACTGATATACCTAATGTTTATGGAATCTTATTGAGAAGGGAATGGACCAAGTCTTTGAATGGTTATATTTCCTTAGATTACTTATATATATGGCTACCTTGGAAGGGAGTTCTTGATCAAATCAGGGTTGAGAGAGAACCAATGATGAAACATATGATAACTGAGTACAATGCTATGAATGAGAGGGTCAACATAATAGACTTATACTTAGGGGTTTTCACCCTAGAGACTAATAACTTAAGTGACCCCAAGAGTGCTCATGTTGTTCCTGGATTATGGAAGTTACATTTTGATGGTGCTAGGTGTAATGTTGCATCAGGTGTCGGTATTATTTTAAATAATCCTACTAATATAAAGTACCATGATTCTTAAAAGATATAATTACCTTATAATAATAATATTATTAAATATTAATCCCTTATATTAGGTTTAAAATTTTCTATAAAGAACAGGGTCAATGAACTGCTAGTTTATGGGGATTTAGAACTAGTGGTCAGCTAGGTAAGAAGTAAATACCAATTTAAGATCTCATACCTAAAAAGGTATAAGTTTAGGATTTAGGATTTTATTGAATCCTTTTATGCCTTTTGCATCATTTACATCCCAAGAGGATAAAACCAAGTTTTTGATGATTTAGCATCTATTGTAGCTAACCTCATGCCAAACCAAGATTCCCCTAATTTTAACATTGAGCTACTCCATTATCCTTTAGTGCCTGATAATGTTAACCATTTCCAAGTTTTTAATGATGATAAGTATATATTGGATTTCATTACCAATTTTTGATCATTTTATTCTCACATTATTGATGATAATGATGAAGATACATCTAAGGAGGAGAAATGTGATGGTAAAGTCATTCAGTTGAATGATAAGAAGATCCCTAAGGGGATGATTGTTTTGGAGAGACTGTTTGATCAGGATAAATTGGCTAAAGTTTCCAAGGTTCCCAAGGTAAGTGGGAAAGATTATAATTCTATTTATATTGGCCTCCAAGATTAACCCCTATTGGTAAATGTTAGAAAATCCTACATAAACATTGAAAATAAGAAAGCGAAAGAGCTCCTTACCTAATACAGGGATGTCATAGCTTGGTCCTATTATGACTTAAATATATCTTATCTAAGGGTCATTACCCATACTATACCCCTTAAAGAAGTTTCAAACCATTTAGTTAGAAATAGAGGCCTGTAAACCCTATTCTATAACCCATTATCTTGAAGGAGGTCAAAATATTATTAGATGCTAGGATAGTCTTCCCCATCAGACATTCCACCTGGGTGGCTAATTTGGTGCTAGTGAAGAAAAATAATGGTGAGATTTGAATTTATATTGACTTTAAGAACTTAAATAAAGCATCATAAAAGGAAAAATATCCCCTTACTTCCATAGATAAAGTGATTCAAGTTGTTTTAGGTTCAGCTATGATGTCTTTTCTTGATGGCTTTTCAGGTTACAACCAATTATTGGTTGATAGAGAGGATTGAATGAAGATAAACTTCACTATAAAGTTGGGAAACTTTACTTATAAGAGGATGACCTTTGGGATAATCAATGCAAGATATACCTTCCAAATAGATATTGACCATTCCTTCCAAGGGATGATAGGTAAATGCATCATTATTTATATGGATAATCCAATAGTTTTTTCTAAAAATAAGGAAGATCACTTCATGAATTTGAAATAAGTTTTTGAAAGATGCAAAAGGTATGGAATTTCATTAAACCCTAAGAAGAGTATCTTTTGTGTGATTGAAGGTAAATTATTGGATCATGTTATAACCAAACATGGGATTTGTATAGATCCTAAAAGAGTGGAGGCCATATCTAGAATAGAAACTCGAAATAGTAAAAAAGAGTTGAAGTCATTCTTTGGTAAGATAAATATTGTAAGAAAATTTATTTATAGCTTTGCAGAGATTATCAAGCCACTTAATGACATGCTAAAGAAGGATGCCAAGGTCACATGGAAATAATATTATATAAAGGTATTTAATGATATCCAAGAAGCCATTATCCAGGATCCAATCCTCATAAGTCTTGACTTCTCAAGGGAATTGTATCTCTATTCCTTTGCATATGACCACACTATGGCTATAGTGTTAACTTATAATATTGATGGATGTGATAGCCCAATATATTTTATGATAAATAATTTAAATAATGTTGAGTTAAATTCTTTATTAATTGATAAGTAAGCATATGCATTAGTTAAGATAGTTAATAAATTTAAGCATTACATCCTTATAAATAAGGTGCATGCTATTTTACCTAACCCTACCACCAAACTTAAGTTAAAATTAATTAGGAGAATGTAGAGGTAAGTGGATGTAAATTTTATAGGAATATGACTTGGAGATGAAAATAACAAAATTGATAAGGTGCCAAGATTTGATCTAGATGATTGTTAATACTAACCCTAGGTTAAGTATTATACAAGTGGATAAATAAAACTTTCAATCTAGTGAGTGGTATGATTCAATCATACATTTGCCAATTAATGGCATTTGTCCTACAAGATTATCTAGGGATAAAAAAAGGGCCCTAGGGTTGAAATAAAACCATTACTTTATCAAAGATGGGGTCTTTTATAGAAGAAATTTTGAAGGGGTTTATTTGAGATATGTCTCACAAGAAGCCACCCAAATCATGAGCACCTTTCATGAAAATTTGGGTAGTGGACATCCATCTAGGAAGACCAAAAATCACAAAATTCTTAGAGCTAGCTATTATTGGCTAACTATTTTTAAATATGCTCACAAACATGTGAGGGAATGCCACTCATGTCATATTTTTAGAACCAAGGAGGCAAAGGTAGTAATTCCTCTATAACTAGTCATGAGTGATAAACCCTTTTCTCAATAGGGGCTAGACTTTGTTGGGGTAATCAACCCCTCTTATTTTGAATGTCATAAATATGTCTTGACTACCATAGAATATTGTAGAATGTGGACATAAGTTTTAGCCACTAAATAATCTAGGACTGAAGAAGTGATCAACTTCTTGGAAGAAAACATTTGTACTAGTTTTAGAACTCTAGTCTCTCTAGTGTGTGATAATGGGTCTATATTCATATCTATAGAGATGAGTGAATGGGCTTATGATAATGGTAACACTATCAAGTTTACATCTAACCATTATCCCTAAGGGAATGGAGTCTCTGAATCTAAAAATAAGAACCTAATGAAGGAAATCAAGAAGTCTACTACAGACAAACCTAGGACTTGTCATAAGCTCCTTAAATTTTCACATTGGGCTGATAGGATAAGAATCAAGTAAGCCTTAAGAGCCTCACCATTTATATTGGTTTATGGATATGAACCTATCTTTCCTGTCGCTCTCAATTTTCCTACATACAAATTTATGTAGTAATATATGGAAGAAATCCAAGATCTTGCCAACTCTAGATTGATGGAAATCATTCAGATGGAAGATGCAAGGGAGAAAGCCTTTGCTGATTTTAGCAGACATCAAACCATAGTCAAGAAATGGTGTGATAAAATTTTTAATATTAAGGTGTTTAGATAGGGATACCTAGTTTTTCTTTAGGACAAAGCATCTGAGCCTAAGGGCAAACATGGTAAATTCACACCCTTGTGGATTGGCCCATACTAGATTACAAAAATATTAAGGAAAAACACCTTCAAGCTTAAATATCTACAAGAATTAGAGTTTAAATTACCCACAATATACAATACCTCAAGCACTAATTCTTTACTACTCCTCTGAAGGTCTTCATGGAGTAAACTAGAAGATGGTTAGACTTAGAGTAAGTAGGCTAGCTAGTTTCCTTTCAGTTCTTTCCTTCATATTCTTTGTTTAGGCATTACCATGTATATATTTATTTTTTTCCTTTAATATCTTTCTTTCCTAATTTTTATTGTGTGTTTCTTTCTTGTTGCCTTATTCTTTGGTTCTAATAAGCCTTTTGGTTAATCCTGAGCTTAAATTTATGAAGTTTTCTTG
Source organism: Torreya grandis (assembly GCA_037957365.1). Lineage (NCBI taxonomy): Eukaryota > Viridiplantae > Streptophyta > Pinopsida > Cupressales > Taxaceae > Torreya > Torreya grandis. Next base: position 1,991,814 of record JARHVA010001479.1, read on the forward strand.
AAAATTCCCAAAATTTAGAAATATAGGTGTAAACCCCAGGCATATGATGACCATAGTCCTAAAATGTAAATAATAATGTTGTAATTTACATAAAATGGTAAAGACAAATAAAAGAAGTTAACTATTTCATGAGAACTTAAGCATTGTCTTGGCCTCAAATGGGTTTTAAGAAGACTTACACTTGTAGGGTGAAAATTCAAACTATCATGGTATAGTCATACTAGCACTTAATCAACATCCTTACTTAGGATAAAGGTTCCATCCATAGATGATTTTCCAAATATCAAACACTTGGACAAATCTTAAAACCTAGTAATTCTAGTTCTTAACCTTGATAAAAGCATAAAAGTCTCAAGAAAATATAAAAAAGAACTCAATTCAAAATAAAAAGCTTTGTAAGCATAGGTGATTCTGGTAATCTCCATCGGGGCTATGGACACCTAGTTGGTAGTGGAGCCAGGCATTGAGTGGAACTAAATGCGTCTCTAACAAATTCATGGATGCCTAGCTAGTATCAGAGCAATGCTTAAGCCTTTCCTATGCTAAATACATGGTTCTTAATGAACATCTTAACAAGATATAAGTCAGTGTTAGTGACTAAGGACATGAAACTTGGAATTTTTTTCTTGAACTCCATGACAAATAGTAATTGGAATCAAAGCAAACACACAATATGACTATGTCCTAATGTTTGACCCTAACTCTACAAATGCAAGGTTTCTTCAATAATGATCTGATCTAGATGATGATATTGATCAAATGAAATAGATGACATAATTATTTGTCTAAACTAGAGTCTCTAAATTCTAAAATATTTCTATGTTTCCTCCCTGAGTCACCATTTTTTGGGACCAACATGACCCCATGTTTTGAAAATTGGGACGCTAGAGAAACCTTGAAGTTTGAACATGAAATATGCCAGGTCAGGATCATTTGTAGAATTTGAAGATCATACACTTTGTTAAAAGTAGGCTTACTTAGTTTTATTTTTGCTTTAATTTGGACTAACATCACTAATAAATGGTCTTTATTGCTTTAGTTTCAGGTTCTATGGCATTTTTCCCTGAGAATTTCATGTTTCAAAACCCTAACCAAAGCCCTCAGTTTAAATTTGAATATTGGCAGGAACCAAATCAATGAGAACCTTTTTTAAAATCCATTTTTTTAGACCTGAGGATAAATTTCATATTTTAGGCTTAGTCATGTTTTTCAACACAACTAAAATTTAACTTAAAATACTCAGTCCCCTTTTATTATTTTCCCCTTTAAAGTTCCTTTGTATACCTAACTAGTTGTTCATTCTAAAGGGTCATTTTAAATTTTTATTAACCTGGCCTAAGATTTTAACCCTAAGGCTCTATTATATTTATTAATAAAATAAATACCTTATTTTTAACACCTTAGCTTATGTCCTAGTTCCTTGAGTTCTATTTTATGTTAGCTTGATCCTTTGATTTATGACTTATCCTAAGGTTTTAATCCTAAGGCCCTGATGTATTTATTAATATGACTAAGACCTTAGTATTAACACCATAAGCCTAATTATTTAATATCTCTATGGTCTTAGCTTAACTTCCTTACATCTTGTAAGATCTAACAACCCACACTTTATCATGGTATTTGATCCAATGGATCGAGGAAAACTCAGGATTTGACTTAAGCAACATGCATCTTTGATGATATGATAGTTTTCAATTTATTTCAGCCTTTAGATTAAATGGTGCAAGGAAATCCTAATAAAATATTACATATAGCCCATTAGACCAATCACATTCAAGCTCTTAGATCACAATCAATAGTTCTCACTTCATCATGGCCTCTTGATTAGATGGAGCGAGGCATATTTGAAAAGTAAAAGGGTTAAAAAAGGCCTAAATGACCAACATGTGACACCCTTGCATTCAATGATAAAAAATAAATGGGTTATGCTTAAAAAAATAGCCAATCATGAGTAAACTCTCAAATCATGATCGATGGTTGATGCTTCATCACAGATTTTGATCTAATGGAGTGAATTAAGTCCAAGATCCTATGAATCCATATGAATGTGCCAAGTGGAATTCTCACATTGGATCATAATAATTTTATGAGATTAAAATTAATGTTTATGTGACCAACATTTGATGTATGCAAGGATATATTTGAAATTTGCATGACCATCGACTTTAAGCCCATCAAATTAAAAACTTCACTAGCTTAAAATTGATGTTCATGTGACCATAATTTTATGTCCATGAGGACATATTTGATGTATACAATACCATCAAATTTAAGATAATAAATTATCCCACTCAGGATCAAAATGAACTCCAAAATCTTATTGGAAGGCTCAAGAATGGATTTATAATCCAAAGGAAGTGCTTAATAAATGCTCAAACACTAGAAATCCTCAATTTGAAAAATGTGGAAATGGTATTATAATATAAATATACACAAAATAAAATTAGCTTAAATTTATACTTTAAGGTTCCCATGGAATTTTGTTTAAATATCATGAACCTTAAACTATAGACTTATACTAAGTCTTATTTTAAAAAGAGAGAGTTCTTACATCATAAAATTTAGACCAAATGCATCTAGCTAAAGGTTTAAATGTGTTTTGTAAATACAACAAAATGCTATTTTTTATTGGACCATTATGTCATGTCGATCCTTTTGAGCATATTTTATAAGCCTTGGAATAAATATTTTAGACCAATTTCTACACTATGTTCATTAAACATGGCATAAAAATTAGCCTAAAATATTTAGGCCATGGCCCCCTTGCATATAAATAAGAAAAATTAGGCATAAACCCCTTAGACTAAGGTTTATTTTGTGCTTAAATAAATGAAACTAACCTTATCCTAAGGGAATTAAACCTAAGTTAAGGTCTTAATAATATACTAACTTAAAGTTTGGGCATCTTTGCAGATCAACAGTTCATGCTTCATCACTAGATTTTGATCTAATGATGTAAGGCTCTCATACAATTTTCAAAGAGGCCCTAAGAACCCATGAGTTTGATGTGTGGTGAAGTCTCATTTGAGGTATATCTTATAGGATGATATGATGGTTCACACTTCATTACTAGAAGATGATCCAATGACATGAAGGCACTCATGACTTTTCAAAATCTCACATTCTTTCCACATAGCCAACATTCATCCAAAAAAGTAATAAGATAAGATTTTGAGAATGATTAATTCACACAAAGATGCCTAGTGTCAGATCATAGGGTTTGTAATAGAAAGAGACAATCAAAGGTAGGTGACCAGATTACAATCAATAACTCATGTTAATCCAAGATTCTAATAAAATGGTGCAAAATAAAATAGGCATTTTTAAATGACAATGAATAGTGCTCAAAAGGTATTATGAAAGGCCTATAATAATGCCACATAGGTTCCATGCAAGTATAAAAATAAAAAATGTAGGATCTTGTGGGCTCCAGAACGTAAAGGTATAAAGGTTCAAATCAAATCCAAGGCACGTATAAGACAAGGCTTGGATATATTCTACTATTAAAGCTAAAAAACCCTAAACCCTTCATAAAAATGACCCAAATGGACTCAATTAGTTAGAACTTGATCCAAGGAAAGCTTGATTATGTTTTTTAGTGCAAGAGAGCTTTTACAAAAATCATCTACAATCCAATGTGAATAATTAGTGAAAATAGGAACCATGACAACTCACAAATAGCAATTAAAGGAGGAAATTGAGCATTATTTGTCAATGGATAATGAAGGCCAAATATTCAAGGACAATAAATTAGATAATACAACCATGAATATCCTAATATTTAGGAACTAGTATAAACTCTTCTTCATGATCAAGGAATTGAAACAAATCATAAAAAAGGAGTAAATAATTGTTGTAGTAAGCTAGAGGCACTATGCCCTGGTCACTATTTAGATGGCTGACCTACACTACACTGTGACAAAACTTGAGGTACTACATTACATCGATATCCTTACTCTCATCTTTTTTAACTATAGAATTTATAATTAATAGATCATTCAAGTGGGAAATCCTAAAAAATTAGCATATATTTCTCTTGTGGCTTTTGAGAAGTATTATAGGCTCCCCATTCCCCATGTAGATTTATCCAAAATCAAAGAGTGGATCTCCAAGCATGACCTATGTTGGAAATATTATCATTGATGTCAAAATTCTAACAATATAGCATTTAATGTCTAAAGGTGTTTTTAATGTTCATATCTTGGTTAAAGTGTGTTAATATTAATTAAATATTAATGAATATATTTTTGGTTGCATAAAGATAAAAGAGGGCCCATGAGGAAGTCAAAGAGTCACCAATTAAAGACAAAAGAGGGAAAGGACACATTTTACCATGAAGGGTGATCTTGAGGAATTCGAGGAGTCACTAGATAAAGACAAAAGAGGGAAATGATGCATTTCCCATGAAGGGTCACTTTGAGGAATTTGAAGGGTCATACAAGACAAGTTTGGCATGATTTTATATGTGAATTGAAAGGTCTCAAAGTGTGAAGGCCAAAGGTCATTTGGATGGGTATAAAAGGAGGCTTGGGAAGCCATTTTGAAGTATGGAAGTGAATGATTTTATCTAGATGAGAAGAGCAGAGGATATCAGAGAAAAGAGGATATATAGTAGTGTGCTATCATTTTTTGAGAAATCAACATTAAGAGACAATGCTGTTTTATACACAAAAGGGGTTGGTGCTCCTATGGGTGGGTGCTCACAAATCACTGTTGTGTTGGTGCTTAGCAAAGGATTTGGTGCTCCTACAAGTTGGTGCTTGTAAACTTTATAATTTGAGTTATTGCTCATTTATATACTTGAGATTGTTCTCCATGTTTTTTACCACATGGGGTTTCCACATAAAATCTGGTATCTCTCTCTCTCTCTCTCTCTCTCTCTCTCTCTCTCTCTCTCTCTCTCTCTCTCTCTCTCTCTCTCTCTCTCTCTCTCTCTCTCTCTCATGTGGTGCATGTTATTGATTTTAGTTTTATTGCATATATTGAATGTGTGACTAAGTGGTTAAAGTAAAGTAATTTTATCAAGTAAAATATATATGATATTTTGTGAATCAATATATCCCATACTTAATAACTGGTATCAGATTAGGTTCCTTTGGAAAGAGTTTAATAACTTGAAGGTAAATCAAGGAAATCATGATGACTAAGAAGCTAAATAAGGATAATCAAGAGTTAAAATTTATGGTTGAGGATCTTAATGAATAAGTGTGTATCTTGGATTCTAAGTTGGCTATAGAAACAAAAGAAGATAAGATGTTTATTTAGGAACTTAAGAATCAACTAGAGGTTGCATATTTAAGTTTGAAATCAAGAGAATAAGAGTGTAATCAGTTGAAGGTTGAGGTAGGTTATTTTAAGGATAATCATGAGAGGATCATAATAAAGGTTGAGAAAGATCATGAAATATCAGTCCAAGGTGAGAAGGATGCAAGTTTTAAAGGAAAATTGAAAAATCTAATCAAACAACCCAATGCCTTTAGGTTTTCCAATTATTTTCATGGCCATTATTTTGTTTGTCATCACGTTGGTCATAGGGTAATAGAATGTTTGAGGAGAAGCAATCAATCAAATAGAGATTTCAGTCATTCAAGTAAAAGGTATGATAAATGTTATTTGCTTTTGCTATCATAAGGTTGGCCATATTGATAAATTATGTCCAAGTGGAGTAAAGAGATCCTCAAGGTATGTCAAAGGATATGAATACCTTAGAAGGTATGAGAAGGGCCAAACATAGGTTTGGAAACCTAAGATAATAAATTTTGATTATGTTTAGTCTAAGAGTGAGAATATATTACTTGTTACAATGGAGAAAGAATCAAATAGGAAGGACTATGTGGAACTCTTTTTATCAAGAAAGATAGTTAATACTAGTCCTAAATAGCCTAAAAATCAAAGAGAACATTTTGTTACATTTGAGCATGAGCCTTGTCAAGAAAAGATATTTTTAAGAGTTGAGAAGATGAACAACATCATAGATGTTGAGGTTAGTGAGTCAAATAATTTAAACATACCTAAATGAATTTTAAGAGAAATAAATTGGTGTTATGGATGTAAGAAGATCAAGTAAAATAGAGGATATGTAGGCATATCCTAAGTTAATTTTATTCTAGGACCATTTATGTGGGGTGTCTATTCTAGGCTTTAAGGAGATACTTTACAAAACAAATTGAAGCATGGTGGATGTTGTTGGGTCTTGGTTGTGTTGCATGACACTAAAGTCATGAAGTTTAGTCGATAGATTGATTAGTATATCAGTTGAGGGGGATCTAAGTGTTAGCTCCAAGTTAGAATCTTTTCTATTGATGTCATATGGGGAGAAATATAGGAAAAGGTTCAAAATATATGATGTTATAGTAAGGAGGATTTACTATATGTTTTTAGCTGGTTTAGTTTGTAGTTTGTGTAGGTCTCAATTTTAGGTTGGCATGTGCAGTACATGTTTTAAAATTATTGTAGTTTTAATTGAGGTTTCCATAAATATTAAAGGGGTGATTATTGGAAATATTGTCATTAATGTCAAAATTTTAGAAATATAGCAATTAATGTCTAAAGGTGTTTTTTTATTTTTCATATCTTTCCTAAACTATGTTAATATTAATTAAATATTAATGAATATATTTTTGGTTGCATATAGACAAAAGAGGGACCATGAGGAAGTCAAAGAGTCACAAAGTAAAGACAAAAGAGGGAAAGGATACATTTTACCATGAAGGGTCACCTTGAAGAATTCAAAGAGTCACCAGATAAAGATAAAAGAGGGAAAGGATGCATTTTCCCTTGAAGGGTCACCTTGAGGAATTCGAAGGGTCATGAAAGATAAGTTTGGCATCATTTTCTATGTGAATTGAAAGGTATTAAAGGGTGAATTCCAAAGGTAATTTGGAAGGCTATAAAAGGAGGCTTAGGAAGCCATTTTGATATATGGAAGCAAATTATTTTATCTAGCTAAGAATAGCAAATGAAAGTAGAGAAAAGAGAAAAGATATAGTAATGTGATATCATTTGTTGAGAAAGCAACATTGAGAGATAGTGGTGTTTTATACATAAAAGGTGTTGGTGTTCCTATGGGTGGGTGCTCAAAAATAATTATTGTGTTGGTACTTAGTAAAGTGATTGGTGATCCTACATGTTAGTGCTTTTGAACTTTTTAATTTGAGTTGGTGCTCATTTATATACTTGAGATTGTTCTCTGTGGTTTTTCTCACTTTGGGTTTCCATGTAAAATCTGGTGTCTCTCTCTCTCTTATGTGGTTCATGTTATTTCTTTCAATTTTATTTCATATCTCGAATATGTGAATAAGTGGTTAAAGTAAAGGAATTCGATTAAGTAAAATATTTATGATATGCTATGAATCAGTATATCCTATGCTTAATAACATAGACTCAGCCCAATTAGATTCCTGGCTGTGTAGGGAGATCATTAATCTCAAGAAAAAAGTGGAAACTTTGGAAGATTCTCTGAAAGCTGCTTGGAACAAAGTAAACAACATGGAAAATTAGTTAAGCGAGATCCCTGTGAAGCTCAAAGCTTACGAAAACAATCTCCAGGAGTTAATAAAGGATAACAGAAAGAAAATGGAGGAAGTAACGTCCAACATTTGTGTAGCAGCTATCAATATAGGTAAACGAGCCAATGAGGAGACCAAAGCATTAGAGGGTCCCAGCAAAAGGACAAGGCAAAGTTCCAGAAAGAAAGATACACAAAAAGGAGCTTTGCTGGAGGTTACCACCCAGGAAACTACTTTGAAAGAAAAAGAAGCCATGAACTTGATACTGGAACTGGATGAATAATCTGGTCCTTCTTGTCGGTAAAGAAACTGGTACATATCTTTGTTCTTATTTTGTTAGCTTTTGTTTGTTGTATCTCCAGACTTCTGTTTCTGGGTTTTGACCGGATGTATCTCTTATTGTATCAGGACCATTCAAAACCTGATTTTGCTACTTCTCTGTAGTGTTTTTTAGGCGTTGCCTGTGGGCTTTGTTGTTCTTTTTTTTTTCTGCTCTCTATTAAAGGGTTTTGGGGCCCCTTCAAAACCTGCTTTTACCTCTAATCTAAAACATATACTCAGCCCTTAGGCCAAAGCTACACCAAGGACCCCACATCTTCAAGGAATTTGAGGGCAAAATCCCATTATTCCAATTTAAGAAGGAAATTACGGTAATAATGACCCAATTAAACCAAGCCTTTAGAGTGCCCTTAACCACCTATGTGAATAAAATTTGGGTCCCATATGTACATTTCATGGTGGAATAGAAGCTTACCCCTATAATTGGAGATTTGATTAGTGTATTCTTGGCCAAGAAATTCAATACCATTAAAAGGAAGACATCTAAGTAGTTTTATATGATTTCATACCTACTACATGTCATTATTTCCTCAATCACCTTCCCTAGGATTAGGAATTAGTCCTTAGATATCAAAAGCACCATTTCACACCACTATTCTAAATTACATATCTTTAAGTACAAGAACCACATGTATTTTAATTGTGATTGCATTTATCCAGCCATAGTTGAGGACATTATAGGTGTTTAGATACCTAGGGTTCAACCCCTAATCAAGAAGTATATGGAGATGATAGGTGATATTTGGTACTATCTTGACTACATGGTCATCAAAATTAAGGGGATCATGTCCTAGCCTTACAGGTTGCCAATATATGTTCCTATCAAGTGACTTGAGTAAGAAATTACCTCCCAGTTACTACATGGCATTCATGGTAGTTATAAAGAGAAAAAGAAAGGTCTTATCCACCCCTTCCCATTGATCATTAAAAAAACCATACTTCAAGACTAGAAATAGGTTGAACCATTATTAGACATAGGGATTCATTTGGTTTTCAACTTGATGAACTCAATATGTACGATCCCAAGAACATAGTGGTGATCCTCTTAAAGGAGAAGAAGCTCCCTAAGCTTGAGTATGTACATGCATCAACTCGGTGTCTATGACACCATATATATTAAGGCTAAGAATTATGAATAAGTATTGGCTAGGATCTAAGGCTACAACATCAAGCTTGAACACAAGTTAACTAAGGATGACAAACCCTTAGGAAAAGCTTGGAAAATGCATCCTTTGAAGTATCACTTATTTCCTAGACCATCTAAAATAGCCCAAGAGTAGCCCCAAGAGTAGGTTATGCAAGGATAGGATGAACAAGGCTAAGGTAAATAGAAATTTGGAGAAGTGAGATTGGATGGGGAGGGGACCTCTACTTCAACACTTCCCCAAAGTCCATCTTCCCTAATTTAATACATAGACATGATTACCTTAGAACTGAAAGAGATACTTGAGGGTGTTCTCAAAGATCTTGCAGTTCTCAAAGATATTGTAGAGGCATATGATATAGATAAAGAGGGGGAGAAACTTGAAGAATCCCAAGTGTAAGAAGGAGAGCCTGGAGATGATAAAGGAAAAGAGCTTGTCCCTGTGCCATCCCAAGAGAAGAGGAAAGTAGATCTAGCATTGGCTCTTATGGGACCAAATAAAATACCAAGGTTGACCTTGATTCACCCCACTAGTGAAGTCAATATATTCAGTGATGAATTCCCAATTCATGGACCAGTCATTCTAGACTAGTTCATTTATGGGAAATAACAAAATATCCCCTCTCTTTCCCATTCATGGTCCATACAAGATGACATGAAGCCATGGATAAGTGTTATAGTGAAAGAGCAAGAATAAAGGAGGATTATGGTCACTTAAGGACTAGACAACAAGAAGATGAATGCTCTAAAAGTATCTAGTATCTTAGGTGTGGAGGTCCTAGAACCTCCCAAATTTGATAATCTAGTCACTACCATCTAATTAACCCTAAAATAGCTATATTAGAAAGGGTTAAAACTAGGAAAATCATGGTTGAAATAGAATAATTCACCTTTTAGAAGGTGGAACCCTTTATAGGATTAACCCAAGTGGGGGGTTAGCTATTGAGGGATAGTTAGCACAAGAAAAATCTACGGTTCAAGGAATAAAACAAAGGATTCTAAACCTAGAAAGGGAAAAATAAAACCTACAGATGCAAGAAGTTATATTAGTAACTGAGGTGATGACCAAGATGCTTGATGAGTCATTTTATGGCATGTTTAAAGCACTCAAAATAATGAAGGTAAGGTAGAGTTCATTAGAGTGGTATAGTGCATTAGCCAAGAGTTTGGTCACCTAATGACAAGCTTTAGAAGATAAGATATCCAAACTTCTCAATGTACAAGCAAGAAAATAGATCTGAGGCTTCAAAACCATCAGTTTGGGACACTTGAGCACAATTCTAGGAATTATGGTTGACAAGGTTCAAAGTTTGAGTGAAAAAGACAATGATGTGGGAAGACTTCTAAAAGATGATAAGGAGATAATTATAAGGATCGATTAGATTTTTGGGAATATGCTTATATATCCTTCACAACCCACTACCTTTGGAATCATAAGTGATGAGGAATTCAAACATAGGGATACTTTGGTAACTCTCAAAATGAAAGGAAAGAGCCAAGGAAAATTTGGGGTGGATAATAGTCAGATCATAGACATGATATTCAATGTTAGAGAGAGGATAAATGAAGCTAGGATAATTAAAGAAGCCATGGCTATAAATGACAGAGAGTTTGATGATTTGGAAGATCAAGAGGAGGAGTGTATCCTAAAACATGTTATGCATCTAGAGCTAGTTGATGAGCAACATACTAAGGCCATTAACATCTTCCAATAACAGCAATCAAAGTCCCCACCAACAAATTATGCAATATTATATTTTGTAAAATTTTATAACTTTTTGAAATGGAATATTTCATTGTAAAGGCATATGTTAATTTGTTAGAATAGTTGCCTCTAGGTCAGTATGACTATGAAAAGTACATGTTTTTTATAACTTGTAAGGACATGTGTCCTTATATTTATATACCTATACTTTGTAACTGACTGATATACAACCTAATATTTTTATAAAGACATGTAGTACCATTTGTGAAAGAGAGAGATTTTTGAGAAACTTTTGTAAACTTGAAGAAATTAATATAATCAAGGAACTATACAAGGATTGTCCACATTTGATATGCCAATTTTTAATATAGCTTGTCTCTCAATTGCTAGTTAAGATATTGAATTCAAATGGTGTCTTTAAATTATGAATTGCATTTTATAGTTACATGGTTTCTAATTTGTGCATGTTCTACATTAGTTGGAAGATCCTAGGTTTTGCTTCATTTCATTTTTGGTTTGTATTTAGATGTGCAAATGTTATTTGATTATAGTAGTAAATCCTTAAAGTAGACTTGGTTCTTATTTGTGACTCTTTACATTATCTTGTAAAGTTTGCCTAGTATATAATGGAATTAGAGCTTAGGCTATGTTGCATTATATATTCGTTTAATGCATACTCAGTTGCAATTGATGATTTATCATAATGTTTAAGAATAAAACTAGCAATAACTCATTTCTTTTCTACCTTTCCTTTCTCTTTGCTCCTTTTTACACAAGATCACTTTAGTTTTAGCTTCATTAAAAATATCCACTTATATTAGATTGTAGCTTAAACCTAGAATATAATTTACTGAGTATTGACATAGAATCTCTGTAATTCACAAGGAATGGTCCAAGGTGGCTCCCAACCACCAAATCATATAAATATTGTGGAATAGTTTATCTTTCTCTACTGCTATTTCACCACAGGCAAGTAGATTGTCAAAACCTACAAATCATGATTTGAATTTTATAAATTCTAAAATGAGAAGTTTTATTTAAACACTAAAATCATCTATGGTTCATTTAGAAGCATCAACAGGTGGTAGAGTAGATATTTTGGCTCAATCGGGTATTCATATGAGATAACATGGACTGTAACTAATGGGTGACATGATATACTTGAAACATCCATGTATTAAAGATGACATTACACATAGCTTATGTATCCATAGAAATCCTAATATCATGTCAATTTTTTCATTATCTATAAAAATAAGAACCATATACTAAAATTTTAAGGCCTTTCCATGAGTGTTAACACAATTACCCTAAGAGGTTTTTGTTTCTTTCTGTAAAATCCTTTTGTTATATTATTTTTACCAATCAAATATTAATGTGTGTACCCCAAAGGATAGTAATAAATTTAATATTGCATATGTTTTCACTTGACCCATTGTTCACCATAAAACTATGTAAAGGATATGTGTCAATTAAAAAACATAAAAACAAAGGTGCATTAATAAAATCATCATCAACAATCTCATCCTCATAAAATGTGATTGCAGGACATTTCTAAAAATTTTCTTTCAAGTGTATAAATAGTACTATATATAGGTTACCCTCTTTAGTTCTATAAAAATAGTAAGTCATAGGAGGATGGACATTATAAGTCATATGTACCTTAGGATTAGTCTTAGTTTCTTGTGTCATATGTTTGGGAAAAGGATAAAAGAATATATTAAGCCTCACATTATATTTTGAAATTGAATCATTCCTAGGTTTATTAACATCACTACCCTCCATAAAATGTTCCTTAATTAAATATTATATTTTTTATGCCTCAAGCCATAAAATCTATTAATCTATTTTCATGTGCATCTACCCCAATCATAATAGACATTGATATTTACCTCTTAGGTTATGCCTTTGTCATATCAAACCCCATTTTTATATCTAGTGATGTGATATTGCACTTAAGTATCTTATGTTAAACCTTATGAAGAGGTTTTCATAATCATGTAAATTTCCTCCTTTGTATATCTAATAAGGCATGTATTTTTAAGTTTTGAAACTTCATTAACTATTGCTTTATCTTTATTCTCAATATCATTTACATTAGATTTGAAATTTGACTTAATTCAAAAAATTGAATTATAATTTGTTTGAGTATTATTCCCATAATTTAACTTATTCATAGAAATTAGCTTAACTTCACAACCCTTAAGTATATGACACATGTCATTGAAATATTGAAAATTTACATAATATATGAATGCATAAGAGTAAGTAAGAATTTATTGAATATGTATTGAAATTCATTATCAACCATAAGATTCGTATAGTTTTATAATGAAGAACATAATCACTAATGGGTCATTAAGTCTCTAATTTATTTTTGAAATTTGAGCATATGAATATCTATAATTAATATTAATAAAAAATTTAGCTAAAAAATATCCATTTAAATGATTGAATGCATATATTGATTGGAAAATAAGATCATAAAACTACCAAAAATTATAGTCCTTGAGGATCCTAGTAAAAATATTGGTTAAAAACTTATCATTAGAAGATTAATATAATCACACAACATGGAAAGATATGAGATGTTTTTATAGATCACCTTTACCATCATAAGATGTAAGATTAAGTGAAATAAATGTTATAGGAAAATTATAAGTGGCAATCTATGGAGAAAAAGGTAATGTAATAATGCTTTAGAATTTGTTGAATGACCCAATCTATAACATCCTTTTTCTATTTTGAAAATTATATCTTAAATATTCAAATATAATTTATAATCCCTTAAGTAGTAGGAATAATTGATTAACTATAAATAAATTAAGTAACATGAGTAGAAATAATAGGAGGTAAATGAGTATGTTGTATAGGAATATCCATAGAAATCACATGATTAAATTTTATTTCCATCACACCATGGGTGGAAATCAAATATGGACAATGATCTAAACACCTATTGTATAATGTAAGACTCTAAAATGTGGATTAATATCATTTAAAATATCAACGTTTGATTCCTCAAATGTGGGTTACTGAACAATATTTTTATTTTAATCTCTAGTTACATGTAATAATGCATCAATCATGTGAGGAATCATTTTAAGATATTTAGTAAGTTATGATTGATCTATATCATCAAATCCATCATCAAAATTGAATATAAAAATTTATCTTATGGGCATCCACATTACTTACATTTTATAGAATGATTATGTGAAAATAAAAGTAAATAATAAATTTGATTTAAAAACCAAACCCTAATATAAGACAAATAAAAAATATTAAGGAAAAATGAAATCATAAGGATGAAATACCTATGGTTTTCTATGATCTAAAAAAAATCACGTTCACCAAAATGTTTTAACTATTTTTTGATTAATGTTATCTAAATAAGATAAAACTATTTAAATTTAAACTATGTAAAATAGGGAATTTACCATACCAATATGAAAGTGAAAAAAGAGATTCATATTGTACTTAGTAAATTTATAATTGATAATAAAAGAGATGATATATGAACTAAGATGGTTTTATGATTTATGTTGCTCATTTCTTCCATCAAAATATTTTAAAATAATCTATTATATCTATGAAATTGATCAAATTAATAAACATGATCTTGAAACTTGCATGAACTCTACCTTGAAGCTCATATCCCTGTCATGACTGGTACTATCTAGTATCTACTAATTTTTTCCATGTTATATTTTCTAGTCTATGCCATCTCATATTTATATGCCTATACATATAGATAGTTTATATATTTTATAGTCTTTGGTCCTATGTGTATATCTTTGAATTGATTCATCATACCTTAAAATATAGTTTCACTTTCATCACAAGATTGATTTAGAAAAAGGGGTGAGAATTATGGGTTAGACAGCCTTCACCACCACCCACTAAGTGACTAAGGGTTATCTATGTTCCAATACTCTAAATAGGGATAATACCACACATAATGCTCCAACCTAGGTGTGTATGTGAACCATTATGATCATGTTAGAATGTGATGTAACTCTCTAGATTTTGAAACTTGAATCCATGAAAATTTGACCTATATTTTATATTCATAATTTTATTTTGGGTTGATCCTTTTATGTTATTTTAGATATGTACACCTTTTTGGTTATGTATCAAGAGAGTTAAAGTGTATTTTATCAATGTGAATGCCAAATAGTGACCAATTTATCCCATCAATAAGACTTTAGGACTGATTTATATTTATAGATGACTCTTTGAAATTTCTCACCATGATTAACATAATAAACATGCTTAATAAATGGGGATGTCTAAATTTATAAAAAATATTGTTGAAGACCCATGTATATTATTAATAGGGATAAAGACGTACAAAAATGAAATGATTTTATTATTTTTGACACTATCCAGATAGTGAAAATCAATGATTTGGGATATTGTGATAATTTACTTATTATTGTGGAGAAGTTTTACATAGATTGGGATGATTGTGAACATGTTTATTTGTAAATTGGGATAGATAAGATAATAAGTGAGTAAATAGATAGGAGAAAGGGTGCACAAGATTTAAACATGTACACACAAGTCCAAGTATATAAAGATGTGCCAAAATTGATATTTTCAAGAGTCTATTGTCATATTTATATGTCTATAATACTATTGTTTAATATGAATGTAAGATTAATATTTATTTCATTAATTTTTTTGGAATAAATCTTATGGAACTAAAAGACATTAATAATGTATTATTTTTTAATATGGATTAAATTTTTTTTCATAATATTTTTTTCATACTTATTGAACAATAAATATAAAATTAATTTTTATTTATATAATAAATAATACTTTTTGAACTAAAATTAAAAATATATTATTTAAATTTATATATGAATTAAAAAGTGAAAAACTAATAATTATATAGATGGAATATAATAATAGCTATATTAGAAACTAATAGTAATAATATTGGAGTTTGATAATAGAAATACTAGAATATAATAATAGAAATAGTGGTGCTTTATTTAGACACTTTTAATACTTAAAAAGGTGATACTATAAGTTCATATTTTATAGACTATTTCTAGAATTAATGGAATATTTTTTATTGATGATCTATGTGTGTGGTCTTTTCTACACCTAAGTACCTTGTATTCTTTTTATATGAACGTATTCTCCCACTATTATATTTATATGTATCCTATTAATAAACACTTTATTAATGAGTAATTATGCATAACCTCTAAAAAAATTTCATATAACCTTACAACATCTGCATAACATGTATCAAAACTCAAGCATAACATGTACATTCCTTATAATTAGTAAAAAATTTATCATATTATATTTTTTCATAGACGCGGGGATTAAAAATTAGTATGAGTATCATGAGATTAAATTAATAATATCTTATTATTTTAATTTTTACATATATGTATCATTTATTTTGATTTCATTTTATACATACTTATAATAAAAGAGGGCCTACGAATATGAGCATATAGTTTCATTTATGAACCTACACAGGTAAAAAGGGTGGGAGCTAGATATACACATTGTTTGTTTTATGGAATACATGAATGTTGAGTTAAAAAATATAATACCTACATATAGGTAGGATAGGGTTTGATATAAGTAGTCCCCTCAAACAACACACCAAAATTTTATATCTTTATGAGTTTGGAATTGAGCCCAAGCGATAGAGAGAAAATTATGACATTTGTGTGCATCTATTCACATATTTGAGAAACGTTTTTGGGAATATATTTATAATGAAGGATTTCATAAGTATTAAATATGCATAAACATTTTAAAAATACATTGACCATTTTTAGGAGGACTGTTCCTTTCAAAATATTTTAATTCTAGTTTTATCATTATTGTACAGTTAAATTCTTGTCATTTTCTTAGATATTTGATTTATTTATAGAATTTATTTTAAATTATACTAGGACATACTTTTAATTACTTTAATCCTATGTAAAATTATAATTAATTCAAAAAAATATGTATTTGTCAACCTCCTTTGTCAATTTCTCATTCAAGGTACTTTCATTCTTTCAGCGCCTAACAAATTATTTGTTTACTATTTTTTTATTTATTTATATAAAATATTATTGTGTGCATTTTTTAGGTGGTTCATGTAGTTTTTTGAACACTAATGCATAATTCACATAAAACATAAGTTCATAAATTTCAATTAAGACATTTTAACCATGTGGTTACATATGTTTTCTACATTTGTGAACATGTGCTTACAAACACCTTAAAGTGTTGTATAATGCAGACACTTAAATATGGGTCAATGCATTTATTAATTGTTAATTTATATGTTTTTAGTGTGCTTATAATTTTACCAATTATTGGTACAACTTAGGTCTTATTATCTTATTATGTGACTTCTAATGACCATTTACCTTCTTCTCATCCATAATACCTCTCATTTTATCTCCTGTGTGTTTATTGGGATATGTGCCATAAGCATAAACATACTTATAACCTAAAAATATCTAATGATTCTAGTCACTTGTTCTCTAATCTGAGTTAAGTTAGATTTTACTTATCTCCTTCATCTAGCATTTTAATATTATAATTATTTGATGTTAGTTTACATTCTACAAGGGTCCTAATTTTAATTGAATTCTCTATAAACATTCATTAAATGTAGGTATTTTAACACTAATATATACATAAATAAAATATCTAGAATTCAAACATAGATCATAATCATTGTATAAATAAAGCATTTATCATTTTTTCAAGCTAGTGTTTCTCATTGATAAATTTTAGAGTATGATATATGTTTTTTAAAAAATCATACGTATAAAGTCATTTATTTAATGGAATTGAAATTTTATCAACATTATTTATATATTAAGTTACACCATTTAGATGCATGCTAAATAAATGATAGGTATAATATTCACCATGGATAATGTAGTCATATGACTTCATGAACTTTGGGGGAGAGTGGTAAAACCAAAAAACAAATCGGTTTCATGCATAGAAATAGAAATGCATATCATTTCTTAAAGTTAATGTATATCTATTAATTTGAATTAGGATTAGATATTTGATCATAAATGGATATCCACTTGCAATCAATATCCATTATAAACATAACTCCACATTGGTTGTGTATTATGTTTACTAAAATAATTATTTATTAATAAACATCTAATTATAAGACTATTAAATGTAAACATAAACATTTTTAATGAATTTTTATACTCTTGTAATTTAGAATATATATATATATATATATATATATATATATATATATATATAATACAAATATTTGAATTTACACACATGCACACCAAAAAAGTGGGGGAACTATACATCTTTGAGAATTGGCTTCAGAGCTATAAGAGTTACCATTTATGAGATATTTAAAAAAAATCAATCTATTTAGTTCATAGTCATTTTTAGGATTGCAATATTGAACCTAACATTATTTGGGTAGATATTTTCACTAAGTGTCTATTTTGGAAAACTAATAGTCAATTTTAGGTTTTTAGGCATTATAGATTGATTGTCAATGTCTTTAGGAGTTCTACATGTGTCAAAATTATATTTTAATAACCTCTCATCTCTTAGAGATAGTGATAACTAAGAGGATATTAATGCATGAATTCACATAAACACTAGTTAAGTGCATATTACATACAATATTTTTATCTATATATACTTTTTTTAAAGATAAATTTTGATAATTTAACTTGTTTGGCAATAATTTAGTAATTGATAGAACCATTTTCTATTTTATCATGAAAAAATGTCAGTATTTGAGAAAAAAAATTGAATTAAGTTTCAACTAGGTGAAATTGAGTAGATAAAGGTCAATTTGGGGTAAATTAGTCACATTTGAGCACAATTTATCTTTTTTCCCAAAACGAGTGTCATATTTTGTGAAAATATGGTTGATTCATACCCTAACAAGGTGTGATGTGATAAATGAAGGTATATTATGAAAAATAATGCATATTCAAGCGTCATTTGACATTATTTGATGATCAAATGTTGTTATTTGATCTTATTTAAGAAAATCAATCTATGATTATGTGTGAACAATTTAGTGTAGGTGTATTTTGGGAAATTATGCATAGATTTATCACCTATAGATACACATGAATCATTTAATCATCATGGGGGTGATTGGGGTCATATTAACCCATTATAGTCCCCATATATTTTTATAAGTTTTAATCTCTCACAAGTCTTAGTATGGTTTCAACCTTGAAGAGGTAATTTTTAGATCATATACATATAACCAAAGGTCTAAGTGTTGCATACAAACATATTTAAATAAGGCTAAAGTGAATGTATCATAAATTTCTTATTTTTATATGTAGTTCAAGATTGACCAATAGGGTTCAAGAGTGATAGTCAATCCTAAATATTTCCATTCAATATTGCACCAAAACAATGATAGTTATTATTTATATTTGAAATGCATAATTAGGTCTGATTTGATCATTTCCAACCATATTTTAGCTATATATAGTCAACCTAACAGATAGTAATCAAAAAGTTATTCTTATCCTCTGTATGCTTTTCATAATTAGATTCTTTCATTCATTATAATTTTTCCATTTCAACACTTTAATTTCATTATATTAGTTACAATTTATTCAAAATATTCTCTACCCTTAAATTCATTTTATTTTAATTAGAGTTAGTATTATGATTTATTTAAAATTATGACAAAACATATTGGTGAAATTGTACATTTTATTCAATCATTACACAATTTTTTTGTCATAGGATTTAGATAAATTCCTAAATGTTTTATACTAAAATAACTATATTTTGACCTTGGATATAATATATATATCTAAAATAACTTTATTTCAACATTGGCTTAACTATTTGACACTAGAAGTGTAGACACTTAGTTTTGGCTACTTTTATGCCTAAACTGACATTCAGTTTAATTTCTAGCAAAAAACACATTTTAAGCCTAAAAATCACCTAATTTTCCTAAATTTGTATGTATATATGATTTAATTTCCCATAAACATGATGAGGATAAATTATTTGGTGTATTATCCTTATGCATCACTAACATGGTTCAATTCTAACCCTAGTCAAATTACAACCTAGTAATTTGGCACTTTTGCCATGTTAATCTATTAATTCATAACATTTAAAATAATTTAAAAAATTAAAAAATCACTAAAAGAGACTAATTATATTTAAAATATTAATTAACTTTCCTAAATAAAAACTACAAATCAAATTAGTGAATTTTTATTTACTAAAAAGGGAATTTTAGCCAAATATGAAGTCAAAAGTCAAATGATATAACAAAGTGCTTTATTATCAAATAAATATTTAAAAACATGACTCACACCTCAAAAATATATAAATTTAGTTTTTATGCCTCAAAAATATCTGAAACTAAGGTGTAAATATTTCATGAGTGCTTAAACCACACCCAGAGATAGACTGACTCAACCTAGGTTAATTAGAATCAACATAAGTTAGAATTTTACTTAACTTACCTAAGAATAGATTTAGTTCTTTGAGATATAAATACAAGTTCCCACACCATTGATAAATAATATTTTGTGTGTAAGTTTATTCTATTGGATACCTTCTTAAAGCCTTTGAGAGTAGTGTCACAATGCCCAATTAATGCAAAGCTTCAAACTAAAACAGAAGTGACTATTGGAGAGATGATATTGGAAGATCATTTTTAAAAGACTAAAATAATCATAAGTCAAGCATGAAAATTATTATGATAATAATTAAGCATCAAATATGATAAATGATGTAATAAAATTGTATTATCTTCATCTCTATTTTGTGCTCTTGCTTATTGTGTTATGCTTCCCCTAGTTCTTAGGCAAGATGGTTTAGTCTTAGAGAGTTATTATGCTTGATGTTTTTTCATTTAGAATAAAAATAAACTAATATACATATTATTTACTCTTCATAATCCTAAGGTAAATAATTTCACACCTGATGGGACCAAGCATCATGTCTAGCCAATGAGATTGATATGCTAGCTTTAATTTTTATAATGGATTCATTAAAATCTTCAAGTTTAGAGTTTTATCTTGGAATTTTACATCTTTTTTTTAACAAGGTTGTAGGGATTTATTCCAATTTTTAAAATCAACATAAATTAAAAAAATCAATCATGATCTCTATGTATAAAGTAAAGCAAGGTAAGAACATGGCTAAAATTTATTTTTCTTGATTTTGCTTGCCTTTATTTTGTGTCTAGTTATCCATTTATTATCTTTTTAACCTTTATTTTTATAGAGCCATGAGATATTTGTGTCTTAAATTTTTTTATTAACTATTTTCCCTTCTAAATAGAGTTATTTTATGTGTTTTAAATAAATGTTAATGATCTGACTGAATCAATGTTGATTTCAGGAATCAACATCGATCTCTGTTGATTTTCTCTAAGATAAAAAAAGAAAACTGAGAGCTAAAATTAAATTATTTTTTAATCACTTACTTTTGGGATTCTAATTAGGAAAAAACTATAACATTTTTTAGGACCTAAGGTGAAAATATAAAATCTTAAACATTGTTAAAATCTCACATACATTTTATTTAGTGCTTAAAATCCACTTAGTTATATTTGTCTTTTAGTTATTTAAAAAAAATTTACAAGTCAAAAAAAGGCCAAGGGGACAAAATTTCAATCACACTTTTATTTAGTACTACTAAAAGGAACATACATCTTAGCTATATATCTTAAGATATTTTTCACTTAATTTTTGTTTTTCATTATTAGCTAAATTTCAAACTTCATTGGAATCATTTCTTTATTTATGGCATACTACAAACTATTACATATATGCTCTCCCCCATACCCTTAGGGTACTCGAGTGACCAAAATCATTTATTTTACTACATTTTTTTGAAATTTATGTTAGAAATAATATTACGTATGCTCTCCCCAAGAGCTGAGTGACTTGGGTGACCCAAAAATAACCTTTAAAGTCTTTCCTTTTTCATTTATTTATTTTATGAATTTGGCTTATGGGAACGAGTTCATCATCTCCCCATAAGTTCTTTAGGGGTGAATTGACCTAGGGTTTCATCTCCCAGAATTGTACCAACCCCACTCCATAGTGGGGTATATAAATTGGGAAAACTATTGGATGGGATAGTGGTGAGTAGTTAGCCTAACCATCCCAATAGGTATATAGGACATGTGATAGCCAAACATTAGACTCCACTAAGTAGTACATATCTAGAGTCTCTATGCAAAGGAATATACCATTATATATTAATTTAGGTAGTTTAGATTCATTTGATGTGATTTCACCCTTATGTTAACCACATGTGGGACCATCTAGTATGTGCAAGATTTATATATTTTATTCAAAACCTCACTTACCAAAAAATTTATTTCCAAATGTTGAGTGTTACTCAATTTAAGTTCATGACACATATAAATGATTTAGAGATAGAAGGGAGAATTAAAAACTCTACCTACACCTAGTCTTTTTTTTGGATTAACTCTTAATTGCTCATAAGTATTGGTATATCGGTGGAAACTTTAGTTGAATTTATGCACACTCATGTCAATTATATGGAATAGGATGTGACATGAGTGCTAATTCTATTTTTATTTTATTTACATGTGTGTTTTTAGGCTAAAAATATTTGTTTGTGTTGTCACGTCAAAAAAAATACAAAAAATTCACATTATTTTCACACTCCTTTAGCCTAAGAGGATTTATTCTATCCATTTGTGTCACACTTTTTTATTAGAGTTTTTTCTAAAACCATTTGTGTGTTTCTTGTTTGAATGGGGAATTATTACTCTACCCATTTCATCTAAAACTTTTCCCTTGGATATTCTAGTCCAAAACCATTTTCCGTGTCATTTTTTAAGGAGCATTGTTACACTACCAAATTTGTTTTATTCTCTTGTCAATTTTGAAAATAGGTTCCAAGATATTGTTAAACCTCTCTTATTTAAAATGCCTAGTTATGCTACCCATTTTGGTCTAGCATTTTTGACTTAGAACATTAGAGTCTTTTTGTATTAAATTTGAAACTCAACCTTTTAAAGTGAAAATCCTAAACTAATCAGGTTCACTCTGAAGCCTCATCTAATTTAGGCTTAGGTTGTCCAGGCTTAGGTTGTCCACCTTTTGTGTTTGAATTGTGTTACCTTGGTTGGTTTCATATTTTATTTTAAAATGCACTTTGCCTAGACCAAGAAATTATTTTTTGTTTTTTATCTTGTTTAGAGCATCCTTTTGAGCTAATTTATTACCATTTACTTTGTCTAAATTTTGTTTCACTAAATTTTTAAATGTCCTAATCCCTTTGTTCTAATAGATTTTGTGAGTCAAACTTTGAATTTTAAGTGAACCAATTACCAAGTGTCATTTAAGACAATTAACTTAGTCTAGTTTTATTTTGATTTCTCATTCAAGTTGTGTTTTCAAGTCTAGAATTGTTTTTAGTATGATTATAATTACCTTTGGGAAAATCATTTCTATCTATTGTTCCTAGTTCACAATTATTCTACTTTATTTAGAAAATTTTATAATTGATTATAACTACCTGTGGGTAAATCAATACTCTAGACATAAATGAGATTGAGAATTTATGTTACTTTAAATGTTGATTATAACACCTTTAGGAAAATTGATACCATTTTATTAGACTGATCTCACTAATTTTTTATTCTACCTTTACCTAGTTTAGTGTTTATCCCTTTGTGTCTCTTTTATAGAGTCAAAAGTCCTTTGTTTTAAAATGTCAATTGTTTGTTACCTTTATCCCCCTTTTTTTTCATTTGACCTATACATGGATCTAAACATGGCTCGTTACACACGTAGCAGAACTATGTATAATCCTATTTATTGGAACTTTTTGACTAATGAACCTTTTGTTCAAGATTTATATCATGACATCACTTATGAGGTAGATCCATATCCATATTATTATAGACCATACATTGAACAAAGGCATGGCCCTTTAGAGAAGTATTTGGTAATTGTGCCTCCTTATCTAGGCCAAAAGTTTGAGCAAACACAACAATATATTGCTCAAATGCTACCTAACATTGAACAAAACCAACAACAAGATCCATATTATGTTATAATTCCAATACATATTAGATATGATTCATACTTATTTGAAAATAATTTTTTGGAAAATAAAGATGAATCGATAGTTACAATTGTCAAAGTAGGATCTAAGATTATATCTTACTTCCCATATGAAAGTCTTAGTAGTTTGATTAAAATGCCTAGTAATGCACTACAAATTCAACTATTCAAATAGGAATCTACTAGTTATATCTAATATTTGGTCAAAATGCCATAACAAGTACAAAATACACTTACAAATGGAATAGGTACATTAGGCATACCAAAACTATCTCAACCTAGCTCATAATCTCAATGCAAGGTTTGTATCTAACACATTATTTATTAAGATAGCTCCATCAATAGGTAAACAAATATATGTCTCAAGATATGCAAGATAAAACATAGACCCATTTAGCTAGAGCACATTGATGAGTAATATGTATAATGTCCATGTATTGATGGAATAGAATGGTGATCAAATAGAAGACCATACCCAAAATGTTACTGATAGCACATAAGTGGTGTCTAATTTAAACTAAGGTGGGTCTAATTTGCCACCAATAAATACCCAATAGATTCATCTAAACAATGCCATGAGTGGATTGAAACAACATGGAATAGGTATGCCTATTTCCCAAAATCAATAAGCAATCTCTACTTTCCAACCAATTGCTTCCTCAAATGTGTAATAGGGGGTAGTGAGCCAAAAATAGAATAACATACCACTACAACAAGTAAAAAACACTATACCACCTTAATAGGTGATAGCAAATGATCCACCACAATAAGCATAAGTAAATATACCTTCTCAATCATAGAAGTTTCCTAACCAACATCATATTCCTATTGGTTATAATGTCCCAGTTGGTCAACAATAAAAATTTCCAAATTTCCAAATGTAGAATCCCCAATAGTTTCCAAACAAACAAGTGTCATTCTAATAGTTACCAAATGAATAAGTGACACTTGAATAACAAGAAACAACCAAAAAAAAGTGTTCATCCAATGAAAAGGTTCTTACACATAACACGTACCAAGTACTAGGAAACAATTACCTTTCACCCAATAGGTATCATACATGAAACAAGGATCCAACTACCAAAACCTTCAACAATAAGGATCTAGTTAGTAATGTGTTCCCTATATACAATAGGGTTAAACAATTAGACAAAAAGTTACCTCTAAATCCCAATAATACCAACACATTCTACAAATCCAAATGCCATTACCATAATCATAATTCACTAACTAGGTTTATTTATCCAAACCAAACCAAAATGTGCCTCAACAATAGTGTATTTCATACCCATAGTATAATCTTAATGCATAAATATGCATACTTGGTTATCTATCCAATTAAAATATAATACCATAATATACCTACCCCAGTCAAAGTAATCCACCTTTGACTGCACAACCTTCCCAACAATAGGGCACTCCTTTTTATTTCCTAGTCCAAGAATTAAAATAGATGAAGGATGTAATTCAAGCTCTGTAGGTGGGAAAACAAGAGAATAAATTCAAACTATAAGAGGTATGATCTTATCAATTTAAGATGGAATATATACAAATATCATTTCCACCAAGTTATAATCCACCTATATTTGACAAATATAAAGGCAAAGGTGACCCTAGAGAGAATTTGATGGAATTCTTTGATGCCTTCTAGCTAGTGGCCTATAATGATATATATTTACTTATACTCTTCCCAAGGATTATAGATCGATAATCCTTAGAATGGTTTTTGAAATTACTATAGGTAAATTTCTAGTCCTAAACATATAAAGTGGCAAACCTCATAGCTTTGGGTCATGATCTATCTTTGACACTTGATTGTTAGTCATGTCATGTGATGAGAGGGGTGTCTAGTCAGTCCAATGTCTAGTCATGTTTCAAACTTTCCTAGTAGTTATTGTAGGTTTTTATGCTTAATTTAAATATTGAGTCATGTAATGTCATGATAAAGTGCTTAGTTGGACCTTATCTTATCTATACATATTCAAAATCACCCTACAAGCAGCCACCTTGGCAAAAAGTAACTCACAGTGGCACCACTAGTCTAGGTTGGTATTTCCTACTAATGTGAACTCAGAGAGGTAGTATATATAAAAAGGATGGAAATTTTGAAATTTTTAAAATTAAATCATGAGGGATAACACCTCTATGAATGAAAGATGACATCATCATAGCCATAAGGCTATATAAACCTATACAAGCATAATACTGAGGTTAATTGAAAAGAGGGGTTTCGAAGAGGGTAGTGATGGAAATATAGAAATAAGGCATAATAGTCATTATAATATTATGATAAAAACATACCAATGACACAATCACCTATATAAGCCTAGTTGAAGGTTATATTCAAAGATACAAGTTTAAGTGCACTTCTGGGAGACAATTTCAAGCCATTTTGAGCCAAAATGATGATATAGACCCCTTATAAGCATAACTAGGTCTCCAAAATAAATATAAATGGTGGTAATGGCCTAAGGAAGAGCTATATATGTTCACTTGGCTGAGATATATAGTGGATATACTCATTGGTTTGTCTCAGACCAAAGCTTATTTATGCAGACATACAGTGAAGTTAAAGACATATCCATTTTATATGAAGTCTAAAGTCAACATGGGATCCAAATAAAGTCTTTTTTAAAGGTGTAATGATGTATATGGTACCCTAAAACCTATCCTAAGGTCTAAAACTTATATTGTCATTCAAAAACCTTGGATATCTATTGATACAAACAAGCAAGCATACTCATATACAAGCCTTGGTGGTATTTTGGGACCTCTACAAGTTGTTGTTACCAATCCAATGGCCCAAGTAAGAAGTGGGAGCATGTTTAAAACCTAAAAAAGAGGTTTAAAGTGTTATAAGGTGGAAAAATTGGTCTAAATGTCATAAAACATAGGTTGATCCAATCCACCTATATACAGGCAATTTGAGGGGCATGTTCACATGCTCATACACTTCAACAAAATAATACTCTAAACTAGAACTCCTAGGAAGATTTAAGTCTCCGTATGAACTAAAAATTCATATAAATTTGATTAGAAATGGGGGGATAGGATGTATAAATGATTTTTAAAAAAAATAAGGACTCAAAATTGCCTACAACTAACCATAACCTCACATTCTAATGCTAATATCTCTATGGAGCCTTTATATGGGAATAAAACCTACTCATGATATAAGGGGGGGTTAATTCCATAAAAATCCATAGCCTTTGTTGTGGAGTATTACATTTTAAAAAATCCCTTTGGGTTAACCTAGTCATTATAAAAACCACCATAATGCACCTTCTAACTTGCATACCTATAGAAGCCATTAAAAGCTCAAACCCTTCACACAAAGAACACCTTTAAGTGATTATGACAACTTAGTGTCACATATGAATAGTCTAGATGCTCATGGGAGGTGAAAGGAATTGTGATCTTGGGATTGGTATAAATAGTTCACAAAACCAAGCTCAGACCTTTAAGATCCAAGCCTAAAACTCCCAAACCCATTAAAACCTCCCTTAAACACTAATAACAACCAGTCTAGAGAGGATTAAGTGAAAATCCATTATTTTTATTAGAATCTAATAGTTTATCAATTGGAACCTATAATAAACTCATAGGGGATTTAACTCATGGTCATGGATGGTACAAAAGATGTATGGATGTCTCTTGAAAGGATGAAATGATAGGGTTTCAGTCAGATTATATTTTGTAGAACCTAAAAAATAATTCTAAACCATGGAGGGAGATGGTCCAAGACTTGTTCTATCTATCCAACATCAATTAAACCCATATAACTAACTAGAAGTGTTCTCACCATCTCCTTTAAAAATGCCAGTCTATGAGGTAGTTTAATTAGCATAGTGAGGTAAAGCTAATGTGTGTTGTAGGTGAAATACTTTTAAATAACCTTGATTTCAATGTAATATAGGATATCTAAGGGTTATCTAAGCTTCCTCAAATGAAATTGGAGTTTAAGCCTAACTTTTAGACCACTCACATTGTGGATATGAGATGAAGGTTAGAGATTATACCATACAAGCCTACTTATCATGTAAATGGAAGGATATAGGGAACAAAGGTTGGAGTGAGGCCATTTATTGACCATTTCCATGAATTGTAACATCCATCTAGGTGAGACTATACCTAAATGTGATAAATTATTGTAGGTCAGATGTAGTTTCATAAATAATTTGGCATACATTTTGATGAATGGGATGCTCAATACACAAGGAGGACCAATGTACACCCCATAGGCATTGCATAAATACCAAAGGAAAGAATATAGATCTATTTTTGGAATGGTAAAAACCAGAAGTACCAAGTAACTAGAAACCAAAAACAACACAGAATATGAGAGACAATACACAACTTGTATTAAAACTCATCCAGAAAAGAATAAAATAAAGAAGATGCCACTTCTTCTTCACCACCTCTTAGAGGCTTCCCACACCTCAAGTGAATAGTAATTCTCTCCTCAAAGCTCTCTCTCTTACGGTCCCAACACACAATTCAAACATAGAGTTGGTGTTCACCTCCAACTAGTCAGTATCCACTACTACCAGTACACCAGTACACCAGTGCTCCACGCACTCCACAAGTGCTCCACGCACTCCAACAAGTACTCAACATACTTCAAGTAGATCTCCCCTAAACTACAACAACCTGCAACCCAATGATCTTACTTATGGAAGGAACTACCTTGCCTTCCTCTCTTACTCTCTGATGTGTTGCTGTCACCTTTGATCCCACTGTCACCTACAGATATCCTTTGACCTCGCACACACACACCATGTAGATCTCTCTACACCCTAAAGAACCCTTATCCTTGCCTCACCAAGTCCTTATGATTCTCCAAACTAGTACCCCGATGGATCTTCTCCCTGATCTAGCACACTTACAGACCAACTTGATCATACACACTCAGCACCCCTATGGAACTAGGAGGAACACCCTTGCTCACTTCACACACAGAAGGAGCTAACTTTGCTCAACTCAAACTAGAACAATTTTCAATACAACCCATGAGTATATTATATAGATCTCATGCAAACAATAATTAGACACCTAATTACAATAATTAGATCCATAGATTTGAGTCTAAAATTGGCTCTCATCATCCAAACAACCAGTTTGTTAACTAACTGTCTGTAACACTCGCAGTTCCAAACTACACAGGTGACTGACATCAGTCCCTATCTGCCTGGAGGTGACCGATGTTGGCCGATTCCTGACTAACGTCAGTTGCTCTTCCTGTCTAATCCTGTTGACGTCGATTGGTTTGACCAATACTGGTGTCTGTGACACTTCAGCAACCTCCTCCAACCTCCTCCATGTCTACATCAGTGAAGCTTTTAGCTCCACAACCTGTCAATCTCCCACTTGGAGATAAATAGCTGCACTGTACCTATACCTATACCTTGTCTAATCTATTTCCTGGCTTGTATCCCTCTTCAAGCTCAACCTTGAAGAACAACCACCACACAACCTATGGTGCACCTCTTGTCATCCAAGTAACCTACCACATCAACATCTACAAACACATGTAGAAAAGAACTTAACCCTGCATAGCATGTTGACCTGCTACTGGTCCCTCTCAAATACCTGAGAATCCACTGAACTGCCCTCCAGTGCTTCTTTCCCAGATCAGCTCCAAATTTTCTGACATCACCCACTACTTGGGCAAACTTAGGTGTATACCAGACCTCATGTGATTTCAGACACTGAACTGTCCAGCCCTTAGTGTGCTTCGGTTCTACATCCTACGTAATGAACCTCACCAACACCTGATTCACATCAGCTCCCACTAGAGACAAAATCAACATGTGATCTCCATGTCTCTCATGCCAAAGAATTTCACTGCTCCAAATTCCTCATGACATGCCACTGAACTAACCTTACCCTTAGCTCAACAAAACCCTGTATGTCTAAACCTACACCAAGCTCATCCTCCACATACAGTAATAGGATAATGTTGTGACCATCATCCACCTGGTAAGACAAACACAATGGTTATACTGACATTGACTAAAGCCCTGCTTTGTCATCCACCTTGTACCACCTGTCAGCCCTGTCCCACTATCCTGCAGCTTCCTCAAGACCATATGACCTGGCCTTCCGTCTCATGTGTCCATTCTCTCTATTCTTTAACTAAGGTATCCATTCATCTCTCAATGCTTTTATCCTGACTGACAACCCTACCAAATCTCTCGTTTGGTTCTACATCATATTCCTGCCATGCTCCCACTGTTTCCTGGATCCTTCCTACTCTGCAGTGAGTAATGAGTATAAAGAAGAGGAAAAACAAATTTGAGGCTTACTTACCACTTTCAGTCCTCCATATGGGCATTTGAGACTCCTTGACAGCTTGTTATCCACCCAAAATTTGTTACAGTGACTGACCTCGATCACCACACAGTCTTCATCTGATCGACGTCGGTTCCATGTGCTTGTCCTGACTACCAACCCCACCAATGTCAGTGTCTACCTACTACCGATGTCAGTCCTCTTAACTGATGTAGGTCTTACTATTGCTGATGTCGGTCCTCCTGACTGACATCGGTCTTACCCTGCTCGACATCACCGGCTCTAGTCTGCACATGACCAACATCGGTACCTGTCTGTTCGACGCTGGTTCCTCCTGACCGATGCTGGTAACTGTGTTCACCTGTGAGTGATTACTTTTTACCCATGAGCTCCTTTGAATCAAAACCCATGTCCAAACTACCCTACTTAGAAGTATCCAACCTCATCCACTGGTCTCTATCTGTCATCTCCTCCAAGAACACCAAGGCTTTCTAGTTCTTAAGTTTATCAAACACATCTATCTTCCACTTAAGAACATTCATCTCCTTGCTCATGTGACCAAGCCTACAAAGCCACGTCTTCACAAAAAAAGAAGAATCAGTAATATAAGTAGATAGATAAAGGATACCTACTTCCTTAGCACCTGCTAATTCAAGTACATCTGGTGTGAGAGTTCTTGTGCATCTCTCATCACCCAACTTTCCTGAAGCAATTAGCCGCATCTCCAAGACTGGGACCTGCATGACCTTCTTCAACACCCATGTGTTGGTTGCTTGAAATTTTAGCAACACTTCCCCTTTGCCAATAATCTGACAAGGCTCACCAACCCCTCTACTTGGGGCTACATGGAAAGAGGCAATAGAATCTATTAACCAAGATTCAACTTTATCTAGAGCATCCTGTGCAACAACACCTACAACATCTGCTTCTTCATGCTGATCTACTATCAACCAAAAATCTTTCTTTACCTACTCTTTCTTTCCATAACACCGTAAGTGACCATTCGTACTATTCAATTTCTCCATTTGTAGCTTACTTTCTTCTACCATTGCTATACTCCCACTCAATCAGAAACCCCTGAGAGTGACCTCTAACCAAACACAAACCTGATCCTTGCAACCTTAGCTCTGATACCAACTGTTAGTGGTATCAAGATATGAGCCAACAACCTCACTCTGATACCATCTGTTAGGAACCCGTGGAAGCACAATTGATTACCATATACAAGTAACTTAAGATGCAAAATTAACTAGAAGTACCAAGTAACTAGAAACCAGAAACAACACAGAATATGAGAGATAATACACAACTTGTATTAAAACTCATCCAAAAAAGAATACAATAAAGAAGATGCCACTTCTTCTTCACCACCTCTCAGAGGCTTCCCACACCTCAAGTGAACAATAATTCTCTCCTCAAATCTCTCTCTCTCTTATGGTCCCAACACACAACTCAAACACAGAGTTGGTGTTCACCTCCAACCAGTCAGTATCCACTACTACTAGTACACCAGTGCTCCACACACTCCACAAGTGCTCCATGCACTCCAAAAAGTACTCAATTTAATTCAAGTAGATCTCCCTTAAACTACAACAACCTACAACCCAATGATCTTACTTATGTAAGGAACTACCTTGCCTTCCTCTCTTGCTCTCTGATGTGTTGTTATCACCTTTGATCCCGCTGTCACCTGCAGATCTCCTTTGACCTCGCACACACACACCATATAGATCTCTCTACACCCTAAAGAACCCTTTTCCTTACCTCACCAAGTCTTTATGATTCTCCAAACCAGTACCCTGATGGATCTTTTCCCTGATTTAGCACACCTGCAGACCAACCTAATCATACACACTCGGCACCCCTGTTGAACTAGGAGGAACACCCTTGCTCACTTCACACACAGAAGGAGCTAACTTTGCTCAACTCAAACTAGAACACTTTTCAATACAACCCATGAGTTTATTATATATATCTCATGCAAATAATAAGTAGACACCTAATTACAATAATTAGATCCGCAGCTTTGAGTCTAAAATTGGCTCTCATCATTCAAACAACTGGTTCGTTAACTAACTGTCTGTAACACTCATAGTTTTGAACCACATAGGTGATCGATGTCAGTCCTTGTCTACCTAAAGGTGACCGACGTCGGTTGATCCCTGATTGACGTCGGTTGTTCTTCCTGTCTAATCTTGCTGATGTCAGTTGGCCTGACTGACATCAGTGTCTATGACACTTCAGCAACCTCCTCCAATGTCTGCATCAGTGAAGCTTTTAGCTCCATAACCTAACATGTAGAAAATCTCTACCAAAATCTTTTTTTAAACTCTTTTGAAACAATACAAGATAATTTTATATTCTAGTTGAATGTTATGTATACTTTATTGGAGTTTAATATACAAAATGTATGTTATCTACTCATCATATGTATTTCCTTCATGTACCTTAATTTAATTTTGTTAGTTTCTTGTAGGTTGTGTGAATTGTTAACTAATGAGGTTTCTCTTGAAGTGTCATAAGTCTATAGTGTCTTTTATATACCTATCTCTTTCTATCCTTCAAGTTTTAGGTCTCTTTCAAACCTTCATGAAAAAAAATTCATGCTTGCAACATTGTTTAAGATTATAATCAACCCTTGTCCCATTATATTCATTAGTAGTTATCAAATCAAGTAGTTTAGAATGGATCATTCATCAATTAGTGTATCACCACATAGGTCATATTCTTGCTTTAGTTTTCACATCCTTATCCCTTTTCATTATGAAATATTTAGGTATTATAAATTACTACATCATCATATTAGGGGAGATATCCCCATGAATACTAGAGGTGTGACTAAAATCTAGATATCCCATAGTCTAAGGTCACTCCCATGTTAGACTAGGTTTAAAGATAGGACTTGAACATTTCTCCCCTCAGTTAGGGTGAAACCTATAACTCCAATAGTTATGGAATGCCTAGTGGGAAAACAATCAAGGCACTTAGACATCTATTTTGTATATATTGACAATGTGAAAGGAAGTTTAGATGGCTTAAGATAGTCATCAGTAGATTGGAAGGCAAGTTCATGTACCAAATCTCTACTAGGTCTACCTCAAAAGGTAATCAAGTTCAATTTTTTAAATTTTCATTAGATATTTTAAGGAGAAAGAGGGTTCCTATTTCAAACCCCAATCTTAGACCCCCCTAGTTTTCCCACATCTCTAAACTCTACAAGTTCTACCCATACATAGTTCCCTAAAAGTCCACCAATCCCAATGGTAAGGCCTAGATTGTAAGCCTTTGTAACCTTAAATGGTGGTCATCATCTTAACCTACAAGAAAATTATGATATCCTATCTACCTTATTAAAAAAATTTCCTTATTTTATAGGACAAAACTCCACCACTCCTATAGATCACATAGTAGACATTATAAACATATGCTCAATGCATAATATCACATAGGAAAATGTAGCCATTAGACTAATAACCACATACTTGAAAAAAAAATCTATAATGGTATATATTTATGAATCCTACCTCAATCAATACCTACGATGAGTTTGGTGAGTCGCTTTACAAGCATTTTTAATATAGGAGTGACCATGCATCACTAGTTGAATAACTCACCTCAATCAAAAGGGCATCCCAAGAATCTATGGTTGATTTCAACTATAAATTCCAAAAAACATGGGATAGAAACCCTATCATCATACAAACCACACCTAATTATTCATTTATTTACTACCTAAGAGCCTTTAACTCAGATGTTGTAGTAATGTTCCAATCCATGGGTGGGATAACTCTGCCTGAATATTACGAGATCTCTATAAGGGTAGAAAACTATTTGATATAAGTAGGGAAATTAATACCAAAACCCCTTATGTCCCTATTTCTTGAGATCTAGCCTAATCCACCCACCATGTCTCCCTTTCCTACTTCAAATAATCAAGGACAATTAGATGACATCCAAGTGTATGGGCTTAGGAAAATGGAAGGCTTATTAAAGGCAAAAAGTAATATGTTGGTTGATTTAGAAAGGTAGAAACATACCTCATATAGGTCATATTAAGGCCCTTATAAATCTAAATATCCTTTTCATTCTTATAAAAAGCCTCCCTACCCACCAAATCAACAAGCCCAAGTCTAAATCACACAAGCTATGCCATATAATAACTACAATCCCACAGCTACAAGTAGCTCAAGCACCTTGGTACCCATAAAAATAACCTTGCATAAGAATGACAATGGAAAAAATCATGTGGGGGGTAGTCCAATGAGATGTTAATGTTTGTAAATGGAGAGGCATATTAGAATCCTGGTTGGTAGCAAGCTCTTATATTTCAAGGCCATGACATAATGCCTCCTTCATCACAAGGACATCTAATGAATCAAGGTGATTTTCTTACACTAACACCATTAGAGGTTACAAACCAATAACAAGGGAATATGGGTAAGGTACTAGATGATACCAATTATGTTAAATTTCAAGAATAGGATCATATATTTGAACATATGGTAGTAAATCTGGGGTAGACTACACAAAATATAGATGATATGGTTTCAACCCATACAATGATAAAATAAGGATTATGTATGATTGTTTGGGGAAGCCAAAGGTCTCTTATACACCTCCAAAAGTCACCCAATATTCTACCACTCATAATGCAACCACTAGGACCCATCCAACTCAACAATTACCTCAGCCACATGGGCAACAATAGAAGGTTCTGTTTATCCTTCAAATCACCCAAGTGTTAAGAAATACTTCTACTTCCAATATGTATCCAACGAGTACCAATTTTCCATTCAAAATTATGGACCACATGAAGATTTCCAATGTAAAAATTTATATGTGGGATTCTATATATATTCTAGGGTAAAAATACATCCTTTAATAAGAGATATCCTAGTTATATCATGTGAAAAAGGTAGCTACAAAGGTAAGTACTATTTATGTCAATGATAGTCAACCTAGTCAAGTTCAAGCTCCTACTAAAGTTTAAGCCCCTAGTCAGTTTAAAGCTCCTAGTCAATTTCAATCCCCTATTCAAGTTTAAGCCCCTAATATTTTTAAGTCCCCTTTATTTTACTTGTTAGTCATCTTAGGGTACCATCTTATCCATAAGTATATGATAGATTATAGTGCCTCAACTTCATTCATGCCCAAAGCCATAACAAACAAGATTAAAATTATGTATGTGCCTAAGGAAAAGGGTGTCTTATAATTGGATGGTTCTCTCACTAAAATAGTAGGTTTTCTAGAGGACCTAAAGATTACTTTAGTAGCCTACCTAGATTGTGTCATTACTCAAGATGTTATTGTTGTTGATTTGCCCCCATATTTTTCCCTATGCCTATCTAGGTACTTTACTACAAAGATTGGGGGTTACATTTCCTTATATTGGTCATACATGGTCTTTAGGACCAAATATGGTATTCATATCACTATTAGGTCAGAGTCTTTCTCAAGGTTTTACTTAGAACCCTATATGACCAATCTTTCAAATGTCAACTACATCATAGTTGATGAAGATGAGAATGTTAGTGAACAAGAGACTAATGATCACCTTGAGGGAATATCAGACCCCTAATTATATGAATGAGTATCTAAAAATCATAGATTTTACCCCTACAACACCATTGAAGAGGTAGACTTATGGGTGTATTATATACATGAGGAAGGTGATGTTATGCCAAGTCTAATAAGCATAATTTAAGAAGATGATGGTTTGTGGACCTTGTTATTTTATGGATCAAGGTAAAATAATGGAAGTTGGGATAAAGTTATGTTAATTTCACCCTCAAATAATAAATACTACTCAACTTCAAGGTTCCAATTCAACTACACCTCAAACATAACTAAGTATGAAGCTCTTGTACATGGGTTGCAAGAAGAAAGAAGGAGAGGTGTCAAACTCCTTCAAGTAAAGGTTGATAGTGAGATTTTAATGAAATAAGTAAGGGGTATTATTTTAGTAAATAACCATTAGTTGAATGATTATAATAAATGAGTATGGGACCTCATATAAGTTTTTTTGGCATTCAACATAAAGTCCATACCAAGAGAGGCAAACCACCATGTAGACAAGATTGCATCCATTGGATCATAGTATGATATTGTAGAGGGGGTAAAAGGTAGTCAAATTCAATCCAAGATAAATGTTATATGTAGGCCAACTATACTTGAAAATGAGGTGAGTTGGCATATTTGTGATAATTATGAGTAAATTATATGTTTTCTCATGCAAGATGAATAATTATTCCACAAGAACCAAGGTAAGTTCCAACACCAATATGATGATCAAATAGTGCATCTCAGGTCTAACAAGATACTTAAGGGACTTGTGACTTTGGAAATCATCATTAATTAAGATGACCAAATGAGAAAGGAAAAAACATATATATTTATTAAGGAAGAGCATTATGAGAGGGTAGAGATATTTAAGGACAAGTTGTTTAATTTGGTAAAGGTTAACGCATTATAAGAGAGATGCATTTATTTCCTTATGTCAAGAGTATTCATATGTCTTTGCATGGTATCACCATGAATTTAAAGGATTTGACCAGAAACTTACATAATATACCATATATTTAGAAAGAAATGCAAAGATAGTGAGATAAAAACAAATGCCTATCAATCTAAAGGTGGAGGAGATAATGAGAAGGGAGTTATGCCAGTGAGGAAGAAGAATGGGGAAATACGCTTGTGTGTTGACTTTGGATACCTCAACCAGGTGTCTCTAAGAGACCACTATCCACTACCCTCAATGGATCAGATAATCTGGAAGGTTTCAAGATCTCATAGGTTCTCATTGATTGATGGATACTCTAAATACAAATAAATATTAATCAAGGAGGAGGATAGATATAAGACTACCTCACCAAAAAGTGGGGCACTTATGCATACAAGAATATGTCCTTTGGATTATCTAATGTAAGGAAAATTTCCTAAGGGAAATGGATGTTGCCTTTGAGGGGTTCATTAATGAAATGGTGATAATCTACCTTGATGACATCACTATTTTCTCAAAGGACCAAACATACCACATATCTCACTTGAAACTAGTCTTTGAAAGATGCAAGTAATTTGGAGTGTCATTAAATCCTAAGAAAAACATCTTTGTTGTTCATGAGGGAAGATTTTTGGGCCATGTAGTGTATAAATATGGTATTTACATAGATCCTAAGAGAGTTGAATACATTCTATCCATACCCCTGTCCAAACATAATAAATATCTATAGAGTTTATTGGAAAAGATTAATTTCATAAGAATCTTTATCCTAGGCTTTGCAGAGTTGGTCAAGCCTCTTAATCACATATTAAGGAAAAACAAGGTGTTTACATGGAAAAAAGAGGGTAAAAGGATATTTGAGGCCATATATCATGCCCCTAAACTTATTAATCCTAGTTTTAGAAAATAATTCTACTTGTATGACTTCTCTACATTGGATGTAATTTCTACCATGTTAATGCAGCAAAATGGTGAAGGCATTGAATAGCTTGTTGCCTTATTTAGTCAAGAATTAGAATGATATGAAGAGGAGTATATTTTTTTAGTGAAACATGTTCTTACTATGGTGAGAGGGTTGAATAAATTTAGGTACATGGTGTCTAATAATAAGATCAGACTCATGGTAGTACACCCATACATTAAGGAGTTCATACTCAATAGAGACCATAATGATAAGAGAGTTGGGTGGGTAATAAAATTCATGGAGTATGAAATTGAATTTAGAGTTATAAATATTATCAATGGTATAGGGTTATGTGATCACCTTGAAGTAGAGGTAAGGGAAGGTAAAGATCATGTTTTGGCAGTCCATGACAACCAACAAATAGTTGCCAATAACACCTCACACAGTTGGACACATGATGTGATGAGATATATCCAATTAGTAAAATGTCCTATGGGGTTGGATAGAGATAATAGGAGTTATTTTATGTTTAAAACCATACCCTATGGCTTGATAGATGGATTATTTTTTAAGGATATAGGAGGCATGCTTTTGAAGTATGTGGAATCATGCCTAGTGGATAATTGACCTAAATAGTTCCATGATGGTCATACTAGTGGACATTTTGATACCAATACCAAAATTTAAAAGGTTATTAGAGATGGGTAATTTTGGCCCACATTGTTTAGAGATGTACACTCTTTGATAATTAAATGTTCAAAATGTGCCATGTTTATTGGTAGGCAGAAGTTAGTTGCCCTTCATTTTCAACCAATACAAATAGAAGAACCCTTCATGCAATGGGGATTTGATTTAATAGGGGTGACACATCCCCATTAAATTTTGTGACATAAATGGATCATCATAGAGACATAATACTTCACAATGTGGGTTTAAGTTATTGTCCTCAAAGAAACTAATGAGAATTATGTCCTAGAGTTTTTTGACAACCTCATGACCAGATTTGGGATGCCTTACCCAATAATTTATAAAAATGAATTGGAATTAAGTATCATCAAGGTATGTGAGTGGGTTATTTCACATGGAATATATCTTAAAGCATCTTCTAACTAATACCCACATGGTAATGGACTAGCAGATTCCACAAATAATAACTTGCTAAGGATCATCAAAAGGACTATGGATGATAGTCAAAGGGAGTGAAATACTAGATTGAGAACTTACCTATGGGTAGATAGAGTGACACCTAAGAATGATTCTAGACACTCCCCATACCTCTTTGTCTATGGTAGGGAGGTAAGACTTCCTCTCTCCCTTGAGCTACCTACACTATATCTTGCCCACCAGCTTGAACTCTAAGAAGATGATGTTATGTAAGTGATAATGAATGAACTAAGATATCTAGAGGAGACAATAAATAATGCCATACACATCATGTGGTCCAAATATCACCAAGTGAATAATTCATTTGACAAGATAGACTCCTCTAGAACATTTTAACAAGGTGATATAATCCTCAAATGGGATGAGGACTGTGCAAAACTAGGAAATCACTCCAAATTTGAGTCTTTAGAGTGGGAATTATATTTTCACATGTTTCAAGGAAAGAAATGCCTTTGATATTGATAAATTAAATGGTGAGAGAATTCCCATCCCTATCAATGGGAGGTATCTCAAGTTCTACTACTAGGTCTCTTTCATGTTCTTTTGTACATAAGTAAATGGGTTTGTATTTTACCTCCAAATGACCTTACACAAGTGTCATGTTTTTTGATTAGTTATATTGTTTAGGTAGTTGTGTGTTTTGTTCTAGTTTCTTTCCTATTTTTTGGTTGTCTTATTAATTTAAGAGTATACAAGGTCAAGGTAGAACTTATATTGTAGTCATGCTGTATATGTTAGTCATCATGGACAATTTTGATCAAATTTTCAAGTTCCATGACCAGTAAGCTGGTCAAGCAAGATGAGTCACTAAAAATGTTGGTAATTTTCTATTCTTAGACATATAAAGTGGCCAATCTCATAGCTTCAGGTCATGATCCATATTTAACACTTAGTTATTGGTCATGTCATGTGATTAAAGGGGTGTCTAGTTAGTCTATTGTTTAGTCATGTTTCAAACATGCCTTAACAATTCTTATAGGTCTTTGTGCCTATTTTCAATCTTGATTCATGTAGTGTCATGATATGAAAAATTTCCTAGTTGGCCCTTATCCAACCTATACATATTTAGAATCACCCTAAAAGTAGCCACCTTGGCAAAATGTAACTCAAAGTGGCACCATAGTCTAGGTTGGTTTTTCCACCTCATGTGAACTCAAAGATGCAATATCCATATAAAGGAGGGAAATGTTGAAATTATTGAAAATATAAGGATGAGGGTTACCACCTCTATGAATACAACATGATGTCATCATATCCATCAAGCTACACATGTCTATATAGGAATAATACTAAAGTTGAATGAAAATAGGGGATTTGAAGAAATGTAGTGTTTTTAGGCTACCACTAAGGCATAATAGTCATTAGAAGCTTATAATAAACACTTCCTAAGGTCACAAGCACCTATAAAATATTGGTTGAAGGTTGTGTTAAAAAAACAAGTCTGAGTGCACTTTTGGTGGATAGTTTGAAGCTATTTTGAGCCAAAATGATGATATAGACCCCTTCCAAGCATAATCAAGTCTCAAAAATAAATAAAAATGGTGGAAATGACCTAAGGAAGAGGGATATATGTTCAATTGGATAAGATATATAGTGGATGTACTCACTTTTTTTTATCTCAGACCAAGGCTTGTCTATGCAAACATAAAGTGAAGTTAGAGACATATTTATGACATATAAAGTCTATAGTCAACATGGGCTCCAAGAAAAGTTTTATTTCAAGGTGGAATGATGTGCAGGGTCACATAAAACCCATCATAATGTATAACACTTAGATTTTTATTAAAAAAAACTTGGAGATGTGTTGATATAGGAAAGCACGCAGACTCACATACAAGCCTTGGTGGTATCTTGGGACCTTTACAAGATATTTTTATTGATAAAATAGCCCAAGTAAGGAGTGGGAGGATGTTTCAAACCCATAAAAGGGTTTCAAGCGTTAGTAGGTGGAAAAAGTTGTCTAAATGTCACAAAACCTAGCTTGAACAAGTCCACCTATATATAGGTAATTCAAGGGGCATGTTCACATTATCTCACACTCCACTAAAAGCATCCTCTGAACTAGAGATCCTAAGAGAATTTAAGTTTCATTGTACACTAAGAATTCATGATAGTTTTATTAGTAATGGGGAGTTGGGCTATATGAACGATTACTAAGAATATAAGGACTCAAAACTACCTATAACTAACACTAACCTCGCATGCTAATGTTCATATCTCCATGGAGCCTTTGCATGAAAATATGTTTAATTCATGGTATAAGGGGGGTTATTTCCCTAAACATCCATGTATTTTATTTTAGGGTTGGATGTTTGTATTCTATAAACCATCAATAAGATGGTGGACATCTCCAACCCTGCACAAAGCACAACAATGACCCTATGATGAAACATCATTCCAAAACCCATCCAAATTTAGGGATTCAGCCATGAAATCACCTTTAAGGTCTTTTAATGTCTCCTGAGTCCCACCATGGATTTTTGGTTAGCATGTGCAAGGTTAGAGATGTATGGAAGAGGCCTAAAAAAGATAGTTTAAGCCCAAAGATGAGGGTATAGAGGAGATTCATGTGAAAAATGGGTTAGATAAGGGAGAAATACTCCAAAAAGAACCTAAATAATCTTTCTAATGGTCTCTAAGATGACCTCCATGAATAGTATATTAGACATAGGGTTGCAAGTGTTGGAACACCAAGCTACATGAACTACAAAGAAGATAGTTGGCACTATATAGTCAATGGTGCTACTCTATAAGGTATC
Source organism: Torreya grandis (assembly GCA_037957365.1). Lineage (NCBI taxonomy): Eukaryota > Viridiplantae > Streptophyta > Pinopsida > Cupressales > Taxaceae > Torreya > Torreya grandis. The sequence goes on from JARHVA010001479.1 coordinate 2,033,203, forward strand.
TAAGTTATTTTCAAAGTCATACATAAATAAAAGGTGGCTTATATACCATTTTAAAGGTGAAGGTTCATGATTAAAGTGTGTAACTATAATAATACTCAGTCTTCAACATGACTATGCCATCAAAAAAGTGGAATAGAACATATTTGGAAGAGTTGAAAGGTTGTGAATCCTCTCAGGGGGTACTATTACATTGTTCTAAATCCCTTTAGGATAACTTAGGCCTTGGAAAAACCATCATAATACACCTTCCCACTTGTAGACCTAAAAAATCCATTCAAAGAGTAAATCCTTCATACAAGGAGCACATTTAAGTGCTTACCACAGCTTGAGGGTTACATATGAAGAGTCTATACGCTCATGGGAGGTGATAAAACTTGTTAGCTTGGGATTGGTATAGATAATTCACAAACCCAAGCTTAGACCATCAATACTTAAGCCTAAAACTCACAAACCCCTTAAAACATCCCTTAAACCCTAATTAAAACTTGTTTATAGAGGTTTAAGGGAAAATCCATTACTCTAATCAGAAGTTCCTAGTTTATCACTTAAAACCTATAGGCAACTCAGAAGGGCTTCATCTCATGGTATTAAATGGTATGAAAGATTTACAGATGTCTCTTGAGAGGATAAAATGAAAGGGTTTCAATTAGATTCTATGTTGTAGAGCCTATTAAATAATTATAAATATGGAAGGAGATGGTCTAAGAATTGTTCTATCTATCCAACACCAATTTTAACCCATGGAATTGACTAGAAGTATTCTCATCATATCCTTCAAAATTGCTAGTCTATGAGGCAATCTAATTGGCCTAGTGAGGTAAAGTTAATGTCTATTACAGGTAAAAGACTCTTCAAGAAAACCAATGTAAATGTAGTAAAGGCTATCCAAGGGTTGTCTAAGCATCCTGAAATGAAATTAGAGTCTAAGCCTTACTGTTATACCACTCACATAGGGGATATGAGTACAAGATTAGAGATTAGACCACATAGACTTACTTATCATGCAAATGGAAGGATTTAGGTAGCAAATATTGGAATGAGGCCATTAATTGAACATTTACATTCATTGTAACAACCATCTATATGAGACTATACCAAAATGGGAGCCATTATTATAGGTTAGAGGTAGTTTCATGGATAATTTGGCATGCATGTTGATGAATGGTCTACTCAATGCATAAGGAGGACCTATTTACACCCCAAAAGCATTGCATAATTACCAAAGGAAAGAATATGGAGCTATTTTTGGAATGGTTAAATCATGAATGATGATAATTGAAGGAGTTACAACCACCTCAATGCCAAATTTGGCTCATCAATGGAATGCCAACACTCAAGGAGAGGGACCATCTTGTGTAACTTCCATATGCGACTTTGGGCTCATTAATGACCCCTCTTATGCCTGTGTTTCATTCTATTATCTTCCATTACACACACACACACACACACACACACACACACACACACACACACACACACACACACACACACACACACACACACACACACACACACACACACACACACACACACACACACACACACACACACACACACACACACACACACACACACACACACACACACACACACACACACACAAACACACACATGTAGGCATTGAGATATTTCTTGCCATCCCTTAACTGGGTGTAGAAAATCTCTACCAAAATCATTTTGTAAACTCTTTTGAAGAAATACAAGATAATTTCAGATTTTGGTTGAATAGTAAGTGTACTTTATTAGATTTTGATATGTAAAATTATGCTATGTACTCATCATCTATATGTCCTTCATGTACCTTGATTTAATTTTTTTAGTTTATTATAGGTTGTGTGAAGTGTTAAATAGTGAGGTTTCTCTTGAAGTGTCATAAGTCTAAAGTGTATTGCATAGACCTATCTCTTTCTATCCTTCAAGTTGCAGGTCTCTTTCCAAACATCATGAAAAACATTCATGCTTGAAACATTGTTAAAGATTTTGATCAACCCTTGTCTCCATTAGATTCATTAGTAGTTATCAAATGAAGAAGTTGAGAGTGGATCATTCATCAATTGGTGCATCATTACATTTATTAGATACTTGATTTAGTGTTCACATCCTTTTTCCTTTTCCTTGTGAAATATTTACATATTAGAAAGTACTGCATTGTCATATTAGGGGATCTATCCCCATGAAAATTAGATGTGTGACTTGTAAAATAGACAACCCATAGTTTAAGGTCACTCCCATGTTGGATTACATTTGAGGATATGGCTTTAAAACTTCTCTCCTTAGTTAGGGTGCAACATAGAACTCCTACAATTACCAAACATATCTATACCTAATTTTGATGATCTTTTAGAAAATTTTGTACAAAACTTTTCATACAATATTGAGCATGAGATTACTATTATGGATCTATGCCAAGCTAAATAAGAGACTAGTGAAGCTTCAGTACATACTTGTAACATTGGAGAGCATTATCAAGTCAGTTTACACATAATCTTCTAGATAGATAGTTTGATGCAATATTTACCAGGAGCTTTCACAATGAGATATCCTACAGTCTTGAGCTGCAATGTGATCATACATTCAATTAAGTTATAGAAAAATTAATCCATATTAATAAATCCCTTGTAAACAAAGGCATAATCAATCTATCTTTTTCTAATTTGAACCAAAAGTAGAATCAAGTCCAGAGCCATAGTCATAAATAAACACAAATATTGAGTTCAATTCCACCACAATCTAATAAAAATAAAAGACCTAAACCCTAAAAACACAATAATAATGTTGTTGGAAATGGGGTTACTAAATCATGCCGTGTTTAGATAGTGAAAACATTAACTATCCATATACCTCCACCCACTCAACAACCACTTCCTCTATACATTCAATTAGGCCCTCCACAAAACCAACCAACATAAAATTAAAACCAATTACAAACCCCTCCTTCGATGAGAATACCACCCATTTCTTGATAATTTAGTGACCTTGGAAAGCCTATCGCACTTTGTGTTAAGTAGTACCAAAAATATAAATAACAATAACAAAGAACTCCACCATAGAATCAATAATAATAATAATAATAATAATAATAATAATAATAATAATGTCAGCCATAATAACAATAATAGAATGGATGGAACCAAGGGAAACATGATAAAACCAACTAAATAGGTAATCATACCATTAAATTTAACTAAAACAATGTTCTAGGACATGTTTCATGTGGTCATGTTACCACCATCACTATTAACCCTAAACCAACTAGAAACAAACCTAGACATTCACCCAATAATGCCTATTTGTCAAATAATACATACCAACCTCCCTATGTTGGTGATTTTTATATGGTCCATGTTGATAATATGGAACCATACCATATAAGAATCATTATTTTGACCCTCCTTACCTACCCAACATATTACCAAAGCCAAGTTATAGATTGAGATTACATAATTATAGCTCGATGAGACAAATAATATAAAGAAGCCTACTCAACCTTTTTTACCTATCAAAAATAAACCAAATAATAAAAATGAGGGGAAAATTGAATAAAAAGCCTGCACACATATCCATCATGGTTTTTTTTCACACATCTACCATCTATAAAGACATCATAAATGAGTACTTGAACCAATCTCTTGTGCCAAATAATATCATTCCAAATAAATTATAATCTATGGTAGGACACTTGGCCCTTTCCCAATGTCTCAATTTTTACCAAAGTGATGTCCTCTTTGGGCCCTCTACATAATAACCCATTGTACATTGAAGTTGGTAAAATAAACCATAGTGTTAAACATGTCCTCATAAACAATGGTTGAGGTCTCAACATTGTTTCTTTAAAGTTGGTCAAACATCTTAGATATACAATAGATAAATTTCATCTAGATACCATCATTCTCAATACATATTATAACAAATAAAAATAATCTCAAGGTACCATCAACCTATCAATAGTCATTTGGCCATTAACTCATAATACTATGTGCCATGTTTTAGAACTGGAGCTATCTTACAATCTGTTATTGGGCTAACCTTAGATCCATGAAATTAGGGTTATATCTTCTACATTGAATTAGTTTATAAAATTTCCACACTCAAGAATGGAAGTGACTATACCTATTGATATTCATCCATATCAGTATTGTAATCACCTTGAGGCTAAGTATAAAAGCTACAACTAACTTTTTGACATGAATCATATACCCAAATTAGAAGCAAAAAAAGTCAAAAAAGGAAAATCCATTGAATTAAGTCTAGAAGCTAATTAGATTGATATATACATATTAGCTTCTACCTCAGCCATGCCTCAACTAGAAATTTTAACCACTTTTATGTCACTGACAAAGGTATTGGAGAATATAACACCATAATGCATTCCATATTGCCAAATTGCCTATAAATCCTTAATTTTATGGCATATCTATTGCCAAAACTACTAGTATGGCATGGTAAAATAAATTAAAATATCATTTTAATAATCCCATTATCTTCAAACCAATCTATAGCCTATAACAAGACCCCTTAATAGAAGATTATTCATGGCTCTACACTAATGAGTTGACCAACTATTACAAAAGTGTGAAGTATCCTATTCCTAACCATATTATGGATCATGTAGCTTATGAAGGCTAAGGCCTCAGTTTACATCAACAAGGTAAAATTGAACTATTTTCAATGACTAAGTATAAGGGAAGTCATGGTATCATATTTAAACTACCTGAGGGTGACCCTGCATACCTAGTTCACATTCCAACACTAATGACTAGTGATGATAATGCTGATAGTGACACAAGGTCTAATTATCGAATATATAATGACCTTTTCACTATATATTTGCCTAACCCCCATGAAATTTATACCATTATCCCTATTTATTAACCTTCACATTTAACCCTTTACCATCCCTAATTGATAGACTAAGACCAACAAGAGTCAATAGTGCCATTAAATGAGTTTGAAAATGGTGAGGCCATATATGAATTTTTAGGATTGAGTTATTGTAACCAAATATTTCACCCTAAAGGATTTTATTCCAACATACTCTAATATTTGGACAAAATGGGAATACCTCTAGGCCTATGGGTTTCCTATAGTATAGGTATACCTTTAGGTTTAAGGGCTAGCTTCCTAAATTTACCTTTAAGTGTTTATCACCTATAATAGTTGACTACTTATGCAAAAAAAATAGAAGTATGCATGAAAATAAATTATCCTAAGGGGGTGATACACCATCAATATATACATTATGATATCATACTTATTGCACTAAGAAACAAGACCTATAACACTAGCTTCCAATTTTTAAAGATGTTTTAACTTAGTATTTTAATATATAGGTGATATGCATGGCACAACTCAAGGTAAGTGGAAAAAAGGCTAGTTATAAGATTATAAAGACACTTTCACACTTGGAGGGGGACAAACACACTAACTACACTCTATATGACCTATTATAATGAGAACTTCTTCCACTAAACATGAAAAGATAAGGAGAAGCAAGGATAGAATCTTATCACTATACCTCACCATTAATCACTTCACACACTTAGATAAAATGTTTGTGAAAACAAAACTAGATTTATTGTATTATTCAAAGGTAAATTACAACATCAAACTATCAATATTTTTCCATATATGGTGTGTAATTAGATACAAGAGCCAAAATGGCAAGTACTTATAAAATGTGAGAGAGGAAAGAGAAGAATGAAGCTCAAGGGTTATAAAGCCACTTGCCAAACTGAAAAGAGAGAGTTAAATTTTTAGGATAATGTAATATGAAATTGACCATTTATATTCTTTATGGACAAATGTCTCTCCAAGCATGAAACTCTTCAAATCTAGTGTAGGACTCTTCAACTACTTGTTTAGAATTTGCCTTCATCATTTGGCCTTCGTTGAACACTCCAAATAAGACTAGGAATAATTTAAACCAATTAAATATGATGAGGGAGTTAAAAAAAATCTCCAAAATTCATTAGATGTGTCCATAAACACTGATATTCTCTTGGATAAGTGTTCTCACTACCTATAGTCACTATCATCCTTCTTTCACTCATCCTTCACACTTTGCACCAAGATGCTATTTCATTTTCCAATCCAATCCATAAAATGTATGGTATGACAATTTTAAAGAGTATTAATGTCCTTATATTCATTAGGTATAGCTTAAAATTCCCCCTAATTAGATTTATCACCTTTTTAATTGGTGATCACTTTTCATTCACTATGCCAGTTTGGACTTACTAAAGTGAAGGTGCTTGCAAAGTTACTTATGTGATTTTTTTTTAAGTAAATAAATTGATATGATGATTTAATTTATGTCTAATTATATCTCCCAAACTTATCCTCATATTTTGACATTCTCTTGAACATGAAAAACATCAAAAAATATCAAGAAAAGCCATTTTGTACCCTATTAGTATAAATAGGGTAGTAATTAATCTAAAGGGAAGGAGCCATATGGATTCCTATACAAATTAAAATAATTTCCATGAAAAAAATATCTCATATTGATACCTTTTCTTCTTTTTTTATCCATCAGGTCATTAGCAAAGGTTTTAGAGGGTTTTAGGTAGTTTTACTCCTTAACGATTGTTCATAAAAGCCTGACATCCAATCCTCAAAAAAATTACACAAAATGAAAGTTTAGAACCCTTTCCAAAATATAATAACTCCTTAGTCTCCCATGATAAGAATCCATACTATTTTGATATTTCAAACTTAGCCTCTCAAACTCTCCTTTGCATTATATGTACCCTATCATGTTTTTGAGCCAAAAAATGGCTTCCCTATAGCCTCACATAAAACTAAAGGTTAAAACACACTTTATAACACCCTATGGATGTCATAAAATTATTTTAAATGCTATCTTGACCATATAATTGGTATTATACCTCATTTAGGTAGTAGGCCTAGTCTAGGTTTTGTAGAACTCAACTGTGTTTGACCCCTCACCACCACATTTAAGTGATTGGTTATGACTTTGAGGGCCTCCCTATGTTTTTTCATGTCAAAATAAACTTCCTATATATCATTTAAAGGTTTCAACACATCTCAACTCATCTCATTCCCCTTTAATTACTCAACCTATAGATTTGCACTTCTTGGGAGTGCCCTCTATTTGAGATAGAATAAAGGTAACTTACCCTATTTGCTTAAGAAAAAAAATGTATAATATGATTTTAAAAGTGATGGGGATAATTTTTACAAATTTACAAGGCTATACCACACTCTCAAGAGCTTAAAATACCACAAAACTCCATGAAAGACTTTGACTTGACACTATGTGTAAAGTTAGTATAAAATTCATGAGATGGTCATTATAATTTGTTATTAAGTTATAATAATTATTAAAACTCATAATTCCTTGAAAACGCAAAGTTCTTTCACATTTTCTTGACTAGGAAAGAGTGGTTGACTCTGTATTATGTTTCCTTGCTCAGAAAGTGACATGATTATAGGTGGATATTTTGTCTTAGACCTTATATACCATGTTACATATATTCTTAATGTCATTAATATTATGCCAAAATAGTTGAAATTATATTCATCATGCACATGTTAGGAAAAAATCAAGATAATTATATTTAGTAAAGTGTCATACTATAGTTAATTGTAGTTGACCATTCTTGGAGAAAAAGGGATCTTGTAGATTAAATTTCAACTCTTAGGCTCTATACTTGACACCCTAGGATCCTTTATAGGTTGTATAACCAATTCCAAATGTAAAATATTTGTGTTTTTAGGCTTATAATCACCAAGGTACATCTCATGAGCTTTTAGGTAACTATAACTATACTATAGGCAGCCTTTTTGAGATCAATGGTACACCTATAGGTGATGGTATAGATCAAGACCCTATACTTTCACTCTCCTTAACGTTCTAAGAACAAAAAGTGTAGTTATCACCTCAATATGATCACTTATCTTGAATACATGCTCCTATCCTTCCACCTTAGAGTATGAGATCACTTGAAGATCAAAGTATTATAGTAAACATTGAAAACCTATAGTGGAAGATTATTAGTAATCGATGCCTCACCTCATATACATCACTTATTAGAGTCAAAAATTCACTCTCTTTGGTCAAGGTATCATTATTATGATAGGGTTTCATGATGGAAACATTCAAATTCACTTAGAATACATGTCACCTTATTATATGATAACACAAAGAATGGACAAGGCCAATTTTTAGAATTTTTAAGGTAACAAGTCTATAAACTTTTTCTCCACATGAACATGACTACTCAAGTATACCAACCACTCTATTTATATATTATTTATTTATATGGAATTATAAAACCTTTACATACCTTAAGGATGGATCAAACAAGTTTCAACATTTTCCTCTCAACTACTCTGACCTATGTGGAGATATGTAGATGCATATGCAGGTGTGACAAGAAAATGAATATAGATATGCATAATATGTATATTTTATGATTATAAAATTATTTATACACCTTATACCAATCTTAAAATTTATATTTTTAACCATGAGGGACTTGAAACTAGTTTTCATGTCCTCACTTCAATGTGATTATTCTCCTATAGATGTACATCAATATCAAGAAAGGTAGAACTATACGACTATGTCAAAGAATTGGTTATCATAGTATATCATGTATAAATTTGAAGTATTAGATTTATGTTTCATATTATAAGTATATTTTCAACCTATTTAAACCTTTCATTACATCTTCATGACTTTTATCAAAGCTTTAATTCATCTAGCCATAGATGGATACTTGTATGGAGCTGACTGTGTGTCATACTCTTTGATCATGACCTCCACGTGAAACCTTTGATAATGAGAATTTAAAGGAACTTGGTTAACATTATATATTATAGGTGTAAACATAATATCTACTCTTTTTGGAAACCACTATAGCAAAGGAAAACCTCTGTAGCTAATGATCATACATGTAACCTAACAATAGAGATCTCAACTTGAAACTTGAGATGTTTTTCTCATAAAATCACCTCCAAACATGAAATGAAATATGTAAAACATGAAATAAGTATTTAAAAATCTCATATAATAAATTTAATCTATTAGTTTTTATGGACCATCTCAAATAAGGAGGAAACTTGCAATGTGTAGAGATAAGCATGCAAAAAGAGATAGTCAACTTATTAAGAATGGTTCATAAATCATAGGTAACCAAAATTAGAAATCCTAACATGAATGTTAATTAGGAAAAGTTTACTAACACCTCATAATATAGTTTGACCTAAAACCTCTCTTACTAGCCATACCATGAGAAAACATGTTGACCATTTTTACATGTCAAGAAGAGTGATGAAGGAATAGAATGGTTTTGAGACATTTTTGGAAATTTCAAAGATGATCAAGAATTTAAATTAACTCAAGGAAGCTGTAAAATCATTCTATAGGATTTCCCCATGTGCCACACTCTTTTATAAGCCCTAAAACTACCAAAATCTCCTCTTTTCTAGCCATTTTCTTGATATAAATTAATAACTACAAGTTTCTTAGTTAGTAATAACATTATTGACAATATTATGACATATTGGAAGCTGAAGAATATTTTGAAACATTTTTTTACCAAGGGAAATTGTACAACTTTTATTAATGACTCAAATATGACCCTTAAGTGACATAGGACTAGAATTGACTACAACCAAGGTCAATAGCTCATAAAATGACATCAAATAAGATTGTGACACACTATATAACATTATAATAGACACCTATAAAATTTTTATAATATAGAGGTTTTACCTATTTTGAATTGTGATAAAAATATTCAACATTCTTGGTAATTTCCTAGGGGTAGTGTGCTTGATTTTCTAAGACCAATAACCTATTCCCATCCATTGGGATATGGAGTCACCTATACAAAATTTTGACACTTAATTTTCCTTTTAAACCACACAAAACACAAAGGAAAGACAAAAAAACAAGACACACCAAATAAACCAAACATGTGTTCTCAAGAACACTTATGGAACAAACACACAACTAAAACAAAGACACACCTAACCTAGTATTTAAAAGACCTCACTTTTGAGGTGAAAAAAAACATACCATACTTAAAATAAGGTCAAATATGGTTCATATTTCATCTTTGTCATTCCATCAAATCAACTTGTCATGTGAAGCATGCTCATCATCAACCACTTGAATATGTATATGGTCAAGAAGCTTACCATATTTATGTTTTCTCATTCCTAAAATTGGACTACTTTAGGATTAATTCTTATTTTTTATTTCCAAGGATATTGTGTGGTGTTGAAACTAACTTGATCTCTATCCTATCTGATTGACGTTCTCAAATTGTAAATTGGGAGACATGACAACTAATTTAAACTCATTCCATTCACTACCATGGTGCTTGTTATCAATCAAATTTTCAACCTTTGAGGAGATGTATTAGCTCTCCTCATCCAATTGGCATAATTTAAATACCTCTAGGCTTGTGGGTAGCCTATGAATGAGGTGAATATCTAGATAGGGCTAGCTTCCTCGGTGTACCACTTTGGATCACTACTAATCCTAAACCTTGTGAGGGAAAATGGAGAGAGAAAATTGAAATAAAATTATCCTAAGGGAGGTGATACACAAAATAATTTTATGATTTCTAATCAACTGCATATTACACATGAGAATAAAGGACTAACCAAACATACACTTTTCCAATTTTAATCTTCTCACATCAATGTTTCATTATGAGGTTATGGATGAATGCTTAGGATATAAGGGATATAAAAGAGGCCTTGAATGACATTGTTAAATATGATAACTCATGTAAATTTGACACTTCATATAACACTTCACATGACCTGCAAGAAGAAACTACAAATAGGTGAGAGAATGAGACAACATGCTAAGAAATCCATAGTCTTCACTAAAAAAGATCCATAATTCAAGTAGACACACTATGAATAATTATGGAAGAGGTAAAAATCAATAATATTATTGATTAAATGGTATGCTAATGAACATGTCTTTTCCATACTCAGGTGGAACATGAGTTACAAAGGCTAAACTAGCTAGTTCTTATAAAAGTTAGGAGAGAGAGGAAAAGAGATAAGTAAAAAGGTCATAAGGACAATTTTAAGATGATAAAAGGATTTAAATATGAATTATAATAATATTTTAAATTAACCATGCAAGGTTAGGAAGCACAAGTGTCACCCCAAGTCATGAAACTCTTGAAATGTGGAATAAAAGTTCTCATTCTAGCTCAAAAAATTGCCTTCATGATTCATCTCTATTTGAACATCCAAAAATATATTATGGAAAATTATAATGATTGGAATTAATGGGGAGTATTTTATACATGCCTCTTCATGCATTATTTTCAGTCTTGGTCATCTAAAATCCTCCCAAAATGAGCTATCACCATCTGCAGTCAAGAAAACTCCTCTTTCCCACACTTTTCACACTTGGCCTAAAATTTGGCTTCCAATTTACAATAAAATCCATAAAATTTAGTGTATGACACTTTTTAAGACCCTCCATTTCCCTAGAGTCATTAGGCATACCTTAAAAAGACATCTACTTGAATTTTTCACCCTTCCCACTATCATGTTCACTATGCCAATCCTGACTGGCTGAGATGAAGCAAATGGTTGAGGTACTTGGGAGTTGTTTTGAGGAATTAAATTTAAATTGGGAGTTATATTAAGTCCTAATATTCCATTCCATGTGATTTACATCTCTTGAAACCTTTTCGAACTTGTACATCATATAAAATAGTCAAAAATACCCTATTTTCTACATCATTCATACAATTTCATACAACTCAAAATCATGGGAAGCATCCTGAAAGATTCATATGAAATTTTCAATCACTTTCATGGTTAAAATATCTCACTTGAATATCCATCCAACTTCATTTTCCTAAATAGGTCCTTTCAAGGGTTTTCAAGGGTTTTAGGCCTATTTTTTATATTAAGATTTATTCATGAAGGCTGGACACTGTATTTTAAAACTAATTCCACAAATGTGATATTTATGAAATTTTATAACACATTATAAACATCCTAGATTCCCGTGCATAAGCCCCAAGAAGATGTGAGAACTTTAACTTACCTTATCAATCTTGTTTATCCACTTTACACAAGTCTGAGTTATCTTTGAGACAAAATATGACCTCCTTGTGATTATTATACACTCTTGAGACTTTTACACATATTAAATTACATTATACACATGCTTAAATAGTTTTTAAATCTTATCTCAAGATAGAAGTGAAAATAGTTCTCCATTTGGCTTTAGGCCCAACGATACCCAATAGGCCTGCCTGTAACCCTTATGTTCTAGGCCATCCAATTAGACTTATTTTCATTATATAATCTTTAAAACCTATATAATTATCCAAAAAACATTATTTAACAAGTTATAATTCCATCCTAAAGCTATAAATGAAAATGACCTTTCATTTGGGCACAAGGCCAAACGCTGCCCAAGTAGACTTGATTGTAACCTTAAGGTTTAGAGCACCATGTTTATTTACATATTTATATTATTTTTTATTCATGTTTTATTATGTTTCATATAACTTTATAAACCTAATTTAACTATTAAAACAATTCTTGTGTCATTCTTTTATCTTCTTTCTCAAACCTACCAGTTTATGCGTAAGGGGAAGTGCCTTCTATTTGAGACAAAACATAGGGAAATTCCCATATTATCTCAAACAATTTTAATGTTTTATGGTATTATTCAGGTTTTAAATACTCTTTGGACCAAAATTAATCCTTTGGATTTGTGATTTGACCTTGAAATTACTCAAAACCCAAGATAAACTATATGTAAGCCGACTATGTTCAAGATCTCTATCATATGGAATGTGGGTTGCTTGTTTAGAGCCTCTCATATATTATAAATCCAATATTATAGTGTCATGAGGATATTTTATTAATTATTATGGTTTTTTTTAATCTTTAATATACCTCAAACTACTATGTTTTCTCCTCACTCTTTGACTAGAACAAGACTCAGTTCCATTTTTGACTGGGTTCACTTCAAATTGTTGTACCTATAGATATCCTACACATATTTATCTTGAATTAAATTATTAAATACCTTAATTTAATATTTAATTATAATATAAAAATTATTTTAACCCATTTTTTCACCTTGGGTAGCCTAGACCATCACTTAGGCACCCTATCTCAGTCATTGCCACCCTATAATCACCCATAACTGATTGTACAGAGTCATGTAGGTGGATTTTATCCTTAAACTTGTGTTATATATGCCATGGATACTCTTTGAGATATTATGAGGCAATTTTTGGGATTTAAAATTAATTATCCTAATTGGTTTAGACTTTATTAGTAAGCTTAGTTCATATATTGTATACATATACAATCAACTGTATGTGAATGTTTTCAAGAGAAGGGACACTTGTAGGTGTCTATAGGGTCTAAAAAATATTTATAATCCACTCAAATTATCCATAGATCATAATTATTCTCTTAAACATATATAACCCTATAACCATGGAGGCAAGGTCTATTTTACAACCTTGGGTGACAAAAGGTTTCTTTTTAACTCAGACCTATAGGTTTCACTACCTATTTTCAAAGCATAAGAATGCAACTTCAAACCATATAAAAACCACCATAGCTTTGTCATATGTCCTCAATATCTTTAAAATTGATATATTTATGTGTAAAATTGAAGACAATTGCACCTGGAGATCTTATAAACCAATGCAACTCTATTATATGACCTTCACCAAATGGCCTAGACCTCTATTTTGTGTTTTTAGGGAAAGAAGTCCTGAACATTGTCAACTCATGTTTTGAAGGTAGCATCAAATTAAATTTTCTAGCTTGAAATATCACACAAGTATGTTATGATCTATAAAACATATGAATACTTATAAAAATGTTTCATATCATGCAAACACTTCTCATGATACCTCTGATTCTTTGTTAAGCCACCTGTAGGTGGACTTTCGCACACTCAGTCAATAAAGATGGGTAAGTTGGTAGAACACATGGTTTTTGATATTCAAATTAGTTTTTAGCTTCCTCAAGAATTAAAATTATACTCTCCCTATTATCAATGGCATTTCTAAGCTCAAAAAATCCTCCTAAATGTGAGATTCTTCATGAGGACCCCTGTATATGTGCATTAATGGTAGGAAATTATGAGTGACTATGTTGACTATATTATCATGCTTTATATGGTGTAAATTGGGTTCATCCTTTTTTTTCATGATCCAAGATCGTAATAAACACCTTGAGATTATAATGACTCCTCCGTGAATGTATTTCATAGCTTTTACAAATAATGACTATGACTGAGGATAAGTTGGGAGCTGACTATCCATGCCAATGGATTGTGACCTCAATGATACTCACCTTGGAGATAAAAATTTTGGAATAAGTAAATTAAATTGAAAATTTAAATTAAATAAACAACTTATTACATCATATCAAATCCCTTATAGAGAAAGAGGCTTTCTACAAATGGTGGAATTTAAGTGCAAGTTCAATCTCAACACCCTCCTACAAAGTGAGTTGTTTGAGCTATCAAATACTTTCCAAATGCAAACAAAATTATGGATAACATGATATAATGGATTCAAAATCATCTAGAACAAATTTTAACAACTTTATTGTATGAAATCATCCAAATAAGAGCAAAACTTATAGGGTGCATAGATTATCAAACAAAACAACATAGTCAACATCATGAGGATAGTTCATAAAGCATAGGCCACCATTATTAAAAATATGGTTATGGAAATTAATCTATCTAATTTTAATTTCACCTCCTAAAGTAATTTGACTTGGAAGTTATCCAATTGTCCATACCAAGTATGAACCTATTGACTGGTTCTATGTGTTTAAAAGGGTGAAGGAGTAGAACAATTTTAGCTCAAAATTGGCACTTCCAAAGCATTTCAAATGTGTAATTGAGATTGATGAATCTGGAGAGACATTCCATGGCCTTATCCCATATGTCACCTTCCCCCATGGGTTGTACAAGTGCCAAACTTTTCTTTTTTCCTAAAAAATTGCTCTTTCTTCTAAAGAACATATCACCTTCAGTTATGAATAGTTTATTTAAGGCACAATAGGACACATGGCATGTAACATCACCATTTTTACACCTTAACACTTCCCAAAGAGGCCATATAATTCATTTAATTCTCATTTATAACCTTCAAAATGACTCAAAATTATATAAGGACTAAAATGACTAATGATCAAATGACATGAAATTATCAACTTGTATAATTTTGATCTCATGATCAACTTGTATCTTATTTGTAGGCATGGTTTCAAGAAAAATGATTTCTTGTTCCTTAGAAGATTGAGACCAATCTAATCTTGTTTAGACCTCCAAAGGCTGAGGTAAACTTTACTTTGGATCCTCTATGACATTTTGAAAGATGTAATCTTGATTACTATCACTTGTAATCAGATCTAAAGAATTTGTAGACCCCTTTAGAGACTCAAAATCATTTCAAATGTTTTAAAACTACTGCCACAAGTCCTCATTTTATTTTTTGTCAGCATCATGAAGGGGAAAAATAAGAGAAGGTCCCTCATCTTCTTCTTTAGATTTCAAAAAGATTTCATCCAAGATTTCTTCTTTGACACAAAGAAGCCATTCGTTATTATCAACACAATAAGAAGACTCAACATAAGGACTCACCTCTTCTTCATCATTTATGACCTCTTGAGGGATCTTAAGTTGTATCTCATCTATCATAACCTGATTTTGGTTCTCAAGGGCTACAATATATTCAATCTCCTTTTCCTTTTTGGTGATTCTAAGACTAGGCATCTTAAAATATGGTGACTTAACCCAATGATGTTGTCAAGGAGTTGTACTTTCTACAAGAAAGAGTTCTAAATTTTCATCAACTAGATGTTCCTCTTTAGGTTCCCATACCATAGTTCCATTAGGGCCAAGGGTAATTAGGTGAGGACAAGATGAACTAGTTGGTGGAAGTGGAACATAAGGCTCAAAATCATATTGAAAATGCATTGTAGGGGATTCTTTAGGGAGTCTTTGAGGAAGGGTAGGTAGACCTTGGGCTAAAATATCTTAGTTATCTTCCTTCCACTTGACAATCACTTCATTGAAATCTGATCCAAATTGGGAAATCTCTTGAGGGAGTTTAGGTGGGGTGTGTTTAGGCATAGGATCTTCTTTTAGATATAAACCTTCCATCACACCTTGACTCAACAATTTCATTCTTAACTCTAGCTCTTAAATTTTCTTGGCTAGGTTCTCTTAAAAAAGTCTCTCTTGAAATTTATAGGCATCATCATGAGGATGAGGAGTACAAGAGGGATGACATGGTAGATAAGGAGTCTCTTAATAAATGGTGGGAGGGACTTGCATAAGATGAAGTTCTTTCTCAGCTTCACACTCTTTATTTAGGCTTATATCTTCCTTCTTTACCCATCATTCCACTACCTTATTCCATCTTAGGATTATAGGATTAGGATTTTATTCTTGAGGTAGTGATGTAACTTGAGAAGTGGATGAAGTATTCAAGAAACTTGGAATATCCTTAGGCTTAGATTTTCCACCTTGTCTCCAACTTGAAATCTCATATCTTGAGGTTTTGTTTTGAGGTGGGGATGTAGTGGGAGAGAGAAATAAGGGATTAAATTACACTTATTTTTCTATTAAGATGGATTTATTCATTTTCTCATTATCTATCTCAATCTACCTATCAAGGTTTTCTTCAAAAATAAGGTTTATCTTCCCAACTCTCTCTTCTAACTAATTGGAAAAATATGGCTTTAATAAGATTGATTGGGCTGATGAATAGGGGTTAGGTGGGACTAATATCAATCTTTGGGAAGTGGATATGAAGGTTGATAGGTTTGGTGAGGCTACTTCTCATTAATTTTTAGCCTATTTTCCAAGGATGAAACTAGGTCACTCACATATAGCATCTCACTTGTAAGCCTTTGCCAAATGGTTCTCTCAATAGGTGCCTACTCTCTTTTAACCATATATAATGCACCTCTCACCTTATTTATGAAATTAATAGGAATATATTGACCATGTCCCCTTAGTGTGTCAAAATCCAACATGTACTTCACATAGCCCAAGAGTGTTTTCTTGAAAATTGTAATAGACTTATTAGAGGAGTGACTAGTTTGACTAGGAGGAGCAAGATATTGAGGAGGATAGTTATAGGACTGATATAACTCATGATAAGGTTGAAAATGGTCATATCAAAACTGGTAAGGATCATGACAAGGTTGATATGGAATGCCATAATCTTGATAAACCTCACCAACTTATGTAAAATAATACTCAACAACAAAGTCAACCATGGAATTTCATTAGGAAGCAGGAGCATAAGGAATGATTATAAACAATATTCAAAAGGAATACCTAGGTTACTTGACCAGCTAATGTAATCTTGGAGTTGCCTTTGATGTTTAGATAGATGCCTCCAATGGCTGATGTGTTGAAAGGAAACAACTAGAATATTTCAACTTTTTGGACTAAGAATCCCTCTAGGCATCCCAAAAAAGTTGTCACTTGAATTCTGACCCTTTGAGGATATGTATTAGATCTCCTCATCCAATTTTCATAATTAAAACACCTCTATTCTTGTGGGTAGTCAATGAATGAGGTGAATCTCTAGATATGGATAACTCCCTTGATGTACCACTTTGGATCACTAATACACCTAAAATTTGTGAGGGAAAATGGAGAGATAAAATTGAAAGAAAAATATCCTAAGGGGGGTGATACACCAAATAAGTTTATGACTTCCAACTATCTACATGTTACAAATGAGAACAAAGGACTAACTAAACATACACTTTTCTAATTTGAATATTCTCACATCAATGTTTAATTATGAGGTTATGGATGAATGTTTAGGCTAGGAGAGATAGAAATTAGGATTTAAATGTCACTAGTGAATATGATAACTCATTTAACCTTGAAATTTCCTAAAACACTTCACATGACCTATAAGAAGAAGTTATAAATAGGTGAGAGAATGAGACAACATGCTAAAGAATCCATAGTCTTCACCAAGAAATATCCATAATTTAAGTAGACACACTATGAATAGTTATGTAAGAGGTAAAAATAATTAATATTATTGATCAAATGGTATGAAAATGAGTAGGGATTCACCATACTTAGGTGAATCATGAATTACAAAGGCCAAAATGGGTAGTTCTTATAGAACTTGAGAGAGAGAGGAGAAGATAACAGTCCAAAGGTCACAAGGAAACATTTCATGATGATAAAAGGAGTTAAATATGTATGATAAAATGATTTAAAATGAACCATGCAAGTTTAGGAAGCACAAGTATCACTCTAAACCATGAAACACTTGAAATATGGCATAAAAGTTCTCATTTTGGCTTTAAAAATTACCTTTATGATTCACCTCTATTTGAACATCCCTAAAGCAATTATGGATAGGTATGATGATTGTAATTGAAATGAAGGATTTTATAAATACATATTCATGTATTTTTTGTAGTCTTAGTCGTCTAAAATCCTCCCAAAATAAGCTATCACCATCTGTAGTCAAGACAACTCCTCTTTCCCACTACTTGCACACTTAACCTCAAATTTGGCTTCAATTTTACATGAAAATATGTAAAAGTTAGTGTATGAAACTTTTAAATACCATCCATGTCTGTAGAGGCATCAGGCACACCTTAAAAAGACATCTACTTGAAGTTTTCACCCTTCTCACTATCATGTTCACTATGTCAGTCCTCATTGGCGAAGATGAATTAGTTAGTTGATGAACTTAGGAGTTCTTAAAAGGAATTAAATTGACATGGGGAGTTATATATAGTACTAATATTCCCTTCCATGTGATTTTAATCTCTTAAAACCTCATAAAACATACAAAACATACAAAATAGTAAAAAATAGCCTATTTTCTATGTCATCCATACAATTACGTAAAAATAAAAAGAATGAAAAGGAGCCTAAAATATCAATATATAATTTTAAATCACTTTAATGTTCAAAAAATCTCACTTGAATAGTCCTCCAACCTCATTTTCTCATTCAGGTCCTTTCAAGGATTTATAAGGGTTTTAGGCCTATTTCTACTCTTAAGCTTTATTCATGAAGGTTAGACATTGGATTTTAAAAATAATTATACAAATTTAATCTTAAATAATTATTATAAAACCTATAAACCTTCTATAATCCCATGCATAACCCCCAAGAAAATGTGAGCACTTTAACTTAGCCTATCAAGCTTGTTTCTCCACTTTGCACATGTTTGAGTTATCTTTGAGCCAAAAATTGACCTAGTTTTTATTCCTATACATTATTGAGACTTTTATGAATATTAAATTACCTTATACACATTATCCAATATGTTTTAAATATTATCTCATAATATAAGTGAAAATGGTTTTCCATTTGGCTTTAGGCCTAACCATACCTAATAGGTCTGCCTACAACCCTTGTGTTCTAGGCCATAAAATTAGACTTAATTTAATTAAATAATATTTAAAACCTATATAATTATCCCAAAAAAATTATTTAAAATTTTATAATACACTCCTATATCTATAAATGAAAATGACCTTTCATTTGGGCACTAGGCCAAACCCTGCCCAACTAGACTTGATTGCAACCTTACGGTTTAGAGCATCCTATTTTTTTACATCCTTATGTTATTGGTTATTTATTATTTATTTGATGTAATAAAACTTTAAAAACCTCCTTTAAAGGTTTAAACATCTCTTGGCTCATCCCTCTATCTTCTTTATTAAACCTGCTAGTATATGCCTAAGGGGAAGTGCACTCTGTCTAAGAAAAAATAGAGGGCACTTACCATATTATATCAAATAATTTTAATTTTGTATGGGATTAATAAGGTTTTAAATACTATTTGGACTAAAATTAATCCTTTTAATTTTTTATTTGACTTTATAATTCATCAAAACCCAAGATAAATTGTAGGTAAGTAGACTGTGTGTAAGGGCTCTATCATATGAAATGTGTGTTACTTTTTCAGAGCCTCTTCCCTATTACATATCCACTATGAGATTTTATTGAGGATATTTTATTCATGATTAATGTTTTTTTATATTTATAATCAATCAAACTCCTATGTTTTCTCCTTACTCTTTGACTGGGACAAGACCGAGTTCTATTTTTGAATGTGTTCACTTCAAATTACTATACCTATAGATCTCATACAAGTTTTATCTTTAATTTAATGATTAAATACCTTTATTAAATATTAAATGATAATATAAAAATTATTTTGACCCATTTTTTCACCTTGGGTAGCCTATACCATCACTTAGTCATCTTATCTTAGTCACTACCACCCTACAATCACCTATAGTTAACTGTACAGAGTCTTATAGGTGGATTTTATCTTTAAAATTGTGATATACATGCCATAGAGACTCTATAATATATTAGGAACCATTTTTTATTATTTTAAAGTCATTCTCCTTATTTTTTGAGACTTCATGACTAAGCCTGGGTCATAAACTATATACATCTATAGTCAACTATATGTGAATGTTTTCAAGAGAAGGGGCAACTGTAGGTGTCTATAGGGTCTAAAAACTATGTTTCATTTCGTAAAATTATCCCTAGATAAAAATTATTCTCTTAAATATATATAACCCTCAAAACATTGAGGTAAGGTCTGATTTTCAACCTTGGCTAAAAAAAGGTCTCTTTTTGGCTCAGACCTATAGGTTTCACTGCCTATTTTTAAAGCATAAGAATGCAACTTTGGACCATATAACAACCACCCTCCATTTGTCATATGTCCTCCATACATTTCAAAGTGATATAATTAAGTGGAAAATTTAATAAAAATGCACATAGATATCTTAGAAACCAATGCAACTTTGTTATATGACCTTCACCAAATGGCCTAAACCTTTGTTTTGTGTTTTTAGGGAAAGAAGTCCTGAACATTGTCAGCTCACATTTTGAAGGTAGTATCCAATTAAATTTTCCAACTTGGCACCTCAAATAAGTATATTATGATATATAAAAAATATTAATACTTTAATAAAGGTTTCATCTCATGGTCAAACTCTTCTCATGACACCTCTGATTCTCTGTTAGGCTATATGTGGGTGGACTTTTGCACACTTAGTTAGTGAAGATGGGTAAATTAGATTAACACATGGTTTGTGAGATTTAAATGATTTTTTATATTCCTAAATAATTCCAAATAGATTCTCCCTATAATCAATGACATTTCTTATCTCAAAAACTCCTCCTAAATGTGAGATTCTTCATGAGGACCCCAATATATGTGCATTACTGGAAAAAAATTATGTGTGACTATGTTGATTGTATTCTCATGATTTATATGGTGTTACTTGTGTTTCTCCTATTTTTTAATTCTCAAGATCATAATAAACACCTTGAGACTATAATGACTCCTTAATTAATGTATTTCATAGCTTTTACAAATCATGATTGAGATTGAAGATGAGCTAAGAGCTAACTGTGAATGCTAATGGACTGTGACCTCAATGATACTCACCTTGGATATTGAAAATTTGGAAGGAGTACATTACCATGAAAATTAAATGAGTGAAACACCATATTACATCATATCAAATCCCTTGTAGAGAAAGAGGCTTTTCATAAATGGTGGAATTTGAATGTAATTGCAATATCAACAACCTCCTGTAAAGTGAGTTTTTTGAGCTATAAAATACATTACAAATGTGAAACAAATCATGAAAATCATGAGATAAGGGATCCAAAATCATCTAGAACCAATATTATTAATTGGATTATATAGAATCATCTAAACAAGATCAAAACATGTAAGGTACATAGATTAGTAAATATACAAACACAATCAACTTCATGAAGATGGTTCATAGATCACAGGATGCCATTAATCAAAATATTTTTATGGAAATGAATATATCTGAGTTTAATTTCACCTCCCAAAGGTGTTTGACCTAGAATTTCCCCAATTTTTCGTACCAAGCATAAACCTACTGACTTCTTCTATGTGTCTAGAAGGGTGGAGGATTAAAAAAAAATTATCTCAAAATTGGCACTTTTAGAGCATTTAAAATGTGTAATTTATCTTTAGGAAGCTATAGAGACATTACATATCATTCTCCCATGTTTCACCTTCCCTCATGGGTCATATAAGTGAACAACTCTTATCTTTTCCCAAGAAAACTACTCTTTATTCTAAAGAACTTGTCACCTTTAGTTATGAACAATTGATTTAAGGCATAATAAGACACATGGCACATGGAATAACCCTTTTTACACCTTAAAAATTACCAAGGAGTTTTTATAACTCATTTAATGGTCCTTTATGACCTTCAAAATGACTCAAAATGATATAACGACTAAAATGACTAATGACCAAGGCTAATATGATATAAAATAATATAAAATGACCTATAATACACCTTATGACCAAATATTAGATCCATAAAAACAAAAATATCAATTTTTTACCTATAGGGGTCTTAATATGACTTGCAATGTCAAATTTGGTCAACAATGCTCTTGATACAAGAGAACATCAGGTTCATCTTCTTCATGCTCTAACCCATCTACATATGATTCATCTCTAGGTTGAAGTGTTAACTATTATCAAAAATCCAAAACTTAATCCTTATCCTCACTAGGCCTTTCCATGATTACAATTTAATGGGTAGTATATTCATTAATATCTTCTATGGCTACAAGCCTTTAAACAATGATTTGGCATTTATTTTCATGCTTGATGGAACACTCAACAACCTGCTCATTAGTCTCATTAACACACTCATTGGATACACACTTGGAAGAGGAAGAGTCTTAGTTATCTTCTCAAACTCTTGACTTATGACATTGAACCTTTGAGATAGGTCACCCTCTTCCTCATCAATGTCATCTTCAAGGGCTACTTCATCAAGTGTAGGAAGAATTACATAGTTCTTCTCATCATAGTGATATATCATGCCCTTTAATTTATCATCATCATAAACATAAATTAAGTAATTACCTTTAGCATATTGTGAGAAAGCATGCTCAACACTTACCTTAGATTACTCAAATGTTCCATGAATGATATAGGTGTCAAGATCAATTTGTTCAAACTAGATATATGGATCATGTTCATAAGCATCTACACCATACTCATCTATAAATAAGTTAAAAATTCAATCATGTTTTGAATAATTAACATCATCTAAAATATACTCTTCTTTCTAATTTATGACATAATTTAGGTTAGATCTTACTTCTACATAGGGTTCAATGTGAAATCTAGCAAGTGGATGAGTCTTTATGGTCACTTTTGTTCCATTTTTTGTCCTAAAGGATAAGAAGGACCAATTAGTTGAGAGGTAGTCTCATATCTTATTTGTGACATATATTGAAATCCAAATTATAAAATGAGTAGGCAAGTTAATGACCATAATGTCTTAGAGGATGGGGAAACTTGGACAATCATTGAGGAAAACCTTTAAATTTTTATCAATCTAACTGACTTGGTAGGTGTACCATCTAACTAAAGCACTCCTTGTCTATGTGGTATATATTGGCCAAGTTTGGCCCACATACAAAGCTCTTTTTTGGATAGATTATCTAAGTAGATTTCTTGATTGACCAAGTCATAAAATGACTTGAGCAAGTGAACAAGATGGACCAGACTATCACCAAACATCATGCAAAAATGGATAGGTTAGTCTAGTTTCACAATTCATAAGTTCACTTAGGAGGCCTCTCAGAGCCAAAGGATTACATGGACATGATTGTTTTCATGAAAATAAGGTCACCTATAAATTTATTATCTTAATGAGTTCTCTATCTCAATATATAATCTTCCAAAGTTTAACTTGTAGAGTGGGACATGTGCATAGATGTCAAATTTAGGACTCGTAAAATATTTGTTTGAATTAAAATGTTCCAAGTTGAATGCATATATAACAAGTGTCAAAATATCACTTGATCAGATCATATATCAATTAAACATGATTGATAGCTCAAGTTAATGAGCCCAAATATATCTACAGTGTGTGTTTAATCATATAATCAAAGATCAACAGTGAGTGGTGGGTCAAAAGGACAGTGGATCCTAAAATAAAATGCATGGGTGACAAGTATCTTAAGCACATTAAAATAGAATAATATCTATGGCTTGAATACATTCACATAAATAAAGATCAATTATTCAAGTAAGGTCAATAATTTAATGGAGCTTAGATCTAACACAAGGCCACCAAGTGTCTAAATTTGATAGTCTCAAATCAATAAGTGAACAAACAATGAACAGAGGTAAGCCTAGGAATTTCTTTTGTGGAGGTAAATGAAGCTATTTTATACCCAAGTAAGTAAATGCATAGGAGACAAATTTGAAGATGATCTAGGTTGAACCAAAATGGATATTTCAAGGATCGAGCATCACAATTAGGGCTCCATGGAGGTAGAATAGGTCTTTTAGACCTAATATAGACAAAAGGGTGGTAACTTATTATTGAAGTAAGGTCAAACACCTGACAAGCTTCATTTAATAAATATTAAGACTATAGGAAAACCAATAAATGGGATTGGTTTTCATCTATATTAGACTTGGGTTCAGATTCCAAAGTAAGGGTAGATATTTGTGAATATGGGAAAATGTCTCATCCTTCTACATGGTCTTTTTTTTTTAAAATAAGGTACCTTTAGCCACTAAAATTAGACAATGTCATGGCTTTATCGGGTCCATGGGTATGAATACCTTGTCCTTGTAATGAAATAAATTGGGAGATGGAATTAAAGATTAAAGAAAAGAGATTTGGTGGTTGGAAAAAACAACTAGATCATTTAATTAATTTTTAGGGTGCATAAGGGTGTTTCTTCGTAAGAAGATCATGACTCATCATCTTTGTAAAATTATTATATTTTAGTGAATTTTCTTAGCTAATGAGAAGATTTGGTGGATAATGGGACCAAATGAAAGCTATCTTGTATGTGATATATTAACCCTAATTGGATTAAAGATGGTGGAGCATTCATCAAAAGGTAGTAGCTCATTTAATGATCTCAGATGGCATGATCCCTCTCTTCACCCTTTTCTCTATATTACCCATTATTTCACATTTGCAATATCTCTCTCAAATTTTGGATTCCCAGAAGGAAACTTTGATCTTGAAGAGTAAGGGACTCTCTGAGATATTTCAAAATATTCTCATCTTGATTTGGCTAAACCTTATCAAGAATTTGTAAGAACTACCTCTTGATGCAATAAAAGACTTTCTTTACCTATGTCTTACCTTGGGTCTACATTTAGTGAGTTTTTCATGATGATATTGTGAAGGAGAATATTCCTCATTAGTTGTCCTCCTTTCTAACCTCCTTTAGGGTGTTTTCAAGATTTTACAGGTCTATATTAGTGTTCTACATGAACCTAGTCCATCAAACACTTATACACTGAGCTAGATTGTGAAGTTGTGTGAGCTAGCATTATACTCTATAGATCTAGTGTGGGTTTAATAATATTTGAGTTTTTCATTTTTATTTGAACATCATATTTTATCCTTCTTAGGACCCCTTTTCCCATTTTTAACCCTTTTACCTATGACATCATTAGTTTAGGCAATCCATCAAGAGGAAGATGGAATTCTCAAAATGTTCAACCTTATTATAGGATACCCACAAACTAAAGTTATTCCCATATTTTTACTAGGAGAGGGGGATCTTGAATAACTCCCACACAAGGGTGTAATTTCATGTCACAATAGTTTATGGCATGCCTAGTGGGAATTTAATGCATTTTACATCTCAATGAAAGGTTCTTGGTGTTGACTTTTAATGTAATTGACCTTTAGAGGCACATTTGCAAACACCAATGGTGACTCCACTATGAACATCAGTTGGTATAAGCATCCTAGGTGCCTAATCACCATTATTTGCTATGTTTCATTCCCCATTTGATCAAAATGCATGTTCTTTCATTCCTCATCCTTTATATCAAGTTAACAATGTTCATGGATTCACCCCAAGTGGCCCTCATGGTTCAATGTATCAACCCTTTTAAAATTTGACTCTCTATAGTCAACCCAAAAAAAGCCTTAGGGAGATATGGTTTGATCTTAAAAAATAAATAGAATAGGTTGATAGGGAATAAGAATACTATAGGCAACAACATAATCTTGAACACCAAGCTTATGTTCTAGAATAGGAGTTGAGGTTTTAGGAAGAATGATTGGTTAGGAAAGATAAATATAGAAAGGAAAATGACTATCAGTGGCTTTTAATGAGAGCAACCAACCCTAGACCCCAATTTCCCTCTCCTACTCCTATTTATACCCAACCCCTTAGTCAACCTTACCAAATTTCACCCTTATTAGTTAAAGAACATGAAGCCATCCCATATTGGATCCTCTCCTATGCCAATGAACCTAATTATTTCATGCCCTCTCTTGTGAAACCACCCACTGCCATACCCATTTAGAAAAAGAAGAAGGTGGCTAAGCCTTATGATTTCCCCTCATGGGAATCAATAAAAGAGGGCACAAATAATAAAGGGGAAGTGATAGCTAAGGTAACCCAAGAGCTAGTTCAAGAAAAGGAGGTGTTATCTTAGCTTAATGGGATTTCCATACATAAGTTTCAAAACTCTCCCTCTCTTCCCTAAGAACAACCTAAAAGAGCCTTCAAGGTCCCTAGTTAGAAGGATAATCTCCTAAGTTACAAGAAAGGTGAACTTATTCACCCTCCCACCATCTCCCTCATGGAGGAAGAACCTATTTTACAAGAATAGAGGAGGAGTTTATATTCATAGGTGAGCTTGAAGAGGAAAATACATGTGTCTATGATGAGGATATAATTATAGGTAGTCTAATTCATTCAAAAGGGGAAAATTCCAGTTTTGATCAAACTAATTGGCATGGTTTTGATGAATTAGAGAATGAAGGTAGTGATGCCTTCATATTTGAAGGGATGGGTAATCCAGTTGTAGCTAAAATTAAAGTGGATATTGATTTGTTTTAGGATATTATGTTTGGTATGGGTAAGGATGAAGTTGAGAAAGAAATAACGAAAAAGGAGGATCAAGATGAAGTATGTCAACAATTGTACCATGACTTAATGGACTAGGTAGAGGTTCTAAACTAGCCTATGCCTCCTCTAGATAATGAAGATGAACTTGAAAATTAGGCTAAGAAGATGACCAGTCTCAAGATGAATTATTCATTGAAGAAAAAACTAATGTATTTAAGAATAAAGGAGAATGGTCAGATCAAGAGCCATAATAACATGACATTTTGTGCCTTGGATGGGTTTGTGAGATACCATATCACTCCTTTCAAATAAAATAAATCAAAGATGGTGTTAAAGTTGGAATTATCTTTGATGACTAAGAGGAAGATACCTTTTAGGATGAATTAAAGTTTTTTTCCTAAGACTAGATAGCCAACCAAGCACTAATTCAATGGAGCCATCAGATGAGGAAGTTGTAGGAGCCCTTATAGTCCAATTTGGAGCAATCCTTGAAGAAATAGACAAATATTTATATTTTGGAGACATGTTTATCCCATTTCATCCACTTTAGGTCATGCCAAAAGAGTTATCAATTAGGCAACTCAGCTCACCTATCATGATCTTTCAAAATCAAGGTATTTTCAGAGCTAAAGGAGGAATTTTAGATATAAAGGATTGCATGCACATGATGTTTTTCATGATGATAAGTTCCCCTACAAATTTTTTATCTTGATGAGTTCTCTATCTCAAGATACAAGCTTCCATAGTTGAACTTGTAGAGTGGGGCATGCATGTAGACATAAAATTTAGGCCTTATAAAATAGCCATTTGAATTCAAATGTTTCAAGGTTAAGCAAATGGATAAAAATTGTCAAAATCTCACTTTATTGGATCATAAATCAATGGAACATGGTTAATATCTCAATTTAGTGCACCCAAATAGATATACGGTACACATTTAATCATACAGTAGAAGACCAATAGTGAATGGTGGGTCAAAAGGTTAATGGATCCTAAAAGCAAATGCACATGTGACAAGTGTATTAAGCACATTAAACTAGAAGAAGATATATGGCTCATGTTCATTTATATAGATAAAAATCAATAGTATGTGTAAATTCAAGAAGTCAATTAAGCTTAGATCAAGCATGAGGCTTCTAAGTGTCTAAATTTGATAGTACCAAATTAATAAGTCGATGGCTAATGAACAAATGTGAGCCCAAGAAACTTCCGATGGAGATCAATGAAGTTATTTTTAACCCAAATAATAAAATTCATAGGATCCAATTTTAAAGATGATCTAGGTTGAACCAGAATAGATATTTTAGGGATGAAGCATCACCATTAGAGATCCATAGAGGTATAATAGGTCTTTAAGACATAATACAAACAAAAGGGTGCCAACTTGACAAAGTGAGGTCAAACACCTAGAAAGATTCATTTCATCAACATTAAGACTATAAGAAAACCAATAAATGGGTTTGGTTTTTGTCTATAGTAGACCTAGGTTTAGATTCTAAAGCAAGGGTAGATATTTTTGATTATGGGGAAATGTCTCATCCTTCTACATGGTATTTTTTTGACAATCAGGTACCTATAGCCGATAAAATAAGACATGATCATGGCTCTATCAGGTCCATGGGTATGAATATTTTATCCTTGTAATGAAATGAAATGGGAGATGTCATAAAAGATCAAATCAATGAGATATGGTGGTTGGATAAAGTAGCTAGAACATTTAATACATTTTCAAGGTGCCTAAGGGTTTTTCTTTGTAACATGATCATGATGCATCATCTTTGGCAAAATATTATCTTTTAGTGCATTTTCTCTACTAATGAGAAGATTTGCGGGCTATTGGGATAAATGAAATATATCTTGTCTATGATGTGTTAACCCTAATTAGATCAAATATTGTGGATAATTCATCAAAATATGGTAGCTCATTTAATGATCTTAGATGGTGTGTTCCCTCTCTCTTTGCCCTTTTCTCTATATTACCTATTCTTTCCCATTTATAATCTCTCTCTTAGATTTTGGATTCACATAAGGTCTCTTTGATTTTAAAGTGTAGGGGAATCTCTGAGATATTGAAAAAAATGATCACCTTGATTAGGTTAAACCTTATGAGTAATTTTTAATAACTACCTCTTGATGCAATAAAAAACTTTCTTTACCTATCTCTTACTTTGGATCTATGTTGAGTGAGTTGTGCATGATGGCATTATGAAGGAGAATATTTTTCATCCATTGTCCTCATTTTTGACCTCTTTTAAGATTTTTTCAAGCTATTTTAAGTTTTCATTAGTGTTCTACATGAACCTGGTCCATGAAACACTTATGCACTGAGCTAGATTGTGAGGTTGTGTGAGCTAGCATTGTCTTCTACAAATCTAGTGTGGGTTCAAGATTATGGGAGTTTCCAATTTTTATTTGGTGCATCACCTTTTAGCCTTTTTTAGGATCCCTTTTTACCCTTCTATCCCTTTTACATGTGACATCATTAGTTTGGGTGATCCATCAAGAGGAAGTTGACCTTCTCTGAAGTTTAAACCTTATTATAAGATACCCATAGCTTGGGGTTATTCCCATATTATTATTGGGAGTGGGGGAGCCTAAATAACTCCCCCATAAGGGTGAAATATCATGTCACAATAGTCCACAATTTACAACTAATTAATCATCTACAACCTTGGGCATCACTAAAGTGATAGCTCCACTATCAACTATGCAGTTATGAACTAGTTTGTCCCCTATAATGAGAGTGAGGTAGAAAGGTGGAGGTTTCATTGATTTGGTATAAAGTTATACAATATTATTAATGTAATTAGTAAGAGATACATAACCATGACCATATATGGATTATGGAGGACTAATATGGATAGTAGATAGTTATTTTTTCAAGAGCTCCTTTTCACTAGGCATATGAAGGACATCCTAAAGGGAAATGGATGCCTTAACATTATTTAATGAATCTACAATGTTTAGAGTAGTGGTTTTTACCTTTTCTTAAGTCTTTGGAGGAAAGGGAGTGATTATAACTTTAGGAATTGAATCACTTTGAATAGATCTTCCCACATTTTGATTTAGAGGTGGTGTAAGAGTGTTATGGACTGCCATGATTTTAGTCATGCCTTATTACCCTAGATGAAGGCTAGATGAACCTATAAACACACCATTAGCATCTCCTAGAGCCTTTATCTTAGATATTGTATTTTTTATAATATAAGTTCCTTGGTCAATCACATAAGTGTCTTCAAATAAGAAGCTAGTGAAGCTCTTCCATGAGGATACCAACCTTCAATTGATCGCATTAGGACTTCATCTTCTACTGATAGTAGAGGAGTGACTCCTCCTTGATCAACTAGAGATTGTTATCCCCCTTCATTGGCATCCAAGAATTGGACTTGTTTCCACTCTTCTCCTTGGATAAAATTGTTATACACTAGTACCATTACTCTTATGTTGGATATTGAAGTATGATTATATGCATTGGTAGGCCTGTTGAAATTAGTCCACCCTTAACCTCTCCCTTGCCCATACTATTAAACATATTACTGATGATAGGGGTAGGTATTTTGATTCACACCTATTTGCATTATTATCACCTAATATTAGCTTATATGAATTGACTATGTGCATATTTATCCATGGCATCATCTACCTTCTTAGGAGCAATCCTTGATTTAACATTTGCATTTGGAAATTTGGCAATGTTTGGAGTAGTAGCATGAACATTAGGTATCATAGGCATAAAAAATTTTGGAGATAAATTTACTACTTGAATGATGCCATAAATATATATAATGGCAAGGACATATGCTTCAAGAAGATTGAAACCATCCATGGATTGTAGCATGATAGAAATATCAATACCAATGGCTCTCAAGTATGTAGGAAACACAAAGATAGTAGGTGGTCTCATCGGAAGAGGAAACCTATGCCAAGAATTTTGGAACCTCTCTTTGAATTCATACATTATTTCCTTATGGGATATTTGAATCACATTAATATGATGTATGAGTGAAGTGTGGTCACTCTTGTCCTCAAATCTTGAATTTAGTAACACTCCAAAGTCATCCCATTTTATAATGCAACCACCAGGCAAAGTCCTATACCAATAAAGTGATTTTCATCTAAGGTACATGGAAAAGATTCTAAATTCCATATTGACCTTAGTGACATTTTGTAAACTACAAAAAATGTAGATATACATGTTGTGTTCACTAGGAGTATCATGGCTTTCACCATTGAATGTAAGAACACTCTTTGTAGCATTAGGGGGGGTGTCATCATAGACATCAATATGGATTAGATTTTGAGTATTAAAGGATGGCAAGGAATTCTACCTATGAATGTTTTATTTGAGTTCTTCTTCACTTTATTGATCCTCTTGGATAACAAAGTCCTCTTGCTCTTCAAATGGTAGAATATGCTGAGGTGTTGAACTTTAAGATGAAGTTTAGGTTGAAGAGGTGGATTGATAGGATTGAAAACTCTACTAGAAGATGACATAGTAAGGACCATGAATTATGACCATAAATGTATGAAAAAAATTGTCTATAACTATATTTTAACTTGGATGGATTCACCAAATGTTGATTAGCACAATAATATGTAGTTGATCTTGTCAAGACTATCATTCACCTTGACAAGTTATCTTTAGGATAATGGGTCCCATCAGGCATGCCAAAACTATTTTCACCAAATATTTCAACCTAGAGGAGGTTTTCTAGGCATACTATATGATTTGGGTAACATGGGAATACCTCTAGGTCTGTGGTTTACCTATAGTATAGGTAGACCTCTAAGTTTAAGGGATAGCTCCATGAATTTGCCTTTAAGTACTTATCACCTATAATAGCTGATTACTTATGGGAAAAGAGATGGAAGTTTACATTAAAATAAAATATTTTTAAGGGTTTGATACACCATTAATATATGCACTATGCTATAATACTTCTTACACTAAGAAACAAGACCTACGACACTATCTTCCAAGTCTAAGATGTTCTAACATTAATATTTCAATAGAAAGGTGATATGAATGAGATAAGTCAAGGTAAGTGAAAAAATGTTAGTTTTTAGATTATAAGGACACTTACACATTTTAAGGGATCCAAACACACTAACTACACTCTATATGACCTGTTAGAATGATAAATTCTTGCACTAAACATGAAAGGATAAGGATAAGGAATGATATAATCTTATCACTAGTCCTCACCATTAATCACTTCACACACATAAACAAAATGTTTGTGAAATAAAAAATATATTTCTTGAAATATTCAAAGTCAAAGTAAAACAACAAACCATTAAGGCTTTGCCATACATGGGGTGTAACTAGATAGAAGAGCCAAAAATTTCTAGTAATTATAGAATGTGAAAGAGGAGAGAGAAGAATGAAGATCAAGGGTCACAAATCCACTTTTCAAGATGAAAGAGAGAGAGAGAGAGAGAGAGAGAGAGAGAGAGAGAGAGAGAGAGAGAGAGAGAGAGAGAGAGAGAGAGAGAGAGAGAGAGAGAGAGAGAGAGAGAGAGAGAGAGAGAGAGAGAGAGAGAGTTAAATTTACAATATAATGAATATGAAACTGACCATGTAAGGTATCTATGGACAAATTTCTCTCCAATCATAAAACTCCTCAAATCTAGTGTAAGATTTTTCAACTGCCTATTTAGAAACTACCTTCATCATGTATCCTTCCTTGAATGATCCACAGTATAATAGGAAAAATTTACACCTATTAAATATGATTATGGGGTTAAGGAAAAGAAAAAACATGCATTATATGTGTCCCTAATCATTGATATTCTCCTAGACAAGTGTTCTCATTTCCTACAATCATTATCATCCTTCTTTCACTCATCATTCACACTTGGTAGCAAGATGTTCTCATTAAATTTACAATATAATGAATATGAAACTGACCATGTAAGGTATCTATGGACAAATTTCTCTCCAATCATAAAACTCCTCAAATCTAGTGTAAGATTTTTCAACTGCCTATTTAGAAACTACCTTCATCATTTATCCTTCCTTGAATGATCCACAGTATAATAGGAAACATTTACACCTATTAAATATGATTATGGGGTTAAGGAAAATAAAAAACATGCATTATATGTGTCCCTAATCATTGATAGTCTCCTAGACAAGTGTTCTCATTTCCTACAATCATTATCATCCTTCTTTCACTCATCATTCACACTTGGTAGCAAGATGTTCTTAATTTTAAAATATAATACATACATGGGATTTTCTGACACATATAAATAGTCTTAATGTCCTTATATTAATTATTAATACCTTTAAAATCCTCCTAATTAGAGTTATCACCTTCTCACTTGGTGATCACTCTTCATTCACTATGCCAATTTGGACTTCCTAAAGTGAAGATGCTTATAGAGGTAATTTTTTAATTATATAAGGAAATAAATGGATATAAGGAGTTATGTTTAGTCTCATTATATATAAAAAATTTATCCTCATCATATGACTCTCCCTTGAACCTATAAAATATAAAAAAATATAAAGAAAATCCATTTTTTACCCTGTCTGTATAAATACAATAGAAGTCAATATGAAGGGATGGAGCCTTGGGGATTCCTCTAAAATTTAAAATAATTTACATGAAAAAAATATATAATTTTTATGCCTTTTATTATTTTTTTCTCCATCAAGACATTAATAAGGGTTTTATAGGGTTTTAGGTAGTTTTACCCCTTAACGATTGTGTATAAAAGTGTGACATCTAATCCTCAGAGAAATTACACAAAACAAAAGTTTATGAACATTTAAAAAATATAATAACTCCTAAGCCTCCCATGATAATCATTTATACTATTGTGATATTTCAAACTTAGCCTCTCAAACTCTCCTTTTCATTTTATGCACCCTATCATGTTTTTGAGCCAAAAATGGCTTACTTGTGACCTTACCTAAGAAATAAAGGGTAAAACACACTTTATAAATCCCCATGGACATCATACAATGATTTTAAATGTTCTCTTGAACATATAAGTGGTATTAGAGCCTATCTAGGTAGTATGCGTAGTCAAGTTCTAAAAGGACTTGACTGTGTTTGGACCCTCACCACCACCTATGATTGATTGGTCATGATTATGAGGGATTGAATGTGGTTTTTAATGTAAAAATAAACTTAATAAATATCATTAAAATGTTTCAACACTTATCAACTCATCTCATTCCCCTTTAGTTAATCAACCTGCAAATTTACACTTCTTAGGAGTGCTCTTTATTTGAGATAGAATAGAGGGCACTTCCCCTATTACCTCAAGAAAAATAAAGGTATGAAAGTATTATGAAAGTGATGGGGATCATATTTAAAAAATTACAAGGATAGACCACAATCATATCATCTAAAAATACCATAAAACTCTAATATGTACTTTGACTTAACACTGACTATGTGCAAGGTTAGTATATGGACTGTAGGTGTACTTGA
The DNA here is from genome assembly GCA_037957365.1 of Torreya grandis. Classification (NCBI taxonomy): domain Eukaryota; kingdom Viridiplantae; phylum Streptophyta; class Pinopsida; order Cupressales; family Taxaceae; genus Torreya; species Torreya grandis. The sequence goes on from JARHVA010001479.1 coordinate 2,067,592, forward strand.
AATTAGATCCTATCCTATTTTTAGGTATTTATAATTAATGAGATGGTAATTATAATTTGTGTGGAAGTTATAATCATGCTTAAATTTCTTGATTAATTGATAACTAAAATTTCCCTCACCTTTTCTTAACTAGGCAAGAGTGGTTGAATGTGTCTTATGTTTCCTTTCTCAAAAAGTGATATGCCTATAGGTGGATATTTTATCATAGAAATTACATACCATGTTCCACATCTTATTTGAGTCATTAATATTATTCCAACATAGTTTAAATTTTCTTCATCATGCACATGTTAGGCCAACATCATGATAGTTATACTCAACACACTGTCATACTACAATCAACTATAATTGATCATTATTAGAGTAAAAGGGATCATGTAGATTATATTTCAACTCTTGGGCCCTATAATTCACATCCTAAGATAATTTATAGGTCTTAAAACCAAATAAAATATTTAAATATTTGTGTTTTTAGGATTCTAATCACCAAGGTTCATCTCATTATCTTGTAGGTACCTACAATCAAACTATAAATGGCCTTTTTGGGAGCAATGGTATTCCTATAGGTGATGGTACAGATCAACAACCTATAATTTCAATATCATTAATTTTATAAGAAACAAAAGTGTATTTATAACCTTAATATGATTACCTACCATGATTACATGATCCTATCCTGCCACCTTAGAGTATGCTATTACTTGAAGTTTAAAGCACTATAGTAAACACTAAAAACTTGTTGTGGAAGATTGTCATGAATAAAGGCCTCATCTACATCACTTATTAGAGTAAAACATTCACTCTATTTGGTCAAGGTATCATTAATATGATATGGTTTCACTATGGAATAATTTAAATTCACTTAGACTCCATGCCACTTTATTATATGATAACACAAAGAATGGACAAGGTCCTGTTTCAGAGTTTTTAAGGTAACAAGTCTCTAAACTATTTCTCCACATGAACATAACTCCTCAAGTCTACCTACCACTCTATTGATATATTATTTATTGATATGGAATTATCCAACCTTTAAATACCTTAAATTGGATTCAAATAAGTTTCAATATTTATCTCTCAACTACTCTTACCTATGTGGAGACATGTAGATGCATATGCAGGTGTAACACAACACAATGAATAGAGATATGGATAATGTGCATAGTGTATGATTATAAAATTAGTTTTATACCTTATATCAATCCTAAAATTTATCCTTTTAACCATTAAGGACTTGAAACCAGTTAGCATGCCTTTAATTCAACGTGATTATTCTCTTGTAGATGTACATTAGTATCAGGTAAGGCAAAAACATATGAATGTGTTAGAGAATTAGCTATCATAGTATATCATATATCATTTGGAAAGCATAAATTTATTGTTCATATTATAAGATTTTTTTTTCCTATTTAAAACTTTAAATACATCTTCATGAAAATGCTCAAATCTTTCATTCATCTGACTACATATGGATACTTGTAGGGAGTTGACTGTGTGCCATGCTATTTGATTATGATCTCCATGTGAAACCTTTGATAAAAATCCTTGGAAGGAAGGTTGTTTCCATGAAATATTTTATGTGAAAACATCATATCTACTCTTTATTTAAACCACTATAGGAAAAATAAAACCTTTGTAGTTGATGATCATGCCTACAACCTAGTAATATATATCTCAACTTATAACTTGAGATATTTTGCTAATAAAATAACCTAAAAACATGAAATAAAATAAGGAAAAAAATTAAATAAGGATGTAAAAATATCCTAGAATCATTTTCATCAATCTTTTTGTAGGGACCAAATCAAACAAGGAGAAAACTTTTAAGGTGTGGGGATAAACATACAAAAAAAGATAGTCAACTTCTTAAGAATGGTTCATAAAACATAGGCAAACAATATTTGAAATCATATCATGAATATTAATTATACCAATTGTAATAAAACATCACAAGATACTTTTAACTAAAACCTCTCCTACTAGGTGTACCATGAAAAAAACTATTGCCCAATTTTGCATGTCAAGAAGAGCGATGAAAGAACATAATGGTTTTGAGCCATTTTTGAAAATTAAAAAGCTGATCAAGAATTGAAATGAAATTATATAAGCTGAAGAGTCGTTCTACAATATTTCTACATGTGCCACACTCCTTTATAAGTCATACAACTACCAAAAACTCCTCTTTTCTAACTATTTTCTTGATTTGACTTAATACATACAAGTTTTTCAATTATTATTGGAATTACCAACAAGATTATGACATATTAGACATTGAGGAATAGATTGGAACACTTTTATACCAAGGGAAAGCATACAAATTTCATTAATGACTCAAATATGACCCTTAAGTGACATGAAATGACTTAGGACTAGAATTGACTATGACCAAGGTTAATAGCGCATCAAATGACATCAAATAAGACCATGACACACCATATAACATATTAATAGACTCTTATACAGTTATATACTATAAGGGGTTGACCTATTTTAACTTGTGATCAAAATAGTCAACATGAGTCACATTCCTCTTGAACACCACAAGAAAGTCTTTATTATTAGATTGGAGCTTGCTGCCTAATTTGGAGAGTGGGTGAACTTACCTAGATAAAAACAAAAATAAAAGTAAACATTGAGGTGTGAGAGTGAAAATCTCTTTGGGTTAGTTTATGACTAGGGAAAAAGTAAATAAAAAGGCAAGTCTCTTGGTGAAAATCAATTTTTGGTGCCATTAAATTAAGATGTTCACCCCTCTTCCTTGGAAGTACAAGAGAAAAATAGCCCACCATCCATTTATGGATCATATATTAGTATTGAGAAGTGGTAGGATTTTAAACAGATTATTCAAGAGTGATTTGAGGTATTTAAATCATGGTTGATGCCTGTATTAGGAGATTTTGATTCTTTCTATTTAGGAAAATTAGACAAAATAGTCTACTTGGAGGACGTTACTATTGATAATTAGTTCACCTCCTTGATAATTATTATAGATGATGGTTATATAATTCTTGTAGAAGACACTTTAGAGATAAGTATTGGGACTTCATAGGACCCAAAGTTGAATAAACTAGGTGTGTCCCTCACTGAGGAGGAACATGAAGCTTCTACAACCCTTTTGAGGGAATTTATTGACATATTTGCATGGGCCCATTCAAACATGCAAGGTTTTCGATGTACCTTGGTTTTACACCATCTTATTATACATCCTGATGCCAAGCCTATTAAAAAAGTTACATAATATTCATCTTCATATTATTATGTTAGTAAATAAGGAGTTGGAAAAACTCTTAGATGCGAAATGCATCATTCTGATTGAATATTGAGAGTGGATTTAAAACATTATACATGTAAGTAATAGATAGAAGGTATCCAAATTTGCACCAGTTTTAGAGATATCAACAAATCCTGCCCATAAAATGAATCTCCTTTTCCTAAAATTGACATGATAGTCAACTCAATGGTTGACTATGAAATTCTCTCTAATGGATGGATTTTTTGGAATTAGATCAGTATAGCACCATATGACCATCATAAGACAACATTTACCACTCCTTAAGGAACTTTTTATTGTCATTTGATGTCATTCAGACTTAATAATGTTAAAGTCACTTACTAAATAACTATGATAATGATCTTTCATAACATGATGCACAACTTGTTGAGGACTATGTCGATGATATTTTGGGTAAATCAAAGACATGTGCTGATCACCTAGCCATGATAGGAAGAATATTTGAGATACTTCATGACTAAAACATTAGGATTAATCCAAATAACTATGTATTTGGTGTCAATTCTAGTAAAATTATAGGTTTTAATGTCTCTTTTATGGGCATTGAAGTTGACCCAACCAAAGTCTATGTAATTACGTAAATTCCACCACCATAGACATTGAAGCAACTCTACAATTTATAGGGAAAGATTCAATCTATCAGATGATTAATCTCAAATTTAATTGATAAATTCCATATATTTATGTACTTTCTTAAAAGAGGTGTTACATTCTCTTATAATGAAGAGTGTCAAAAAATTTTGAATAACTTAAATAATTCCTTACCAACCCACCTATTTTATTGTCCCCAATGCCAAATAATACATTACTTCTTTACTTGTCAGCAATCAAGAATACCTTGGGGATGTTTTTGGCACAACATAGTGAACAGGGAAAGGAACATTATGTATTATCTAGGCTTAACATTGGGTGTGTGTGAACATAACTATACATCGATTAAAAAATCTTATTTAGCAATGGTGTTTTTAGCCCAAAATATGTATCATTATATGTTAAACAACAAGACCATTGATGTCACCAAATTAGGTCTAATTAAATATCTAAATTTGAAATCATCTTTATAGGGTTGTATGGCTAAATGGATCATGCTATTGAGAGAGTATGAAATTGAGTATGCCATTTATAAGGCCATAAAAGGGAAAGTACTCACATTTTAGCTTATTAAATCTCCTCTTAAAGATACTAAACCTCTTACATATGGATTTTTAGATGAGGCCATCGTGACCATTGAAGAAGTAGATGCACCTCCTAAGGCTGAATAGTGGAAGGTGTACTTTTATGGATCATTCATGACTCAGGTAGCATGGGATAGAATATTATTTATTATTCCACGAAGGAATCTCATTCCCAAGACCTTTCATATTGTATTTCCCTATACTAATAACATGGCTAAGTATGAAGCACTCATTAAAATGATTCATCAAGTAATATAGTGGAACATTCAACATTTACTGGTGTATAGTGATTCTCAGTTAATCATCATTTGGGACTCATCTTAGTATCAAACCAAAGATGATAAGTTGGTACCCTATAAAGTAATGGTTTATATTCATAAGCAAAAAAATTCCAACATCCAATTTGAAATAATAACTTTGGATAATAACAAAATAAATGGTGTTATGGCCACTATTGGTTCCATGATCCAAGTCAATGATAGAGATAGGTATTATCAATTTCTTGTTAAACATATATTAGCACCGACACATGAACAATCAACCATTGAGATGGTTTGTGACATCACTGGTCCCACATCTCCTTCATACTCAGATATATATATATATATATATGTATGTATGTATGTATGTATATATATGTGTGTGTGTGTGTGTGTGTGTGTGTGTGTGTGTGTGTGTGTGTGTGTGTGTGTGTGTGTGTGTGTGTGTGTGTGTGTGTGTGTGTGTGTGTATATATATATATATATATGTATGTATGTATGCATGTAAAACATAAATCCTTCACCTGTAAAGACTCTCATTATACCATGCTTAGACCAAACTTGTATCATAAAAGCTATGATGGATCTCTAATTTGTTGTTTACCTTTGATTGAATCTAGATTACCATTGAGGTAAGTATATGGAGTATGTGGAGCCCACACTAGTGGGACAATCTTCACCAAAATGTTATTATGTATTAGTTATTACTAGCGAACAATGGAAGTAAATGTAGATGTATATGTGAATAGGTGTGTCAAGTGTCATAAACATGCCAATCTGATTCATGCTCTAGCTAAGACACTTAAACCATTAACAACACCATAATCATTCTTAATTTGGGGACTAGACCTTATTGAGAAAATCAATCCAACATATCTAGATGGCCATAAACACATCCTTTTTTCTAATGAATACTTCACTAAATGGGTGAAATCCATTCTACTCACTTATATCACTAGTAAGTAGATATCTAATTTCATATTCAACATTTTCATTTATCACTATGGCATCCCATTTGACATTATATCTTATAATCTCAAATATTTAAATAATATAGATGTGATATCACTTTGTTCTCAATACCACATCAAATAATATTTCTCTACTTACTATCCATAAGGCAATGGCTAAGATAAGGATTTTAATAAAATCATTTCCAATATTCTAAATAAGATTGTCAATGACATTGTCATAATTGGCACTTGAAGTTATTTAATGCCCTCTAGGCATACCACACCACATTCTATACTCCAATAGGAGATACACCCTATTCACTTATTTATAAAACTAAAGCCATTCTTATTGTTGAGGTTGTGTTGCCTTCTCTCTAAATTTTATTACAACACAACATTAATAATGAAGATTATAGAGTATCTCACTTGAAGGAGCTAGACCTACTTGATGGTAAATGTTTGGCTACCTTGAATAATCTCTAGGCTTATCATAACTGAATCAAAGGCCAATAAAATATGCTCATTAAACATCTTAAATTTGAACTTGGTGACATGGTACTAAAAGAGAATTAGAAGAATGTCAATGCAAAATAAAAGAAAAAGGGAAAGTTCTAACAAAAGAGGTTAGGGCCCTATGTAATTATTTCCAACTATGATTTTAGAGCATACAATATCACTACACTAAAGGGAGATGAACTTGATGAGCCAATAAACATAATGCACCTCAAATGTTTCTATACTTGATGGATTTAGATTATTATCTACAAGGATCATATACGTTATGCCACATTATACCTATTATTTGTACTATACCCCTTTACCATTCTACCATACCATTAACCCTTTCTTCATCCATTTATTTTTACCTAACCCTTCCTATCACATTTGGCCTTGGTTTTGATTCATTCATACTACAGACATGTTTAGTGGTTGATGAAAAATTTAATTCTAATAGTTATTTTAGAATCAAATGTTAGAATGGAAGTATATGAAAGTAGTATGACAGTGGTCCTATAAATTACATCCTTCATTTGTTATTATATTTGACTAGTGCCATTGATTATAATAGCCTTTGGGAAAATTAGTGTCCCATATTGTGCTACTAATTATAACTACCTATGGGAAAATTAGTATAACTAACCCTTTATCATTGCTTCCTAATTACAACCACCTATGGGAAAATTAGGGACAACACCTTTACCATGCATTGTCAAATCACCTTTACATTACTTTTATCATTTTTCTTACCATTTACCTTTTACCTGAGCTTGTTGGTATTAATGGGATGTCTTTTGTGTAAACATGACTATAATGACTTGAGGTCCTATGGGACTATTTAGGCAGTGCTTGATTTAAATTGAGGTAAGCTCAGTCGCCCCTTTTCCATATGATCTTGCCATTTTTCAAGTTTAGAATGTGTTATATCTCATAATTTTTGATTGAGTTAAGATATAAAAAACACCGTAACATTGGAAATAATTTCACCACCTTTTGTAAAGGTGGAACTATAGTGACTTGAGTTCCTAACAAGATTATATAGGTAGCACTCAACTCATGTTGAGGTTATCTTTATCACCCTTTTGGCATACTCTCACCATTTTAGGAGTTGGAATATTTTGTCTCTCATAATTCTTGATTGAGTTGAGATTAATAAAAAATTACTAAAATATTTGTAATAGTTTGAAAACCCCTAAACAATTGTAAAATATTTCAAAAATCCTAAAAATCACAAAATCACTAAAATTAACTTAGAATTTCCATGTGAGATATAACTCCCTTAAAATTTTCTAGGATGGTTCATTTTATCTATTTAGTTTCATTTCTAGATTACCTTTGTCTTTTTCCTCCCATCTTTGGGAGAACTACATCATCTTGAGGTTCACATGAACTATGTATGCAACACTTGGATACATGGGTTATGTTGAGTTATCTTGACTGTACCTTCCTTTCTTTTTTGACCACTTCTTTACCTTTAGGATTTTAGTACCCCTAACTATTTCATGAGTAACCACTTGTCATTTAGTTTCCACATACTTATTGGCCTTAAGCCTTACACTTTCACCATTTTTTGAGTTCATGTTATAAGCATTATGTACTCAATTCACTAGTGACCACTTGGATTCATCTTACACTCTCATTATTTTGTGATTATTCTCTATTTTAATTCTCTCACTATTTTTCAAGCTCATTCTTATTCCAAGCTGTAGATGTAGTATACACTATGAATTTCCATTTTCATTCATTAATGGATACTCATCTCTTAAATTTTTGTGTGGTTTTAACCTAAACCATACTCTGGTGCTTGCACAACTTGTTTGAGTTGATAGTTTCATGATTTTGAAACTTCATCCCCTCTTCTCTCACACACTGATCATTTTGTAATACCACTCTTATTTTCCTCTACACATCAATCAATTTTTATTATCATTCATTTTTACTCTATCCCATTTTTTTGGAGAAATAAATTTGGTCTGAAGTTTGCATTAGATCTTGTGTTCATAGAACTATGTAGGTAACATCCACTAGCCTAGTGCATCTAGAGTTGGCTCAACTACCTCTTCCTTTTCCTTTATCCCCCTCATTTTTCATCTCTTTTGTGTCACTGTCTCTTATATCCTAGGTGAAATGTTTCCATCTTATTTGTGACATTATATCACTATATTCTAGGGGCAACCTTATGCCAATTGGTCTTATGTTATTGTACCAGTGTCATTGCTACCTAGTTTAGGGGTAAACCTATCACCAAGAGTAATGCCTTTATCATGCATGTATGAATAATTTTTTTTGGTTACACTAACATTATGATTAACCAATATTTGTGTCTCATTTTTTATTTAGATTTGTTTATTTATTTTTGTGTCTTTAAAGTAGTTTATTTACTGCATTTTTATTTAATTTGTATTTTTAGTTATTTTTTATTATTCTATTCACTTTGTTTGTTTGTATGTTTTATTTGTTTATTGGTGTTTTGTTAGTTTTTATTGGTGTTTTGTCATTTGTTTTTATTGGTGTTTTATTGCATTTTTGTTTATTTATTTTTATATATGTGTTTGTTTATTTTGTTTTGTTTGTTTGTTCTTTGCTTTTTAGTTTCTATAAGATTATTACATTTTGTTTAAACTTAAGTGTTGATTATCCATATCATGTATTTTGGTTCTGACTTTTTGTATTTAGTCTTACACTTGATTTATTTGTTCTACTTACAATTGGGATTTGATTATTCATATCTTACTCCTAAGTTATTTATGTTTACATTTAAATTAAATATTCCATGCTTAGGCTACATATTTCAATTTTAGTTATCCATAAATATCATGCATAATATCAAAATATATAGCAAAACCATGCTAAAAAAATCTTATAGTAATGGTAGCATCTCTGTAATAGTCATAAACCAGCAAAATCCCAAACACATGACTCAATCCATGAGTAACAGACAAGTGCAACAAATGATTTATTATGTGTTTATAAAGACAAGCATATTTGATTGAGAATCTATATGAGTCATACAACATAATCAAATGATAATCTCAATAAAACATCTCCCAAACTTAACCATCCTTGTGGGCCTCCCCCTAAGACCTATTTAACAACATGATTTTTTAACCTATATCCTATGTTTGTTCAAATGTGCACCTTCAAACTCACATTTAGGATAGAAATACATTATTATCCTTTTATAGCTCCATCCTTTTGGGCCTCCCATAAGACCCATTCAAAAACATGATTTTTAAACCTATACCCCTTGTTTATTTGAATGTGCATCTTCAAAATCACATTTAGGCTATAAATATGTTGTTATCATTTGCCAACTTCATCTTTTTGGGCTCCCCCTGAGACCCATTTAATAATGTGATTTTTGACCTATATCTCATGTTTATTGGAACATACATATTTGAACTCATAATTAGGTTAGAAATGTGTTGTTATCCTTTACCATCTCATCGTAAACTTTTTTAACAATTTTTTTTTTTACATAAGCTACCCTTGCCAATTTGCCCCATTATGATATATTTTGTTTTTGACCAATTTAATGATTATAACCTCATATGGTAAAATAATTATTTTTGCATCCCATGTTAATTATTATAACCAAATTTGGAAAAATAATTATTTTTAACCATTCCACCACACCCTTTTAAGAAAAATGTATGTGTTTTTTATTATAACCATCTTTGGGTAAATTAGTGTGTTTCCCTTTTCATTCCTGATTATAATTACCTTTGGGAAAATTAGTGTTTCCCTTTTTGTTCTTGATTATAACCACCTTTGTGAAAATTAGTGTTTTCCATTTGGTTTCTAATTATAATTAACTTTAGGAAAATTAATATCCATCCCACTACCCTACTAGGGAATCCACCCATGCTATTGCTTATAACCACATTTGACAAAACTAATATCACACCTTTCATTAATGATTACAACCACCTTTGGAAAAAATAGTGACTCCATATCCATTATTACCTATACTCTCCTTTGGGAAATTCATTAATCCCACCCTCATTACCATAGATCATGTAATTTTATTCATTTCAAGGGAATATTTGATGATTTTATTTTCACCACTTGCTCCCTTGAGGAGGCATCAAAGGCTTATCAATAACCCTTTAGGGCATGAACTATTTAGATTAATGCCTTTTTCATTATTTGGAAATATGTAACTATGCATGTGTCTAATAATTAATTCTCAAATAGGTATGAACTTTAGACACTTAATTTTGTCCACTTTCATCCCTAAATTGACATTTAGTTCAATTTTTAGCAAATGGCATATTTTAAGCTTAGAAATCCCCTAAATTTTCTAAATTAGTTCATGTAAAGTATTTAATTTCCTAAAATCATGATGATGCTAGCTTATTTAATGTATTATCATGTATTCATCACTAATTTGGTTCAATTCTAACCCTAGTCAAATTATGACACAATAATTTGGTACTTTTGGCATGTTTTATATTAAGGTAAAAGAAAGTTTTGAAGGGACCCCGAAACCCTTTAACAAAGATATAAAGATGATACGATAACGCCCAACAGGAATAACAATCCTAAAACATACTATAAAATAGTATCAAAATCAGGTTTTACAAGGACCTGAAACCACAGACCATAACCATAAGAAAGATCATAGGTTTTACAGAGACCTAGAAACTCAAAATAAGTTTATAAAACAAAGATCCAACTTTCAGAACCAGTTAAAACATCCAGCAGAAAGGACCAAAACAAAAACAATAGCAACAAAGAGGACCTTAGTCCTCTAATTCCAAGATCATCTTCACAGTCTCATTTCCAACCATTGTTGTATCCTATATGGATATTGCAGCTGAAGTAGCAGCTTCTTGTTGGGCTTTCTTCCTCAAGCTCTACCTGGTCCTCTTACTTGGCCCCTCCAGAGATTTTATTTCTTCATTAGCTCATTTTCCAAGGTTAGCTGTTGTCACACATATTTTAGAAGTAACCTCCTCCATTTTAATTCTACTTTCTTTGATGAGCCTTCTGAGATTATTCTCATAATCCTTGAGTTTAATTGGAATATCACTCATTTTCTTTTCTAAATTATTGATTTTGATCCTATCAGCTTCCTGGTTATGTTGCATTATTTCTAATTTCTTCTTTAGCTCTATCATTTCCTTGTGCATCCACGAATCAACTTGGAAAATTGCATCTACTTTGAATTTGGACAAATTCATGAAGGAGATCTTATTATCCCTCTGGCGAGCATCACAACTGTCATCTACATTCTCCTATGGAAAGGACTCATCCTTTTCAATTTGATTCTCCCTTTCCATAATTCTCTCCTCTTTTCCCTCTGTAGGGTATTTATGGTGGTCATGATCATCCTTTTCTTTTTCTCCAATCTCCATGGCAAGATTGGAAAGTAGAACCAAATGTTCCTTTTCTCTTGTCAAAGCTAAATCATCAAGTAAATTATTAGTTTTTTTAACACTTCCCCCCACCATAGTCTGGTACTTTTGGCATGTTAATCTATTAGTTCATGACATTTAAAACAATTGTCAGAAGATAAAAATCACTAAGAAAGACTAATTATATTTAAAATCATAATTAGCTTGAATAAACAAAAATTATAAATTAAATTAGTGAATTTCATTTACTAAAAAGGAAATTTTAGCCAAATATGAAGTCAAAATTCAAATGAGCCAATAAAGTGATTTATTATCTCATAAATATTCAAAAATATGACTCACACCTCACAAATATATAAGTGAGTTTTCATGCCTCATAAATATCTAAAACTAAGGTGTCAAGACTTCATGATTGCCTTAACCCCACCCAGATTTAGACTAACTCAGCCTAGGTTAATTTAGACTCAACTCGAGTTATAATTTAAACTAACCTACTTAAGGTTATAGTTATTTCTTTGAGTTATAAATAAAATTTCCCACATAATTGATAAATAAGATATTTTTTACAATCTTATTCTAATAGAATACCTTCTTAAAGCCTTTGAGAGTAGTTTTATAATTCCCAATTTATGCCAAGATTCACACCAAGCCACAAGTGACTATTGGAGAGATTCTACCACCATGGAAGAGCATTGATAAAATATTACAATCATCATAAGATGAGAACACAAATTATTATGCCAATAAGTAAGCATAAAATGTGAGAAAGGAGGTAATAAAATTATATTATCTTCATCTCTATTTTGTGTTCTTGCTTATTGTGTTATGTTCCCCCTAGTTCTTAGGCAAGTGAGTTTAGTCTTAGTGAAATTTTATGCCTTATATTTTCTCATTTGAACTAACAAGAGACTATTCTACATATTTTTTACTCTTTGAACTCCTAAGGCACAAGAATTACTTTATTTTGACCTAAAATTTGATATTTGACACTGAAAACACTTTATTTTAATATTGGTTATCAAGGGAATCTACTAATCTCCATATACAAAAGTTATCCTTTTTTTAGGAAACAAATTTTAACCTTATATTGTTTACTTATATATTTATAAAGAATATATGAATATAATGGATGAGGAGAATATTTATTTTTTCTCCAAGATTTCTTAATTTTCATTACATGTTTTCTTACCCTAACAAGGAACATCATTATTAATCATATAATAAAATGAATCAAATATAGTAAGGATCAAATATCTAAAAAACAATCTTAAGACCTTTAAATTTATTTTTATAATGATAAAAATGCATTTATGGTTGTCAAAAAATGAATAATATGGATTATTCATTCTATTATACCAAACCCTCCTCATCCCCATGTACCTCCCAAAAACCTTAGTTATGGTGTTTGTTTACATATGCAATCAGAAATACCCTAGGCTTGTTCTTGTGAATCCCTTCAAGATCAAATAGTAAATATGAGAACATCCATAGAAGAGTTAGAAAATAAAAATAAATATTTTATTTTAAGGAACACATCACTTGAAAACAATATAACATATACAAATAATCTGAAGCATGCCATTGTTTATCATATATCCACACTTCTATCTAGATATTTTGAGCCTCAAAAAAATTCAACTCAAGATTGGAAGCTAAAATAGGATATATATATAACTAGTGAATTATCTTCCTAGTATTCAAGAAGTGATAAATTATTATTCTTGTGTTAGGAATGAGATTCAAGATCCTGATAATTATGGACATAATCAACAAAAACAAAAATCCAAAAAGATAAATCCAATATATGGTGTAGTTGGTTTTTCATATATAGATGCAAATATGATCAAATTGGCATATCAAAAATTCAATACCAAGAGAATGATTATGATAATACAAAGGATTTATATCATATTAATGAAGACAAAATCAATCGAGTTAATTATTTTTAAAATAATTATATAGTGAAATATTCAATAGATGATGGACATGAGTGGTGGTATACCTATACTTTCTCATCAAAATTGATCATTCCATTATTCAATAAAATATATACATATCAACATCCCACCCCAATTTGTGGATTAATAAATAATTTAGTTACTCATAATGATCCAGATTGAGCACATTTCTTACTTCCAAATGGATGGAATGATTCCTTGGATTATTTCACCACACACATAATACTATACATAGTTTATTTATTTCTTCATCATGATATTTATTTCACTTTTGATATGTGATAAATTTGACGAATATTATATCCCTTGATAAATTGGACCAATATTATATCCCTTGGATCTTTGTGTACTTTTATCATCTTTTCTCTTCTCTTTCACTTTATTGATCTAAATAATTCAAAAAAGTGATATGATACTACCATGTTTTTCCATTTAACATGTTTTCACAGTCTGAACAAAGAAGACTATATTTTACATCACATACAATATTGATTAAAAACACTTAATATAAAATGATGATACTATCTTAAACCATTTGATACTGACCTATAACATTTTACACAGTCATATAAAAAACTGAGCAAATTGAACTTTAATACATCTAATTTATCGATACTATACTCACTTTCAATTTACATGACACTATTATTAATGAAAAAATATTCCCTTTGTGTACTATATTTCTCATACATGCATGTTGTTGTCATATCTTTCATTTTTAGAACTAAATAAATACACATGCAATAAATGAATATAGCTTAATGTTGTGCATTTTATATATATGATACATTCAATTTATTTGTGGATATTTATATGTTGATTATGTCTATGTATTTATTATGATTATTATTATATTTTTATATAGTTACTACTAATTTAATTTGTATGATTGCAGGTATGCTTAAGAGATGATCTAGGCCCGATGATGAAAGAATTTGACAAACTAGTATTGTTAGGTATACAAGTATGGAAAGTGTAAATGAAATGATGAGATATATTGAAATCCAACAACATTTATTATTTTATTTAAGTATAACTCACAAAAATATTTATTTAATAGGTCTAAAATTCACTTATAGGTCTTTCCTCAAATTTACAATAGGCTTATAGTCTTGTTTGCCTTTTTCTTCTTTTTACTATTTGCTTGATTGGCCACTTGACCACCTTACTAAATAAGAATCAATGTCTTGTTTGATATTTAATTTATTATTATAAAACTTTAATTAATGATAATCAGGCTAATTAATCTCAACTATCTCTTTTTGCATATCCTCTTTTTTAATTCTCATGTCATTCTTTGTCTTCATCTAGTTCTATTCTCTCTTCTTCAGTCTTTCCATTTATAATTTTCTACTCTTTGTGTCCCACCAAAAGTATTTCTTTGGTATTTTAACACCTCATCAAAATATATTTCATTTTTTATCTCACCTCTAATTCTATTTTACCTTGTATTCTTTTCTCTCTCTAAACTTCATTGTGCTCTTTTTCTCACTTTCCTAAGCCTCAATGGGCTTAAGGACTATGAACCTTCTTCAACTCTATTTATTTTATCAATCAAATTTAAAATTATTTTCACTAAAACCAATAATTATGCAAACTCATACTCTGAAAAAGATATTATTTTAAAAATCTAATACCAAAAAATGATGAAAACCTAAAGTTCTTTCACTAACTCTGTGGTCAAATTGATATAAACAAGGTTTCACAAGACCTCAAACTTTGCATAATATTGTAGCCTTTCATTTAATATTAAAACAAAATAATAACTAGTATATATTAAAAAATATCATGAGATATTTCATTTTCTCTTCTTAATTCTATTCAATTTAATGAAACTGACTTTTATCGTTGAATAATTTGATTTATGTAAGAAAACATAATTCTAACTTATCAGGCCTCATTCTTTAGGCCTATTATTCAAACTTATTGTGTTTTTAAAATATATAGTATATTTTTGTATTTAAAAATTTATTATACTCTTATTAATTTTATATATCTCAACTAATAGATCTTTACCCTTATTTATGCATGAAATTTGTAACAAGATAACATTCAAATTTTTACCTTGTATATAGACCTACAAACTTGTTTTGATTGTAACTTTATATATAGGTGTAATAAACCCTTAAAACCAATTATAAAACTTAAAAAAATAATTTTACGTGTGTCTACAAAGTTTCATATTTTTTGAGTGATTTATTTAAAATTTATACTCCTTTTAGGATTACTAAAACAAGATTTCTTTAAACCCGATATACACAGGTCTACAATGTGATTTTTGTTAATATATTTCACCATAGGAGTAAAAAATTCATGAAATAGATTTTAAACATTAAAAAACTCCCATTATACCTATCCTCAAATTTTAAGCCTTTTTAAGGCTTTGTTTAAAATATATGAAGGTTTTAAGATTCCAAAAACCCTAACTTATGTGATAGGCCAAGAGCTCTTTTCATTTAATAATTTAATTTTTGTGTCTTTTCATGAGTAATTTTTTATTTGGGTTAAGTTATAAAAACTTAATTATTACCTTTTAATTCTATTTACTAGCTTTTATAATCATAAAATGGAAGAAAATCTCTTTTTTCTCTTTCACTATCAAAATTTTTACTATATTTTGGGCTTAAAGACCGAGAAATATGGGTATCCCTCTCTAGGTGCTTATAATTATTGAATTCACTCATAAAATTTTATTTTAATATAATATAACCTATTTTACAAGTTTAATAGTGTTTTATGTAATTTTTTGCAATATATAATTAGATTTACATGCTAAAACTCTACCTTAAGATTTAAGGATAATGACAAGAAAGTTACAAAATGTTCAACTTTTAAGGATTATCTTGAATTCCTTTCATCATGAAATAAACCTAAATAATCATATATATAAATTAAAACACCATTTTGATACATGAAATAGATTAAAATATCTAAGAACTTTCCTTTCTTGACTACGTATGACTGATTTCCTTGACTGTACCTATGATTATACACCTACAATAGGTCTACAGCTTGAACAAAGCTAAAAAAACATCAATAGAATTAAAATGTTATAAAAAACATCCAATTATAGACACCTTTAAGTTTTCATGAATCCATAATCACATTCAAACATCTTTTTTTATTTACAAAACCCTATTACATAGTCTTTTTTAGGCCTCTACAGACCTACATATATGTTTTTTATTCTTTTAACTCCTTTCCTTATATCATACATACTAATTTTCATCTTGAGTGATTGAGATATTATTTATATATTTAAAACTTATCCATTATATTTTCCATGCATGTATCCTTTTAATTTGTCACCTTTTATTTGAATAACTTTAGTTTCATTTCTTTCTTGAATGTATACCTATCTAACTCATCCTTCTAGAACTTGACTTTACTTGAATTTACGATTGAGTTATGATGATATAAGGTGGATAAAACCTTAAATAAATTTACTAGACTTTAATGGTCCCATAAAAGTAAGGGCATTCCTTTATAAATGTCCTAAATATGAGGAAAAGTTCCAAAACCTTTAAACAAGTTTAAATTTTCAAATACAGGCTTTTCATGGGAAAACTCATGAACAATATTTGAACTCATATTGACTTCATTATTTTATAATAGTCCTTAAAAGATCTTACAAACTTACATATAACCATTATGATATAAAATAAAGAATAAATAATCTTATTATTGACCACACTATGGCCTTCAAGACTTCTTTAAGACTAATATGTAGAAAATGAACTACTCTATAATCATGCACTTGCATCATTTTGTATGGTTTTTTATAATGTTCATTGTGTGTTGTGAGTAAACTATTTTTATATTATTATAAATTTTATCTATAATATATTAAATTATTCATGTTAATCATAATTTTTAAATAATTGACTTTGATTTTGATTTGTGAGTTGCAAACAATTCAAGACATTATTTTTTTTTACTGTGTCTTGTACATTGATCCTTATTTTTTTTGAATTTCAAAGGACTCTAATACATTTGAATGTATGTTAATTTTAATTTTTAATTTTTTCTATCATTGTATTTTATTTTTAACTTTGGTCTAAGCTTGTTTGGAAGTTAATTTTTTATAATTTTGAATCAAGATAATGAGGATATTATGTGGGAATGATTTCAATGTTGCATCTTTTGATTATAACTACACTAGGTCAAGACAAGGTTATAGGTTTTAAATAATTTTATTAGAACTATGCAAGGGAAAGGAAAAGGTTATGAATATTATTTTATTTTTTATACTTTAATAAAGGTTCAGACTTAATCATTTGAGTAGAACATCAAC
Organism: Torreya grandis; assembly: GCA_037957365.1. Taxonomy (NCBI): domain Eukaryota; kingdom Viridiplantae; phylum Streptophyta; class Pinopsida; order Cupressales; family Taxaceae; genus Torreya; species Torreya grandis. Next base: position 2,085,382 of record JARHVA010001479.1, read on the forward strand.
GTAGATAAAGTCAGTGACTAGTTTTTATTCTTTATAGTTTTGTTGTTTTGGGTTTGTTTTTATATGGAATTATTGTTGTTTGATTGGATCATTCAATTTTTTTTTTTGAAAGTTAAGATATTGTGAAATAGGGTCCATTATAGTAAGAAGGGTTAACATACTGTGAACTTTGAGAACTCTTCACCATTGTTTTAGTATTGGCCATTACCCAAAATGGTAGCATTTAATTTGAGACTCATTTAAGGATTATTTATATGGGTATTAATGAATTATTTTTGTAAAATAAAAAATACATAGAGAATATCAAGGCATAAATGAGAATGATAAAGGGAATTAAAGAAAATAAGAAATTAAAACTATAATTTTAGAAACTATATTTATTTCGAAAATAAATGCAAGGCTCCTCATATTACCCTTATTGATTCTTTATTTTTTATTTTTCAAGATGAAAATTGATGTAATAAATTATTATATAATTTTTTTAAAAAAATGAATGAGGGTCATGCAAAACTTTAGGTTTTGCATGGTCCCCACTCCATACTATAATCTGTATGTTAATGAACATATTTTGTAAGATGATACTTTATTTATAATATATCTTAGGTTGAATTATTTCATTCATAAATGGTTTATACGTGTTTGGTTGTTTAATGTGGCTTGTTGGTTGGGAGAGGATGTTTATAAGATTCTAATTTTCAAAGTTTAAACTATTTTGGAATTTTTTTTACAATTGTTTAAAGCTTTTTATGTTTTTAATTAAATTTTTTTAAGTAGTGTGCTATGGGTATTTTATTGTCTTTAATTAAAAAATTTTAAGTAGTGTGCTATGGGTATTTTATTGTATTTTACATATAACCTTTGTGTCTTACTTGGTTTTAAGTGTTGTGAATAGTCTTATTTGTGATGGTAATCTTTCATGGATTGTGTTGAAAAAAATATTTCTTTTTTCCATTACCTCTTTCATATTATCTTTTTTTTTTTTAAAAATTATACTATTTTATTGTTGGGTATTTATCTATGGGATTATTTCAACCTTTTGGATGATGGTTAGGGTGGAATGGGATACCATGGTTGGATTCATTTTATTATTTATTATTTTGTCCTTGATAATATTTTGATACAGTTCCAAGGCTATAATGCCATATTACTATTGATTGGTTGTTGGACGATACATTGTACCAATGACCTTATTGATGCACTATAATTTGTTTATTTTCTTATTTATATCATTGGTAGGTTTAAATCATGTAAAGTATGGTTTAAAACTCAATCATTATAACTTAGAGATAAAACCATCTTAGTGGAATCAATTTTGGTAACCTATAGTGATTGATATAAATATTGTGTTTGATTTATTTGTTAAAATTAAAGAATTTTAGTTTCATATTGTTAGGACTATGTTTTCATTGGGAATAGCTTATTGTTTAAGGAAAAATTAGTCTTGAATGGTTTTTATGTTTTTTACTTATGTTTGTTCCTTCATCATTATTTTATATACAAAGATAAATTTAAATAATGAACATTACGAGTGCTTTGTTTGACAATAAAAAAAATATCTATTAGATTATGAGATCATTTTTAGTTTTTATAGAAGTAAATTTTCCTCATGTTGTGCTTGATTACTAAAACTTAAAAGATCATTTGTATGTAGTTATTAGTTTCCTTTTTGATTAGTGAAATAGATTATCAGTTTACAATGTTATATGTTTATAACTATAAATTAAGGATATATCATTCTTATTTGAATGACAATATTAAACCGAGCCTAATAAATGATAATATAAATTTATATAAGGTTATTACATTAAAATCTCTTTCTTTCTAAAGGTTGGAAATGTTGGTACAAGCTAATTTTTTTATTAATATATATTATTCAATGATTGGATTTGGATTTTGTTTAAAATGTGATTTTTATTAGAGTATCTGTCAACAACATTTATGTAATATGTTAAGTGGGTGATGAATTGGTTAAAAAATGGTTATTCTGATAGTTGAGAATTTTAATCGTTTAGATGGAATGATGGAATATATTTATAATTTTTTTTAATCTTTGATTGTGTAATAAGTTTGATTATTTTATTTGATAATAGTATCTTATAATCAATAGTTGTAATTACAAAAAAAATTGTCAGCTACAAAAAGTTTGTCTAGTTAGTATACATGATAATTAGAAATGAAATAATGTTTTTTATTTATATTGTTTTAATAAATTTAGACTATTATCAAATATTGTTAATTTGAGAACTTACTTGGAAAGGATTAAAAACATATTAGTTATACTTGATTCAAAAAATTAGGTACATTGATAACTATATGATTTGGTCATATGAAGTTCTATTATGTTGATTAAGGTCGTATTATTAAGAGATCTATATCAATTTTCATAATGAAAAATAATTTTGTTTAAAGAAAACATATATTAAGTGGTGAATCAAAATTTATTTTTTATAATTTGTTTTTGAGTGTAACTTAAAATATACAAAATGAAATAAAGGTATTATCTTTCATTAAGTATGAAAGGTTATTTTCTTTAAAAATGAAATCACATATTAGAAAAAAAATTGATTATTTTCCTTTGAAATAAAATTGAAGGAATTTTTTGACATTATTGGTTTATACATGTACAAGGAAAACCTACAATGAATCTTAGATTGATTATTTATATGGACACATGGTGAGTGCATGGGGCAACCACATTTATCTCTTTGGAATCATAAGACAAACATATTACTTAAGGAATGTTTATTAAGAGGATGTATTGCATAGTTTTTTCCATTATATGGTGTTATCTTGTTTTATATTTCTACGTAGATCAACTAATAATACCATGCTTATCCATATTTCAATATTTGAATCTATCAACTAGTTTGGAAAGTTTGAGGTTCACACACATTCCTATTTATAACTATAAGATAAAATTAATTTAATATGGAAGCTCATTCACTCTATTGTAATTAATTATGTGAATCCTTTGTTGTAAAAATAATTCAAAACTCAAAATTTTAGAGTTTTATAATTCAATTTTTTGGGTGTGTGATAGGTGGTACCAAAACCTTTATTATATTAATAAGGATAATTGGGAATATTTTTTTTAGATATAAATATCAGTTATTGAATATCATTATCATTAATAGGTAAGGGTGTATTGGTCAATAATTATACCTATGGAGGCAAATGCGGTTTAAGAGTCAATAAAACCAAAAGAGGAATGAACACCCTCTAATGGTTGGATACAACCTCAATAGTGATGTATTAATGCCAACCAAGATAATTTAAATAAATTGATAAGTAATTAAGATGTTTTTGAAGGCATATTAGTTATACTTCATGACATTAAATAGAAATTGTACTCAAAAGGTCAATGGTTTACCAATGTTAAAGTCTGTGGGGTGAATTAAAAAGTGGAGGAACATATGGAGGAGCATGGTGAACAACTAGAACCTCAAGAGCTCATGTATCTTATCATTAAGGAGATTAATAAGTTTTTGCTTCTAAAATATATTTAAGGAGAGATTTAATATGTTTTTTAAACATGGATGGCCAATATATGAAAGTATTTTAATTTTCACAACATGAGTTCTAATGTTAAGGCTTACATTAGTGCCTACTAACTAGTGGGGGACATAAATTTATGGTCAAAACCTGTATGCTCTCTCAAAGGGTATTATAATATGAAATTTATATGAAAGACATTTTAGAGTTAAATTCAAAAAAGGTATCTTAATGATACCTAAAAAGAGTATAAAAACATTGAGTTTCAACTTTTGAAATAAGGCAACACGATTATGGTTGAGTATGAAAATACATTTATTGGTATTTTAATTTATTTAAATTATATGCATGATAAAGAGAAAAAGTTAAATAGGTTAAAACTAGGTTTATGTGAGGATTTAGTTCATGATTTTAATACATGAATAATATTCATACATTGGATATAGTTATAGATTTTATTCATGGAGTAGAAGAAAAGAAGAAGTCTCATTATAAGGTAAGACGAGTATTTAAGAATAAAAAGAACCAACCCAAACCTAAGAATCCAAATTATCATGTTGGTAAAAATTTAAAAATAACTTATAATAATAAGTATTTTGGAAAGCATGAAAATCAAATAAAGTACCAAAATTTGAATAAGAGTCCCAAGACTTAGGATATTGAAAGGCAAAATGCTAATATAAAAAGTAACCTTAGGCTAACCCCTTTAAACTATCCACTAGAGATAATATTGTTCATTTACGTCAAAAAAGGATGGTATACTTTTGTGAATGTGATGGTAATAATCATTTAAATGATTTCTAGTTTATATGAAATAATTAGGTAACTAATCATCAGGTTTACATTATTTTTGATAATCTAAATGTAGACTTGTAATCCACTCCAATTAAGATAAGAGGTAAAATTTACAGTTTTAATTTATAAATTTTGATTTATTATGATGTTATGAATATTTTCATCTCAGATCCTATTACTTATAAATTTAAAATTAAACACTCTAGTTTAATATAAGGATGGGAGGAGAGTTTGGCATAGGGAAAATAATTTCCATGATTGAATGTTTGGAAAAAGAAGAACTTAATGTTGGGGTATTTAAAACCAAGGTTAATCTATTTTTGGAACCATTAGGATCATATTAAATAATCTTTGTAATGGATTGGCTATAGAAACATCAATCTCATATTTTTATCGATAAATATAATTTATTGATGACTTGGGTATTTAGGTGGTAATCTAAGGTGTTTTGAAGTTGGTGGATTGAAAAATAATTTCAACCATGAAATAGAAAATATCAGATCACAACGTATAAAAAATTATAATATTTAAATTATACAACTATCTAAATTAAAAAATTGACTTAGAAAACTATGTAATCTTGAATTAATTCAAGGATGTATTCTATGCAAAATTACCTAGTTTGCATTTTAAGTGGTAATTTGATTTTTCATTAGATATTATACCTATATATGCATATACATCTGAATCCCTAAATAAGTTGAATTTGGTAGATCTAGAGGAATTTAAAGTTCATATAAAAAAACTTTTTTATATGTAAACATCCAAATTTGGTAAAACTTATTCAAAATACATATTTTAACACAATTCTAGTTAGTTATATTATTTTTGATGAATGAATGGCTCATTGGTACATGGTGAATCAAGTTTTTTTGTCATCTATATTATTGTATTCCTAACATCTCTTTATGTCGTGGTGTCATATTCTCACATTATATATGGGATTCAAAAAAATTATTCTACATCTTTCTATGTTCATTTTGGATATTTTAGAAAAAGACTATAACACATGGAAAAGGATGCACTACATACATTTCCTAGAATTTACTCTTGTCACAACATAAATTATGGAATGTTTTTGCATTTATATGTTAAAAATGACTCTTTTGTATGACCATTAATCCTTTTGAGTTAGTTATTTTACATGTCAATGGGTCCCTAAATTCAAATACAAAGGTTTATATAAATAGGTGATTTTTTAAAGGAAAACTTAACTTTTTCTGAGTGATCAAAAGTTATACACATAGGTTATACATGTTGGATAATTGATTATTATACATATTATAAGATGAATATGTTATTACATACATGTTCAAAAGGTATTCATAGACAAAAATGTATCTATTATCACATCCATGATTGCACACACATATCTAGGAAGTAAAACTACATTAGTCTGAAGCCCACTTGGGATACATAAGCATTAATCAGTTACAAGGTGGTTTCTAAGGCTAGTTCAACTATTGTATTAACCCTAAATCCACTAATTTTTCATTTTATGTCTCCTTAGTTATTGATAATTAATTATAAGTGTGTCATTGTACGTAATTTGCATATCAAATTGGACTGAAAATAAATATAAATCATATAAAACCAGGGACAAATTGATTCAAATATTTTGATATTGTAAATTACTTAACATGACAAAGCCACATTACTTGAAAATGATTAACTGCATCCTTATCATCTACCATTTTATTATCCATGTATAAATTTATTCTTTATTTATAAAATATTATTCATAGAGCTTAATTATTCAACACCATAATTTAGATCAACCTATATATTCACAAAATTAGTCAGATTGAGAAGTAAGTATTCATTCCACATTTTTAATTTATTGTTCATAGGTTACTTTAAAATTTGTAATTTATTATATTATATAATATTTTACATCAATTTATATTGTTCATTCCTTTTTAATTAATTATAGGGAAAACATCTTGGTGAAATCATATATTATCAATCATTATTAAACCCTCACTCCTCACTAGTGGATTTTATTTATTATTTGAGTCATTTAAGATTTTATTAAAAAATAATTTATGTTTTTTCTTAATACATAAGTAGATTAAAAAAAAAATTCAAAACAATTCCTTAAATTGCTTAGGAATTTTAGTTTACTTTATTTAGTAAGTGCTCACATAAGTGAACCTATACAAATCTATTTTATAAATAATTTATAGGTTTTGTAAATTATTTTCGTTAGTTTAAAAAGTTATCTTAGTTTTCAAAAATAGTTGATCATTTTTGGGTTTTATAAATAATTTCTAGGTTCTATAAATAATTTATGGATTTTTTTTGTGATTAGATTAAAATTCTTGCACTTTGTTTAAACTCCTAATTGGTTCAAAATAGATAAATTTAAAATTTTATCAAAAGTTTTTTATTTTTAAATACATTAAAATAAAAACAATCTTTTTGGAAGAGATTTTCATATTTTTAGTAAGTGTTCATTTAAATAATGTAATGTTTTATTTTCAAAATAATTTATAGGTTCTATAAATTGATTATTTTTATTAAATAACCTTTCTCACTTTCTTTGAATACTACATATATATCTTAAAATTGCTATTTATTTATTTTGAATTATATTTCATTTTGTTTGTTGATTCTTGTGTGATTTATAGTTTTAGTTAACATTTTGATTTTTTTAAAATAGAAAAAATTTATTCCCACACAAAAAATATATTTCACTTTATTTTATATTTATTTTTCATTGCTTTTTACTCATTTTAAAAGTTGTGTTTTGGTAATTTAAAAATTACTTGGATACTATCATGAAGGAATACATAGTATTATATTTAAATACATCATGGCATGAGGGATTTTACTCTAAAACATATGGATATAATATAGAGTTAAACACATAATTTGGTTTTCATGTGCCCCATTATATCTCATAAACACATATGATCCCTTTTTAACACTAATAGGAAGCCTCTTTTATTTTTATGAATTGTGGTGCACCTAAATGTATTACCTAAGTAAGTTACTCTCAACTTATCCTCGAAGATGTAGTTAATAGGCTACATGCATTGCTCTACCTATATAGTTAGTTCTCTGAAATATTGAGCTGTCACTAATCAATGAATGGGCATTTATATCTGAGAGCCTAGAAATCATTCAAGACCCTTTCCTAGTTTACCTATTATACCTAAATTTTGTCTTGATACATTTGTTTAATAATTAGTTTTTATATAAATGCTATATTATTTTTTACTTTTTATAATTATTATTGTTTCATATATTATCTTTAATTTCAATTCGATTAGTCAAAATCGTTTATTTTCCATGCATGTTATCCCACTTTCTTATGATCAAGTTGAATGGAAGAATAAAAATAAGAAAAAACTTATGGAATATGATTTGATGGATTATTTTGACATTGATAGCATGGATACATATAAACCATTTGAATCTAAAATTTCTCTTTGTAGTTTTGTACCAAAAGAGATAGAAGCATATTTTGATTAATCCATATATTATTTTTTATAGTATCCTCTATATCCTATTTCAAATAATATGTTAGAATTTCTCATCACCACACCTATTTATTATTCCTTAGACACACACACACACACACACACACACACACACACACACACACACACACACACACACAACACACACACCCCGCCCCCCGCCCCCACACACACATCTTTAGCTCACCACTAAGATGTTGTTTTAGATTTATCTTTAGATCATTGTTCAATAAATCCTTTAGTATTCACCTTAGATGTAAAATTGGGATTAACCTAATATATTCCCTCATCTTTTCCCTTAGAATCTATCTTAGAGCCTAATATGCCTAACCTTCTCTTAGGCTACCACCTACTATCCAACCTTAATAATGTTACCCTTACATAACCAACTTCTATTTTAATGTTAAAGCCCTTCATTTCAATCACTCTTATAAATCCAATTACCACAAGTTATGCCCCAAATAATATAATGTTATTATATATCTCTCTATGCATTTTCCTTTAGTGTACTCTTTTGATTATTTTGTGGTGCATCATTTCAACACTCTTTGGGAGCCTTATTTTGATGATCCCTTGTTTAAACCTATCTAATTGTATTTGGACTATCCTTTAGAATCATACTTATATGTCTATCTAAAACCCTCTTTGGTTCATACTTTAGACATCCTTTTAGATATCCCTTCACTTTCTCCTATGGTGCACTTGAATGTATCTATCCTATTTTCAAAAAAGGTAAAAATGAGAAATATTATGATTACATGTGATGATTTAAAACTATTAGACATCAACTAATTTACCAAACCATATATTTAGAATTAAAATAGATAATTTTTCAAGGTCATATTCACCATTAAAACAAAAAATACTTTATAATACTTTTGAATCATTTAAATAGTGGTTTGTTATGAGGATTTAACACTATAAGATTAACTAGGCCTTATTATTATTTCAAATCATATGCAAAAGGAAATGAAATTATTTAAAGAAGAAAAATAACCTATAATTAATACAACTAATTATAATAATAAATATCACCATAATGAACACATAAAACAAATAACATAATTCAATACTTTGGTACATAATGTTGAAACTAAATTTGAGAAATTAAAAATCCTACATAAAGGAAAACATTAAAATTCTAGAGTTACTATTCATAATCATTATTTACTCATAAAGGGAACACCATAATTAATATTTTATTCCAATGAAAACCCACATAATATGTTAAAAAAATTATCATATAAAAATTAAATTAATTTATGACCTAATTATTATCATCTTTCACATCATTTGGATAAAATGAAAATACCAACCATTTTGTAATCACAATGGCATTAACAAATTTTTTGATAATTATTGTTATGTACTTCGATAAAATATAAATTAACTTGTTAATACAAGACTTACTTCATTTCAAAAAAATTATAACATTATCAATAAATATTTTAAACCTCCAAATACTCAAATAAGTTCATTTCAAAATCCAAATCATATAAAGATAATAATATTTTTCAAATAAATATTTTAACAAAAAAATATTTTAATAATATAAATAATAAGGTATTCACTCAAGTATGTTTTTTGAATCGCACACAACCACAAGTCAAACATGATAACTCACATACAAATATTAAACTAAATAATGCAATTATCATGTTCAATCCAAGAGATGCATTTCTATATCTATCTATTTGGAAATTTTATTACAAGATAAAAATGTATATCAAGGTCATAAAATAATATATCAAAGTCATATATAAACTATATAAAATGTCCATGACATATTAAAAAGTGTTCATATAAAATCATAAATCCAAAATAAGCCCTTAGATACTAATATCCAAATCATAATCATCATCCCTATTATATCTCAAAATTACACCCTATGAGAGGGTGATTCAAGCCCTCTCAAGTTGAGATATGCAATGGGATTAACTCTAGATTGTGGGTGACCTCTAAGTGAGTCAAACCTCTAGATTTTCATCTAACTCTTAAAATACACCGCCTCAAATAATACTACACCACTTGATTTGACATGTAAAATAAATATAAGAGTACTAATTTAACCAAACACTTAGAGGTGATGCACCAAACATAAATTCCCTAGATTGTTAAATATGCACTATGAAATATCAACTTACAATCTGATTATGCTACTCTAAACATCCCCTATCACACTTAGTGTTTCAATATGAAGGTTTAAATTATTATAAGATTAAAATAATTATTAGCCAAGAGGTGATAGAGGTAAAACTAATGGTTTATCATTATTTAAAAAATCAAACAAAGTAGAGCACTTCATATGACATGTGAAAGGTAAAAACTTACATAAGACCTGAAACATGAAGGTCAAATGCAAAGGATATGACTATCGCTAAACAATCATCAATATAATATCCTTAAAATCATTCTTTTCAAGATATAAGTATAAAATCCAACTTTAACTCACTTCAATAAGAAATTACAACATGAGGTATTGCAACCTAGTTGCAGTCTAAATGGCCAGTCTTCACCATGTGACTACCAAACTAGAGGTAGTACACTATATCAACATCCTTTCTCAAATTTTCAAGGACTATAGGATTGATCATGATAATATTATTTGTGAAATGATATTTATAATAATTTCATTCATTTCCCCATTGGCCTTTGAGAGTTATTATAAGCTTCCAAAACCCCAAGTGGATTTTCCCACTATTAAGGAATGGACTGGTAAGAATGAGCTAAACACCATCCTTAGGCCATGGTTGCTTCAAGGGAGCCATTTTATCTAATACCCTACTATAAACATCCTCATTTCCTAATTTATAGAGAGGGTTAGGGTAATTATGATCTTATTAAATAGAATCTTTGGAGCCCTTTCAACTATTTATGCCAATAAGAGTTGGGTGTCCTATATTTACTTCATGGTAGAGAAAGGGATTACTCCCCCAATTAGAGAGATGATCAACATATATCTAGAGATAAAATTCATATCCATTAATAAGATGAATAGTTTCTAATTATTCAAGATGTCCTATTTATTAGATGCCATACTAGTCTCCACCTAGATCCCTGATATCAAAAATTGGTCATTTGAGGCCAGATTTACAATCTCCTACCATGATTCAAAGCTACACATATTTAAATATAGGCATAATATCCAATTCATCTATGACTATGTGTATCCATCCTTGGTAAAATCCATCGTAGGGATCACTATGCCTAGGATAAGCCCTCTAATCAAGAAATATGTGGAGCTAATGGGAGACATCTAGTTGTCTCCAAACTATATAGTGATAAAAATTGAAGGGATTTTGATCCAACCTTATAGTTACCTATCTATGTTCCCATCAAGTTGGTAGAGCAAAAAAATGCATACCAACTTCTTAATGGTATGGATAGAGTATACAAGGATAAGATGAAAGGCCTCATCCTTCCCTTTCCTTTAACCATTATGATAACTATGATATAGAATTGGGATCAGGTGAATACTATAGATAGGTATAGGGACTCTTTCAAATTAAAACTTAATGAGTTGAAAATGTGGGACCCCAATGGCATGTTCTCCACACAGTTAAAATCCAAGAAATTTCCTAAGCTAGTGTTTGTGCACCAACTTGGTGTCCATGACACCATATATATCAAAGAAAACAATTTTGAAGAAATATTAGCTAGGCTCAAGGGACATAACATTAGACTTGAGCTTAGATTGACTAGTGATGAGAAGCCACCAAGTGACATATGGAAAATGGGACCTCTATAATACCATTTTCTACCTAGACCTTTAAGGCCCCCTCAAGAGCAACCAAAAATAGAGAGGAAACAAACCTAAGCATAGATTACATAAGGTCCCAGCACAGAAAAATTGGAAGAGAGACCTAGTGAGGGTCCATCATCCTCAGTCCGTCACCAAAGACCAACATCTCCACTTTAATACCTAGACATGATTGCCCTAGAGCCTGATGAGATAATGGAGGATGCCCTCAAAATTTTTGCTAAATAATATGACTTAGATGAAGAAGATGATCATGTTAAATAATAATAAGCCCAAATAGAGGAGGTTGAGAAAGAAAAGGGAAAATAAGTTTCCCTAGACCTAGTCCCAGTGGCACCATTAAACAAGAGAAAGGTAGAATTAACAATGTTCCCAATTGGATCAAATAAGCCACAGTTGACTTTCACTCACCCCATGAGTGAAGTTAACTTATTTAGTGATGAGTATGCCATCCATGCACCAATCATCCCTAATTGATTCATCTATGGAAAAACATCTACACTTGGAACCACTCATGGGCCTTGACCAAGACTATTAACATTGATGTGCATGATAACATTAAGCCATGGATAAGGGATTAATGAAGGAAGAGTAATAAAGGAGACTAGTGACCATTTCAAGGTTAGATATCAAGCATATAGATCCTCTAAGAGCATCAAGAAGTACCTAGATGGAGGATCTAGAACCTCCAAAGTACACTAAATCAACTACTACTATCAATCTAGAGACAACTAGATTAGAAAGAGTGACAACAAGAAAGGTCATGGTCAGAACTAAAGAGTTCAAATTATAAAAGGTTGATCCATTTGTAGGCTTAACTCTAGTTGGAGGATAATATCTTGGTGAACTACCCATCATGAAGAGGACATTGAAAGCCTAGCTAAGGCTCATTCAACTTAGGTTAGAGATGACATAAGGGGGATGGAACAAACAATATCTAACCTAGAAAGGGAGAATGAGAATTTGAAGACATGAGATATATTATTAGTGCCTGAGGTAATGACCAAATTATTAGATGAATCTTTCTATGATATGTTTAAGGCCTTAAAATAAATAAAGCTAAGGCAGAGTGCATTGGAACAATATAACATAGTGGCCAAGGGTCTAATAGCCCAATTACAAGCTTCACAAGATAAAATAATAGAGATGATCAACATTTAGGTTGTAATGCAGATTCCTGGTTTCAAAACAATTAGTTTGGGTTACTTGAATGTAATTTTAGGAATCATTATTGACAAGGTCTAAAATTTGAGCGCATTATCTAAGGATCTAGAGATACTCTTGAAAGATGATCAGGAGCTAATGGAAAAGATTGAAAATATCCTTGGGACAATGATCAAAGACTCTACACATCCTATTGTCCTAGGCATCATCAAGGATGATGAGTTCAAACATAGGGCTACCTTGGTGACCCAAGAAATAGAAATTAAAATTCAAGGCCTGTCTAAGGGAGATAATATCAAGATCTTAGACATGATCCTTAATATAGGGGAAAGAATAACTAAGGCTAAGAGCATCAAAGAAGTTATGGCTATGAATGACATGGAATTAAATGAACTTGCTGACAAAGAGGAAAAGAGTCTTTTAAGACCAGATATGGATGTGGAATTGGTCAATGAGTAGCACCAAAATACTAATAACATCCTCCAAAAATAGCAAGAAAGTTCTTAGGTACAGGGCCCACCAACTAGCTAATTAATATTCCATTTTGTAAAAGCTTTGTAATATTTTGAAAGGGGAATATCCTTTTGTAAAGGCACATGCTAGTTTGTTAATGCGTTGCCTCTAGGTTAGTTTATTTTTTAAAATCAAGTGTATTCTATAAATTTCTAAAAAATGATAGTTGCCTTTATCTTTTGCACATTTGTATCTTGTAACTAACCATTATACTTCATTGTCCTCCTACAAAATCCAATACTACCATTTTCTAAAGAGAGATATTTTTGAGTAAAATTTGTACACTTTGAGCAATTAAAACAATCAACGAATTTTTAAAGGATTTTCCAAGTTTTTTTGTGTCAATTGTTATATGGCTTTTTCTCTCAATTTCTAGTCTAAAGTCTTAAATTCGAAAGGTTTCTATGAATTATAGGTTGTATCTTTGATTATATTGTTGCTAATATTTACTTATAATAGATTAGTTGAATGATCTTGAATTTAATTAATTTTAGTTTATTTTAATTAGAATGTGAAAATGCTATTTGAGTGTGGTAACAAATCTTTAAATTAAATTTAGTTCTTATTGGTGTTTCTATATATCATCCTTAGAGGTTTGCCTAGTGTGTAGTGAGATTTGAGCTTATGCTATTTTTCACTACATACTGGTTAAATGCATATTTATTTATAATTTTAACCTTGTCATAATGTTTTAGGTTAAGATCATCAATCACTTATTCTCTTTCTACCTTACCCTTCTCTTTTGCTTCTTTTTTTAACTAGATCACTTTAGTTTAAATTCCATTTCAAATATCCATTTAAATTATTTTGTAGTTTAAGATTTGATAATAATTCACTAGTATTAGAATAAATACTTACACTTTGAAAATATATGGTCCATTATGGATCCCAACCATCAATTAATATAAATTTTTTGGAATAGTTAAATATTGCTCTACCACTATTTCACCATTGGTAACATAAGTTGTTAAAACATGCTACTCATGTTTTGAATTCCTAGAATTCTAAAATGAGAAGTGTTCTTTGAACACTATAGACACCTATGATACATTGAGAGGCATCAACAAGTCCCCACTGGTGCTAGAAGGATGGCCCATATTTTTGAATTGGTTGAATCTTTGTTAATCTTAGTGTGTTTTGATCTAAGATTGATGTTATCTTTGCACTTTTGCATAATTATTTGCTCAAAATCATAAATATCATTGATATTTGTTTTATTTGACATATATTATGCTTCCTTTAGACAAAGATCAAGGTTATTTGAATTTTTATGCTTAATTCTAGTAAATATGGCTTAAGATTTGAAAATCTATAGTATTTGAGGTTAGAATAGCTTATTTTGATCAAAGATCGATATAAATTTTATAGATCTAAGTTTATTTGAGCTTAACTTATAAATATTGATCATATTTTCATAATTGGACACATCTTTGAGCTAGCTTAGTAAAAAATTTATGTCCTTTATTATTATTTATACACACTATATTTCAAATAGGATCTTCAATATTCAAGCTAAAATTGCCAAGGATTTAAACAACATCAAATTTAGAGACAAGAGAACCTTTGATTGAACTTGAAGTCCATAGAAGAACCAAGTGAGATAAAGGTAGGGTATATGCTCCAAATATTTTCCAACCTCACCTCTTTAAGGTACCCCCACCTTTGACCTTCATCCATATATGGATTGGTTGGGAGATTCTTTAATCAATATGCTAACTATGATACATGATCTCCCACATAACCTTAAGAAAATATTTTCTAACATTTATTCCAACTGGTATTATAACTACTGAAGAGCACATTAAATATTTCAAAGCTACTTTAAGGTTTCTAATTTTCATACATGAAGATGTAGCATATATATTGTTCCCCTTTACTTTTAAAGATGATGCATATGAATGGTTTCTCACTTTGATTGACAATTATATTACTATTTGGGATGGTTTCACTAATGTTTTCATAGACCAATTTGACAAGATTTTTAGTCCATGTGTCATATACCACTATTTTACCACCATCAAGAGGAATTCAATGTAGCTCATAAAGTTCTTTAATGCTAGGTTTCATAAAATGTATAACAAGACCATATAACCTTATAAACATAATGAGGTTTAGCCTTTAGAAATCTTTAAGGATGCAGTAGATCCCATGACTTCTATATTTATGAAAAGATCTCTTCCATCTATAACTTCATTATCTAGGGCTTATTATAAAGTAGTGATCATTAATGATCAAATACAACCCTAGGGACAAGTGGATTACTCTATCCCAAATATCAATCCACATGTTCCCATTATGAACATCTTCCCCAACAGAAACTAGAATGTTCTAGCCTTGAATCAATTCCCAAACCTAAATCAATTGCCTTTAAGTCATGTTACTCCCAATCAAAATTTAGGATTCTTGATTTATCTTACTACTAATTGATTCAATGCAAATGATCAAATAGATTTAGTACCAGCTATTGGTACTAAAAATAACCAGGAGCACAATTCTAAAAATCCCAAGAGTGAGAACAAGTCTATCCTAAAAATGGTCTAAAAGTTAAACACTTATTTCCATCAGCTACAAAAACATGTTGGAAATACTGAAGAGAGATTTGGTAGGATCTTATCATTGCAAAGGTTTAATAGGCCTAATAATAGGTTTTAGAATTATAGTTTTCACAGTAATAAGAATACTGAACCATCTTCTAAAAAGAGGACTATAAACATTAATCTTACTGATATTACTTTGCATGATTTTTGTAGGGTGCACTATACAACCAAGCATGGTGAGATTGATTGCATTGATTTTTGTAAGGCTTTTAGAGATTTCTAATAAGAGTTAGACACATTTGAAGTGGTCCCTAAAAAATATAGTGGGGCATGTACTTCAGGATCTAAGCCTATTGATCAAAATTTCATAGTGGAGATGTTTGATTTCCTTTTTCAAGAGGACAACAAACCTATTGATGTTCCTAAGGAAATCTAGGTCTTCTAAAAATTCTTGAAGAAGACTTATCCTTTGAGTAATAGAGAGAAGAGGTATCCATTGACTACCTTAATTCTTCAAAACAGTTTTGGAAATCCTCTAGACACTTCTTCAAGCAATGATCCAGAACCACCCAAAAGGAATACCTTTAATCATAATGTAAATGTTCCTAGTTCTTCAAATAAGATTGGTTATAATATTGTTAAGGACATGAAGAAGATAAAATATAATATCACATTGCATGAATTAACATAGATCATAGAGCAAAAGGACCTCTTACTAGAATCATTGTCAAAGAAATCCAACAAACCACCCAAAGCTGACAATGCTAATATGGCTATGCACAAAGCTAAGGCAAAATCTCTTCCTTTCCTCATCATAGTCAAGATGTTTGGTAAGAATTTTCACAATTATTTATTGGATTTTTTTGCATCTACCAATATCATGCTAATATGTATTTTAAAACAACTTGGCTTGACACCTATTAAGTTTGATAGAGTTGTTACTCAATTAGACAAATTTAGATTCAAGGTGATTGGGGAATTATTAAATTTCCATATGCAATTGGCCTATGAGCCTAGAGTACATCAATTTATTGATATCCAAATTATTATCATTCTTGATGTTTATGGGATATTTTTAAGTAGGTAATGGAACAAATATTTGAATGGCTACATGTCCACAAATTATTCACATTTGTGGCTACCTTGGAAAGGGGTTCCAAACTAGATCAAGGTTAAAAGAGAGCAAAGAATAAGTACATGATCACTGAGTACAATTATATTAATGAAAGTGTCAACATAAATGACTTAGACTTAGGGTTTTTCACCCTAGATAATACCAAGGTATGTGATGTTAAGAATACTCATGTTATGCGTGGGCTATGGAAGCTAAATTTTGATGGTGCTACGTGTAAGGTCGAGTTTGGGGTCAATATTATTCGAACTGAACCTATTGATAATAAATACCATGATTATTATATACTTTAGTTTCCTTTCACCAATAACCTTTCTAAATATGAGGACCTTATCTTAGGTTTGTAATTTACTATCAAAAATAAAGTCAAAGAGCTACTAGTCTATGGTGACTTAGAACTAGTAGTCAACTAGGTGAGAAGCAAATATTATTGCAAACTCTCATACCTCAAGAGGTATAAGTTTAGGGTCTAGTATATAATTGAATCTTTATATTCCTCTAACCTTATATCCATCACTAGATAAGAGAAACAAGATATTGATGAGTTGGCATCTATTGTAGCCAACTTCATGCCCAACCAAGACTCACCAAATTTTAGTATTGAGCTGATACCTTGCCCTTTAGTTCCTGATAATGTGAATCATTTTCAAGTATTCAGTGATGATCAATATATATTAGATTTCATGACCAATTTAGGAACATTTTAATCTCATGTCATTAATGAGGTTGATGAAAATACACTTAGAGAAGGTATGTTTGATGGTAAAATCATTTAGCTAAATTATAAAGATCCCTAAAGGTATGATTACCTTAGAGAGGTTGTTTGATCAAGATAAGCTAGCTAAGGTTTATAATATTCCAAAATTAAGTGGGAAGGACTAAAATTCTATTGATCTTGGACACCAAGATCAACCTCAACTGATTAACATTAGAAAAACTTGCACTAGTATTAAGAACAAGAGAGCCAAAGAGTTACTAACCAAGTATAAAGATGTCATAGCTTGGTCTTATGATGAACTGAATATATTTGATCCATGATTAATCACCCATATTATACCCCTTAAATAAATTTGTAAACCTTTAGGAAAAATTAAAGAGTTGTGAACCCTATCTTAGAGCCTATGATCTTCAAAGAGGACAAGAGATTACTAGATGCAAGAATTATGTTTCCCATCAAGGATTCTACCTGGGTGGCCAATTTGGTCCCATTCAAGAAGAATATTGGTGAGATAAGGCCATGCATTAACTTTATAAATTTTAATAAATCATATAAAAAGGATGATTATCCTCTTCCCTCTCTAGACTAGGTGATACAAGTTGTTTCAGGTTCAACTATGATGTCTTTCCTTGATGGTTTTTTAGTCTACAACCAGGTATTAGTTGACAAAGAGGACAAGATGAAAACAAATTTCACAACTAAATGGGACACTTTTACTTATAAAAGGATACATTTTGGATTAATAAACATAAGAGCTACTTTTCAAAGGGCCATGGACCATTCCTTCCAAGGTCTAATTGGTAAGTGTATCATTATATATATGGATGATATAAATATTTTTTTTTTAAATAGGAAAGATCATTTTATACATTTACAACAAGTATTTTAGAGATGCAGAAGGTCTAAAATTTCCCTAAACCCCAATAAAAGCATTTTTTGTGTCACGAAAGGCAAATTCTTGGGTCATTTCATAACCAAAGATGAGATCTCCATATAATCTAAAAGATTGGAAGCTATATATAAGATATAGCCTCCAAATAGTTGAAAAGAGTTGAAATAATTTTTTGGTAAGATAAAATTTGTAAGAAAGTTCATTTCTAGCTTTGTAGAGATTGTCAAGCCATTGAATGGCATGATAAATAAGGATGCTAAGGTCCTATGGAATGAGGAATCTAGGAATGACATCAAATAAGAAATAAACCAAGCTCTAGTCTTGATAATTCTTGACTTTTTAAAGGACTTTTATTTGTATTCTTTTACATCTTACCATACTATGGCTATAGTTTTAACTCAGAAGGTTAATGGGTGTGATCAACCAGTAGCTTTTATGAGTACTAAATTTAATAATGTTGAATTCAATTATTCATTGATTGATAAATAAGTATATGCATTATTTAAGGTAGTAAATAAATTTAGAAACTATATCCTTAGAAATTAGGTATATGTTATTCTACTTGACCTTGCCACAAAGCTCATGCTAAGCCAGAATGAACTTGGAGAAAGTATAGGTAAATGGATGTCAGTTTTACAAGAATATGCGATAGAAATGAAAATGGAAAAATTGGTAAAGTACCATGGATTGATCCAAATGATTTATAATACCAGCCCTAATCTAATTATTATGCAATTTTATCAATGAATCTTTCAATCTAATGAGTAGTATGATTCCATCATTCATTTACTAATTAATGGTACTTGTCCTACAGGACTTACCAGGGAGTAAAACAAGGATCTTAGGCTCAAATTAGCCCATTATTTGCTCAAAGATGGGGTTTTATACAAAAATAACTTTGAAGGGGTCTACCTAAGATGTGTCTCAAAATAAGAAGCTACCCAAATCATGAACACCTTCTATGATAATTTTGGTAATGGGTACCCATCTGGGAAGACTACAACCCATAAGATCCTCAGAGTTGGCTACTATTGGCCAACTATTTTCAAGGATACTCATAAGAACGTGAGGGAATGTCACTAATGATAGGTCTTTATCACCAAAGAGCCTAAGGTAATAATGCCTTTCCAACTAGTCATGGTTGATAAACCTTTTCTATAATAGGGGTTGGAATTTTTAGGGGTAATCAACCCTAATTCATTAAAAGGTCAAACATATATCCTTAATGACATATACTATTGCATAAGGTAGACCGAATATATAGCCACCAAAAAATTTAGGATAGAAGAGGTGATTAATTTCTTGGAGGAGAACATTTATACTAGATTTGAAACTCTAGTCTCTTTGGTGTGTGACAATGGATCTACATTTATAACCATAGAGATGATAGAATGGGTGTATGATAATGACATTTGTCTTAATTTTTCATCCCACCATTACCCCCAAAGAAATGGATTATTTGAGTCTACAAACAAAAACTTAATAAAATAAATCAAGAAGTCTATTGCAGATAAGCCCAAGACATGGCATAAGCTTCTCAAGTATGCATTATGGGTAGATAAGATAAGGATCAAACAAGATTTAAAAGCATCACCATTTCTATTACCAAGAGCCTATCTTCCCTATCGCTCTCAAGTTACCTACATATAAATTCATGAAAAAGTATATGGAAGAAATCTAGGAGCTTGAAAATTCAAGATTACTAGACATCATGCAGATGGAAGATGCATGGGAGGAACCATTTTCTAATTTTAGTAGACATCAGAACATGGTAAAGAGGTGGTTTGATAAAATATCCAAGATCAAGGTGTTCAAACAAGGGGATTTAGATCTCCTTTGGTAACAAGCATCTGAGCTTAAGGGAAAACATAGAAAATTCACACCTTTGTGGATTGGCCCCTATCAGATTGTAGACACAATAAGAGATAATAGCTATAGACTCAAACACTTACAAGGAGCAAAGTTCACACTACCCACCAATTAGCAATACCTCAAGCATTACTTCTCTATTTATCCTCTTGAGGTCTTTATGGAGTAACTCTGTAAGATGGTTAGACTTAGAGTAGGTAATCTAGTTAGTTTATTTCAATTCTTTCCTTCCTAACCCTTGTTTGTATATAAGCATGCATATATCTATTTATTTTCTTTTGTTCTTGCTTTGTTGATATCTATTGTGTATTTATTTTTTTTGCCTTATTCTTTGTTTTCAATAATTCCTTTTAGACAACCTTTGGCTCAAAGTTTATTTAGCTTGCTTGAAATTCCAAGGTCTAAGAGTGTGGGTATGAACCTAATATATGTGTTGACCATTGATCTAAAAAGAGAGCCTAACATTATGATTTTAATAAAATGGTAAAGAATGATGAATAGGTTAACTATTTTATGAGAACTTGAACATTGTCTTGACCTAAACTTGGTTTTAAGAAGATTTGCACTTGTAGGATGAAATCTTAATCTATTGAGACATAGTCATGCTTTCACTTAACAAACATCCTTGCCTAGGACAATGGTTACAACCATAGGTGATTTTTTGAAGATCAAACACTTAACCAAATCCTTAAACCTAGGTACCCTAGTTACCAACCTTAATGAAAGCATAAAAGATCTAATGAAAGCATAAAAGATCTAAAAATACAAAAAAATAAAATGCAATACAAAATAAAAATCTTTCCAAGCATAGGTGATTCTAGTAATCTCCATCAGGGATATGGATGTCTAGATGGTAGTGGAAAAAGGCCATGAGTGGAGCCAAAGGAATCTCTCTCGAGGTTATGGATGCCTTGATAGTAGTAGAGCAATTCCCAAACCTTCCCTAAACTAGAAGAATGGGTCTTAATGAATATCTAAACATGCTCCAAGTCAATGTTAATGATTAAAGATATGAAACCTAGAAGTTGTCCCTTGAATCCCATGGAAAATAGTAGGTGGAATCAAACCACACACACATAACATGGCTATGTCTTAATGTTTGATCCCAATTCTATAAATATAAGGTTTATTTTAACCATAAAATGATCTAGATAATGACATTAATCAAGTGAAGTAGATGACTTAGTTGTTTGTCTAAACCAGAGTCTCTTAGTTCTAACATATTGCTATCTTTCCCCCAGAATTCACAATTTTTTGAGGTCAACATATCCCCATTTTTAAAAATTGGTACCCTTGAGATACTTTGAAACTTAACCCTAAAACCATGGAATTTTTTAACATTATTATAATTTTAAGATCATCCACTTCGATAAAGTTGGCTTACTAATTTATGGCTTTGCTTTGAGCTATCCTAATGTTTCTAATAATTGGTATTCGTGTCTTATAGTTGTAGGTTTCATGCAACCCTTATGAAAAGATCTTGCTTAGAATTTACAGATTGATTCTATTCAAGTTTTCACTAGCCTTTGGTTTATGAAAATTCAAATATGAATTCATGTTTTGAAATATCTCCTCCAAAAACCTTAGCATAAACCCTTGGTTCAAATATGCATTTGGTAGGAACATCTAGAGGGAATATTTTAAATTTATTTTTTGACTTAAAACCTAATTTTAATGTTAAGGTTTGGTCCTATTTTTTAACACAAATAAACCTTAACCTAAAAATTATTCCTAGTCCCCTTTATTTTCACTGTTTGATTCCTTATATTTATAACATGGTCTAATTTTATGCTAGCATGATCCTTTTAATTTTCCTAAGCATGGTCCCTTTATTACCTGCTTACCCTAAAGCCTTAAAACTAAATCCTTGGTCATGTTTTTTAACACAAATGAGACCTTAGTCTTAATTTTTTAGCCTAAGTCTTATTTCATCTTAGATATTAACTTGAAAACCTTGTTCCTTTGCAGATCTGATGGTCTACGCTTCATTGCAGCCTCTAATTAGATGGAGTGAAGCCAAAATTGAAAAGTCAAAGGCTCATAGAGCTCTTTAGAGTCACCACATGGCACTCTCACATTCAAAGTTTGATAATAAAGGGTCCTACATATTAAATAAAACTAATGGTGTGAAACTACTTAAATCATGATTGATGGATCTTGCCTCATTATAGTTTTTAATCAGATAGAGTGAAGCCAACATTGAAAAGCTAAAAGGCCCAAGAAGCCCCACATAGCTACCATGTGGCACTCATACATTATAAAATAGGAATTTGATGAGCTTAAATTTGATGTTCATGCAAATATCATTTGACATTCATGAGGTTATATATGATGTCCATGTGACCATCAACTTTAAGCCCATCAAATTTAAGCTCATCTAACATTTTTTACTTAGATAAAGGGACATGTTTTATGTCATTAAAAGGGGGGTAATTTGATATTATGATTTAAAACTTATCATAAAATGCCTTAACCTAAGTATTTTTGAGTTTATTAATATGAAATATACTTAGCTAAAAGAATTTTAACCTAATTCCTTTGTATAGATATACACTGATTAAAGCTCATGCATCTTATAGGATCCAATGGTCCATGTTTCATCATGAATCTTAATCCAATGGCATGAAATTATCGATGACTATTCAATATATCTCTAATAACCCATGGACTAAACGCATGGTAGATGTTCATTCAACTCATGATTGGTCCAAGATATAGAACTTAGAAAGCCCATGAAGGTGCCAAGTGGTAAAACTATGGAGCTCAATGCAAAGGTGCCCAATGACATATGAGGGCTCAGATCATGATTGATGCCTTGTAATAATATTTAGATCTTGATCGAATGATATGAAGTAAAAGCTAGTTTTTAAATACCAATGTCTAGTGCCTCGAAGGAATTTATGAAAAATGTTGTGAAAGTTGACAAATACATGTTAAATAAATGTCATGCAAGCATAAAATGACAAAATGAAGATCTTATGTGCTTGAAAATGCAAACATATAAAGGCAAAGGTCTAAATCAAATCTGAGGCATGTATGAGATGAATTCCATTTAAGCCATCACCATTAAACCTTTAAGAGAGCCCCAAACTTGCATAAAATCCCTAATTTGAGCTCAAATTGATCATAGTTAAGCTAAAATAGAGTCTAATTTCAATTTTATCATGAAATAATTGACCTAAAGACTATTTATAATAGAAAAGTAAACAATTTTCAAAGTTTAGAAGCCATGATAACTTAGAGGCAATAATATAGGGATGAGATAGAGTTGTATTTTTCTATGGACAATAAAGGTAGGGTCTTCAAGGATATAGACTTGGACATTATTACATTAAACATAGGTAATAGGAATTGGTCTTAGCTCTTTCAAAACATTAAGGAGATGCAGTCCATAATGAAAGAAGAATAGAAGATTATCATTATAACTAGTAGGTATTGCGGCCTAGTTACAGTCCAAATGGCTAGTCTTCACCATGTGACTGCCAAACTAGAGGTAATACACTATATCAACATCCTTGCTCCCATTTTCAAAGACTATAGGATTAAGTAAGATTATATTATTCATGAAAGGACCTTTATAATAATTTAATTGATTTCCCCATTAGAATTTTAAAGTTATTACAAGCTTCCAAAACCCCAAGTGGATTTGCCCACTATTAAGGAATAAACTGACAAGAATGATCTAGACACCATCCTTAGACCATGGTTGCTCCAAGGGAGCTATGTGATCTGAGACCCTACTTGTAACATCTCAATTGCCCAATTTAGAGAGGGAGTTAGGGTAATTATGACCCTATTAAATAGAATCTTTAGATCCCCTTCAACCACTTATGTCAATAAGAGTTGGGTGTCCTACATTTACTTCATGGTAGAGAAAGGGATCACTCCCCTAACTAGAGAGATGATCAACATATATCTATAGATATAATTTATAACCATTGAGAAGAGGAATAATACCTAATAATTCCTAATGTCTTATCTATTAGATGCCTTACTAGCCTCCACCCATATCCCTCATATCAAAAATTGGTCACCTGAGGGTAGATTTATAGTCTCCCACCACTATTCAAATCTACACATATTCAAATATTGGCATAATATCTAATTCATCTATGAATGTGTATATCCAACCTTGGTATAAGCCATCACATGGACCCCTATGCCCAAGATAAGCCTTTTAATCAAGAAATATGTGGAGCTAATGGGAGACATCTAGTTATATCCAGATTACATAGTGATAAAAATTGAAGAGATTTTGATCTAACCTTACAAGTTATCTATCTATGTTCCCATTAATCTGGCAGAGAAAGAAATTACATAACAAATTATTAATGGTGTGGATAGAGTATGCAATGACAAGAGGAAAGGCCTCTTCCATCCCTTTACTTTAACCATTGATATAACTATGATACAAAATTGGGATCAAGTGAATACTATGGCTAGGCATAAGGACTCTTTCAAATTATAAATTGATGAGCTAAAAATGTGGAACCCTAATGACATGGTCTCTACACACTTAAAATCTAAGAAATTACCTAAGCTAGTGTATGTTTACCAAATCAATGTCCATGACACCATATATATCAAAGCAAACCATTTATAATAAATATTGGTTAGGCTCAAGGGACATAACATTATACTTGAGCATAAATTGATCAGTGATGATAAGCCATCACGTGACATATGGTAAATGGGACCTCTATAATACCATTTTTTGCCTAGACCTTTAGGCCCCCCTTAAGAGAAACCAAAAATAGAGAGGTAGAAGCCCCAGGCATAGATTACACAAGGTCTTGATAAAGAAAAGTTGGAAGAGAGACCTGGTGAGGGCCCATCATCCTCAGTCCCTCCCCAAAGGCCAATATTTCCAATTAAATACCTAGACATGATTTCCCTAGAGCATGATGAGATAGTAGAGGATGCCCTCAAAGTCCTTGATGAAGCATATAGATTTGATGAATAAGAGGATTCTATTGAAGAAGCACAAGCAAAAATAGAGGAGGCTAAGAAAGAAAAGGGGAAAGAAATTACCCTAGAACTAGTCCCAATGACACCATTGAAAAAAAGAAAGTTAGAATTGGTAATGGTCCTAGTTGTATCAAAGAAGCCAAAGATGAATTTCACTCATCCCATGAGTGAAGTTATCTTATTTAGTGATGAGTACCCCATCCATAGATAAATCATCCTTGATTGGTTCATTTTTGAAAAAGTGTAGAAAATCCCCACTTAGCACCACTCATGGGCCTTGACCAAGACTATTAGCATTGATGTGCATGATAACATCAAGCCATGGATAAGGGATTTAATGAAGGAGTAAGAAAGGATAACAATGACCATTTTTGGGTTAGATAACAATAAATGGATGCTCTAAGATCATTAAGTAGTACCTAGATGGAGTGTCTTAAACTTCCAAAGTACAATGAATCAATTACTATTGTGTAATTCAATCCATAAACAATTGGATTAGAAAGAGTGACAACAAGAAAGGCTATGGTTTGGAATGAATATCTCACATTCCAAAAGGTTGAGCCATTTATAGGCTTAAATCTAGTTGGGGGATAATAGCCTAGTGAACTACCCATCCATGAAGAGGACATTGAAAGCCTAACTAAGGCTCATTTAACTCAAGTTAGAGCTGGCATCAGGGGATTGAAATAAATAATATCTAGCTTGGAAAGGGAGAATAAGAATTTGAAGACATAGGCTATCTTATTAGTACCTAAGGTAATGATCAAATTGATATATGAATCCTTCTTTGATATGTTTGAGGCCTTAAAGTCAAAAAAGCTGAGGAAAAGTGCTTGGCATAGTAGAACATAGTGGCTAAGGGTTTAATATTCCCAATGGAAAGATTTACAGGACAAAATAATATGGTTGATCAACATTTAGGTTGGAAAGTAGATTCTTGATTTCAAAACAATTAGTTTGGGACACTTGAATGCAATTCTAGGAATAATTATTGACAAGTCCAAAGTTTGAGTGCATAATCCAAGGATCTAAAGAGACTCCTAAAAGATGATTAGGATCTAATAGATAGGATTAAAAATCTCCTTGGGATAATCCTCAAAGACCCTACACAACCTACTATCCTAGGCATTATCAAGGATGATGAGTTCAAACGTAGGGCTACCTTGGTGATCCAAAAAATAAATAGTAAATAAATACTAAAAGTCAATTCCAGTTTGGGGAAGACAATAATAGGATCCTAAATATGATTCTTAATGTAGGGGAAAGAATAACTGAGGCCTAGAGCATCAAATAAGTTATGGCTATGAATGATAGGGAATTAAATGAGATTTATAACAAAGAGAAAGAGTGTCTCTTGAAACTAGTTTTGGATTTGGATTTGGTCCGTGAGTAGTACCAAAAGGCTATGACCATCCTACAAAAACAACAAAAAAGTTCTCATGCACAAATCCCACGGACCAGCTAATTAAAATTGCATTTTGTAAAAGCTTTTTTTGAAAGAGGAATATTATTTTGTAAAGGCACATGTTAGATTATTAGAATGTTGCCTCTAGGTCAATTTAGTTTGGAAAATCAAGTGTATTGTAGAAATTTCTAAAAAAAGGATAGTTGTCCTTATCTTTTGTACATTTATATCTTGTAATTGATCTATATACTACCTTGTCCTCCTATAAAAGGTAGTACTACCATTTTGTAAAGAGTTTTTTTTGAGAAAAAATTGTATTCTTTGAGAAGTTAATACAATCAAGAAATTTTGAAAGGATTGTTCAAGTTTTTTTGTGTCAATTGTTGTCTTTTTCTCTCAGTTGCTAGTCTAAAGTCTTAAACTTGAATGGTTTTTATGAATTCTAAGTTGCATATTTGATTACAGGGTTGATAATTTGTGATTATGCTAGATTATTTTAATGATCTTGAATTTAATTCATTTTATTTTGTCTATATTAGAATTTACAAATGTTATTTGAGTGTGGTATCAGATATTTAAAGTAAATTTGGTTTTAACTTGTATTTATTTTTATCATCCTTGGAGGTTACCTGGTGTGTAGTAAGATATGAGCTTATGTTATTTTTCACTACATACTGGTTAAATGCATATTCATTTATAATTAGAAACTTATCATAATATTTGAGGTTAAGATCAACAAAAACTTATTCTCTTTCTACCTTACCCTTCTCTTTTGGTTTCTTTTTAACTAGATCACTTTAGTTTAAATTCCATTGTAAATATCCATTTAGATTAGTCTGTAATTTAAGATTTGATCATTATTCAATAGTATTATCATATATATTTACAATTTATAAATATTTAGTCCACAGTGGATCCCAACCATCAATTAATATAAATTTTATGGAATAGTTAAACATTGCTTTGCTCCTATTTCACCACAGGTAACATAAGTTGCTAAAACCTGCTACTCATACTCTAAATTTATATAATTATAAAATGAGAAGTGTTCTTTGAACACTAAGGACACCTATGATACATTCGAAGGCACCAACATAAGTTTTTTTGGACTCATAAATTTGTTAAAGGATTATAAAAGTTAAGGATTTATTAACTTCTACCCATGTTCTTATAAATCTAGATTTAAATGAAAAGCTAGAATATGGGAAGATGCATATGTTATTAGTATTAGGTATATTTTCACCCAAGATGGAAAGGATTTTTCCTATGAGTATTGTAAAATCAAAGCAAAATATCATAGTTATCTTACCCTTGATATTGATTTAACTGAAGTCTAGTGTATGCCCTCAATCAATGTAATCATTTGTTTCTTGGTAAACACTTTAAAGTAAAATTTGATCATCATAGCCTTGTGTATTTTTTCACTCAATAATATTTTAATGAAAGACAATTAAGGTTGATATATTTTATCATAAACTTTGGTACTAACATATATTATTTCAAAGGTAAGGAAAATAAGGTTTTCAATTCCCTTAGCAAAACAACATACCCTATTTCACTTTATATTTTGCAGTCAGATTTCATAACTATTGTTCTAAAATAACAACTATGATATTTTATTTTCTTAGAAATATTGTAGAAATAAATAAAGGTGTGGTAACCAAAAAATTTTATGATTATTATGTTCAACTGTATGGTCTTCTAAGATATCAAAATAGAATTTTTATACAAGGTTCCAATAATTTAAGATAGTGATTACTAGAAGAAGTGCATGTTGCACCTCATTTTAATCACTCATCTGTCATGGACATAACACATGAGATAAAAATTAATTATGTATATCCTAGTTTAAAAAAGGGTGTGGATTATTTTTCCAAGCGCATAGAATATCAACATGTTAAAGTTGAACATTTTCATATAAGAGGCTTGTTATATCCATAATTAGTGATAAAAAATAAATGGGTTGTTATTTTAATGGATTTCATATCGGGATTACCTAAGTCCTAAGGTAGGAATGAAAAAAATTTATTTGTCATTGATAAAGCTAATAAAGTTACACGTTCTATTTCAGGAAACTTAATTAACAATGTCCCTACTTTTCCCAAGGAGTTTGTGAAGGAAGTTGTTTGCTTTCAAGGGGTACCTAAAGTGATTATCTCTGATAGGGATAAGTTTTTCAAATAAAAGTTTTATCAAACCTTGACTAATCCATTTGGTAAAAAAATAAATTTTAGTTGAATTTATCATCCATAAATGAATGGTCAAACTAAAAGGTTAAATCAAGTTATTGAATACATTATCTGAATTTATGTCATGGCTCATAAATATAAGTGGAAAGATTATATCCACTTAGTTTACTTTGCATAAAATAAAACCTATCACTCAAAAATAAATATATAACCTCTTGAAACCTTTTATGGATGAAAAATTCATACTTCACTTGGTTATGATGTATTATAAAACAAAATTTTAACTAGTCTTAAACTTTTACAATAATATGATAACCAAATTACTCTCATTTGACAAAGGCTAAAATTTGTCTTTTATTAACATAAGAGTTATGATAATTCAAAAATATATCTAATTGAATTTGAGGTCATGTAAAAATATTTTATAATAGTTAGACCTTATAAAAGTTATATAAAATTTAGAAAGGCATACAAACTAGCTCCACACTTTGTCAAGCCAATTGACATTGTGGAAAAAGTTAGCCATGTTACATATCATCTATCTCTTCCTCCATATCTATATAAAATTCATGATGTGTTTAATTTTTATTTATTAATAAAGTATATGTATAATTCATCTAATTTTCTATATTGGAGTAATCTTTAGGTAGTGGAAGAGGAACCAATCCATTTTTCAAATCATCATAGTGTCAAATTACAAAATACATATATTCAACGAGTATTGGTTGAATGGGACTAGTTGAGTGAGAAAAAAACCACAAGGGAAGATTAAAATATTTTCATAAAACACTATCTTAAACTTTTTATATAATACTTAGGATGATACCTCTATTAAGGGGAGTGTATGTCACACACCACCTTGCTAGAACTAAATAAAAACACATGTAGTATTTGATGATAGCTTAGTGATGTGATTATTATGCATATGATACATTAAATTTATTTGTAAATATATTTGTTGATCATGTAAATTTGGTATTTATGATTATTATTATCTTCCAATACATGTATTTTTGATGTCATTTTCATGATTTTCAAGTATGGTTGAGACATGAGCTAGGCCTGAGGGTGAAATAATAAAAAAAAAAATAGCACTGTAAGGTATACTAATATATAAATTGTTAATGCAATTATGAGATATATTTAAATCCCCAACCTTTATTATTTATATTTTTTATATGGTGTTTACCCTATGTTATGCATAAACTATTATTTTTGTGCAGAATAATCATCATTTGCATATAGCTAATTATGCCCGCTAAACATTTGTTTTTAGTAAGTGTCTTTGATTTTGACTTATGAGTTTCAAAGAATTTGAGAGATTTTTTTTATTACTTTGTCTTTCACATTGATTCTTGTTTTTTTTAATGTTTAGAGGAATCTAATACATTTAAATGTATGTTTCTTTGAGATTGGAATTTTTTATCACTATCACTTGTTTTGACATTGGTTTCAACTTGTTTGTTAATTATTAATATCTTTGACTCAATATTATGAGGAAATTATGTGGGAATTATTTAAACCTAGTATATCTATACCAAGTTATTGGTTTTAAAATGATTTGAAAGGACCTATGTAAGATCAATACAAAGCTTATGATTATTATTTAATTATTTGTACCTTAATCAATACATATAAGTGAATATATATATATATATATATATATATATATATATATATATATATGTATATATATATATATATGTATATATATATATGTATATATATGTATATATATATATGTATATATATATATATATGTATATATACATATATATATATATGTATATATACATATATATATATATATATATATATGTATGTATATATATATATATATACATATATATATATGTATATATATATATGTATATATATATATGTATATATATATATATGTATGTATATATATGTATATATATGTATATATATATATATATATATATATATATGTATATATATATATATATATGTATGTATATATATGTATATATATGTATATATATATATATATGTATATATATATATATGTATATATATATATATATGTATATATATATATATATATATGTATATATATATATGTTGATAATGTAAATGTGGTATTTATTATTATTATTATCTTCCAATACATGTACTTTTGATGTCATTTTCATGATTTTCATGTATGGTCGAGACATGAGCTAGGCTGAGGATGAAATAATTCAAAAAAATAACACTATAAGGTATACCAATATATAAAATGTAAATAAAATTATGAGATATATTTAAATCAACCAACTTTTATTATTTATAGTATTTATATTTTTTATATGGTGTTTACCCTGTGTTATGAATAAACTATTATTTTTTTGCATAACAATCATCATTTACATATAGCTAATTATGCCCGCTAAACATTTGTTTTTAGTGTCTTTGACTTTCAAATGTGAGTTTCAAATAATTTGAGAGATTTTTTCATTACTTTATCTTTCACATTGATTCTTGTTTTGTTTAATGTCCAAAGGAATCTAATACATTTAAATGTATGTTTATTTGAAATGGGACTTTTTTTATCATTGTCACTTGTTTTGACCTTGGTCTCAACTAGTTTTCAAGTTAATTATTGATATCTTTAACTCAAGATTATGAGGAAATTATGTGGGAATTATTTGAACCTGGCTTATTTTAATTAGACCTATGTTAGGTCTATACCAAGTTATCGGTTTTAAATGATTTGATTGGACCTATGGAAGGTCAATGCAAAGGTTTTAATTTTTTTAATTATTTATACCTTATTCAAGGTTGAGGCTTAATCATTTTATTATCACATTGAGTGAGATTAGGTCAATGATGAGTTTTTATTGTTTGTATTTTTTTCAATTTCTTTTTGTTTGAAACTCTTTTTTATTAATCGGATCAACTAAACTTCTTATGTAAAAATCAAACCTTGTGAAATAGGGTCATGTAATGGAAAGAAGGGTTAACTAAATATGAATCTTGTAAAATATTTTACATTCTTTGAGAATTTATCATTACCCACAATGATAACACTTAGTTTGAGCCTCATTGTAGGAATATTTCTATGGCTATTAAGGAAGTACTTATGTAAAATAGAAATACATAGATAAGATGAATGCATAAAAGAAAAGGATATAGGGAACACATAAATAAATGAAAATATAAATGTTATTTTAAAAAAATATATTAATTTTGAAGGTAAGTTCAAGGTTCCTCATATAACCCTTATTGATTCCTTCTCTATTTTTTTTGAAAGGAAAAATGATGCAATATTTTCTTATGTGAGTTGTTTTAAAAAACAACAAGGGTCATGGAAACCCTATGTTATACATGACCCCATTCCATAGTGGACTTTGTATGTTAATGAAAATATGTTGTATAACAATGTTTGAGTTATGATATGTTTTGGGTTACTTTAATTGAGTTGGGTTGATATACTTTGTTCATTAAGGGATTATAAATTTTTGGCTGATAAATGTGGCTTGTTGGTTGGAAAAGGATGCTTCTAGGATTATAATTTTAAAGTTTGAACTTTTTTATAAAATTTTTTACTATTATTTAAGGCTTTTGATGTCTTTACTTTGAATTTTAAAATTAGCGTACCATGGAACTTTTATTTTCTTTTGCAAGTAGCCTACTAAGTGTTGTGAAGATTTTTTTTATGTGTTGATAATATTACTTGGACTATGTTGAAAAAAATTATTTATTTTATATGGTACCTCAATAATATTAAATTTATTATATTTTATACGAGCATATTATTGGGTATTTTTTAATGGGATTCTTCCAACCTTTCAGTCGATGGTCGAGCTGGAGTGGGACACCAATGGTTGGGCTGATTTTACCCAATATTTTTGTCCTTGATGGTGATTCAATGGAGTTATAAGGCTATAATTCCATATGAATATTAAATTTTTTGGAGGATACATCATTTTAATGACCTTATTACTAAAATTTATGTATATTATTATTTATATCATTGGTAGATCTAAACCATATAAATCCTAGTATATAACTTAGTCCTCTTTATTTATGACTAAAAATGACTAAATGGAATTAGTTTTGGTAACCTAATGTGATTGATAAAAATATATATTTATTTCTTAAATGAATTTGTGTAACTATGAAATTGTTCTTGGTATCTTGACTTATTTCTTCATACTTAAAAAATTAAGATCTCTTTTAGTTAAGGTTGTATGTGAATACAATTTATTTATTTTAATAATGATCTCTGTTGTATTAGGATTCTTGAGATATATTCATTTATAAATTTAGAATATTTATGATTTATTAAGTATGGAGTACAAGTTTATCAAACTTAAGGTGGTAGGATAAAGTAGGCTATTGACTATGTGGTGTTTAAAAGTGATTGGATATGAATTCAAATTAAAAAATAATAATAGGAACTAACTATATTTTAACAAGTTACCCTAGATAATGATCATCTTATTTTATTTATTAACCATTTTTTAGTATAAAAATTATAATTAATTCATTAATTAGGAGGATTGTTATGATTTTGTAGATACAAAAATTGAAGGACTTGTCTAATAATCTATGAGATCCTGAGATAGTTTATGTATACCTATGTCATTTATCTTGTTAAAGGGTGTATGGTTTTAGGTTTTCTTTCAAAAATTTATTTACTATTAATAATTAAATGTGACATTTTAACTTTTATAAGTAATATAATTTCCATAAAATTAATGAAGTTGCATATATTGTTTAGATAGTACTAAGAATGACTTATTATTTTTTATTTGATAAGTAAAGATGGGTTGAAGGGACATCAACCCACTACAAAAGAGAAAAGATAGAAAAGTGAGAGAAAGAAAATAAAGACCAAATGAGATAAGGGTGAAAACCCTAATGAGTAGCCTAACTATTGCTAAACTTCATCCAATGGTCAATCAACAGATCAAAAAGGACCCAACCAAAATAGGAAACAATAGACTTATTCTGACTTAGAGTAAGTGACCAATTTCTTGGTCACTATATTAGCATTTTTATGATATTTACCTCTAGTGTGAATGCCAATGAACTGCTCCTCCTCATTATCTAGCTTCTTCCTTTTGAAATCCACGTGAAGGGATTCTTTTATGATTTCCTCAACAACTTGGGTATCATCCTCCTCATTATCCTTTTGGATAGAATCCTTTTTGAGTTGTGAGTCTCAGGAGTCTTGCCATCATGAACCATAAACTTGTTAAAACTAGGAAAGTTAACCTCTCAAATTCCTTTGAGATTTCTCCACAAAGGATAATTTGGATTGCAATTTTTTTTGGAGTTTTTGGAGTGAATCTTCAACACCCTTATTGCCATCAAATACTAAAATGGATTTTCCTTTAGAGTTAAAAAAGGGGCTTCCTAAATCAAATTTATGATTTTTCTTTGCACAAGTACTAGAAGACCAAAACTATTTCCCTTGATTCTCCTCTTTAGAATATGAGGGTTCATCAACCTCCACTTCCAACTCCTGATTATCATTGTTAATATCAATAGCCTCTAAAATGGTCTTAGACTAGACTGATTCCCCCTTTTGATTAGTAGGAAAATGAGGCCCTGGTGGATAAGATCCATGGTAGGGTTCTTGAAATTTAAAATAGAAAAATCCAAAGATTGTAATAGAAAGAAAGGGATACTAATAATATGACCCTTGAAATGGTTCAAAAGTAGGAAATGATGCGAGTAGAGAATGGTGTGTTTACCTTCCAAAGTGATATAACACATTATTTGGAGACATACCTCCAACCATTTCCTTGGCAAATCAGCATGCATGTAACCTTTGTTAGACAATGGTTTAGGCCTATGTTTCCCCTTCTGTTTCCTGAAAAAAATCTCAATGATTTCCTACTTGTGATGCTTATTTTTAAATGTCTTTACTTCATGGCATTCCATTCATATTGTCTACCCAATTATCTCCTTAATAATTTGAATCTTTAGCCTATGCATTTTCACCTCACCGTTGTTCCATTCATGAGCAAAATCCCTTGAAAGAAATGTATCATGCCCCACCAAACATTCCATGAATGGGGCCAGCCTCCCTTTAACTATTTTCTACTAGACATGATATTTTTTATTTATGTAAGAATAATAAATTAGCTTGAAGTGATCTCTATCTCCACCTATATTCACTTCCACTTTATTGTTGTCTTTGCAGGTGTTCTATAAATCACTTGATATTATAGGAGAATAAAAGCAATGTAATCAATAATCGGTCATGAGATAGGTGTAAGGGCATGATGACTGACCCTTGTGCCACTCCTCAAAAAAGATGGATTTGTACATGTAGAAAGCCATATGATTAACCCATAATCTAAACTTACAAAAATTAATGATCATGACTATAAATGGCAAGTCCCTTTCCCTTCTCAACTATTTAGATGATGTCATCCAAAAATTCACCATCATTCCAAGTGATGTAATTACTTCTAAGGACCCCTATATTAATAAGGAAATTGACTCCCCTATTTCTATATCTATAAACATGTTTGATAATAACTCCTTTGAAATGGTTAAGAAGGGATTTAACATCACTAATGATTCCAAAAATATTCCAAGAAGAAGGGGATAGACCCTTAAGATAGTTAATGATGTTCATTGAGTCCCCTTATATATGAATATATTAATAACCTAGTTTGACCACATATTTAATACCCCACAAGGACATCAAGGCTTCCACAACATGATTGGTGTGAAATTTAAGGGGCCTTATATAGGATGCTTTGATGTTTCTTAAAAAATCCCTTATCAAACCTCCCACCCTAGTTGGAACAAGATTCCCCTTTATTGCCCCATCAAAATTTAATTTGACCCACTAAGGAATGGGAGGAGACCATTTGATATAAGATCTATCCACCCCTTTTGCTTGGACTTTACCTAGAATGACTAAATTAAGTTGTTTCAAAATTGAGGAAGAAAATAGGGATCTTGGTTGATCAAAGGTGTGAGTAGAGATTGACTAATTTTCTTACATGAAAGCCATGATCCTTTTGAAATCAGACTCAGGATGAGGTTGATGATACTCAAATATTAAAGCATTATTGGCTTTCCAAACACCCCAAAATATATGGGTTAGGGATAAATTACACTAGTGAATTAATGATGGATCTTTCCAAGGGGGTTTCCATTGGGTAATTAAGTCTAGGATAAAACTTGGAAAAACCCATGACACCTTGGAATCACTAAAAAATAGTTGACCCAAATTGGCAAAAAAGAAAGAGATGTTCTACTATGTTTTCTACCTATTTTCAAAGAGAGCATCCGTTAGGGATAGTTAAACCTCTTTTGATTAGATTTTCCATAGTTAATATCTTATTTTGAGCTACCAACTAGTAGAACACATTGATTTTAGGGA
Source organism: Torreya grandis (assembly GCA_037957365.1). Taxonomy (NCBI): domain Eukaryota; kingdom Viridiplantae; phylum Streptophyta; class Pinopsida; order Cupressales; family Taxaceae; genus Torreya; species Torreya grandis. The sequence goes on from JARHVA010001479.1 coordinate 2,121,658, forward strand.
TGAGGTTTTTTATCTAGATAGATTTCCAATTGAAATCCTCCTCATCCAAATTTCACAAAGATAAGAATCCTGATTTCACCAAGTAAATCCCATTGGAATTATGTTTCCAGACAAGTTTATCTTCTCTAGTTACTTGAATGATATGAGCATGTTGAATGGATTCATTCAGATTTTAGATTAGATGGGTTTGTTTTTGGTCCAAACCTAGTTTGGCTAAAGTTTTCTAGCACTTTCTCCCATTTCTAATTTCCCAATAATCCATTACTTTGAGCCCATAGTTATTCTTGAAGAAAAATATCTATTTTGGGTCTTAGAAAGTGATTTCTAGAGGGGTCAAGATCCATGGATCACTCCAAATATCCAACATATTTCCTCTAAAAAAATTATATTTGATCCCTTTGTTAAGAAGGGTTTTACTCACCTACAGAGCTTTCTATAAAGCATAACTGTTAGCAAGACCTAGATCTGCTAAAAAGTGGGAACCTTCCCTCGAGGAGAGATATTTGGCCCTGATGATTTTGGTCTATTGGTTTTCCTTTGTGACCACTATTTAGCCTTAATTATCTAGAATATCTTGGTTCATGGTTGAAACCCTTCTGAGTCCTAGGCCTCCTAAGGATATTGGCAACATGCATAATCCCAAGAAATGAGTGGAAATATAAATTTGTCCTCTGAATCTCTCCAAAGGAAGGATTTTTGGATACTCTCCACCTTTTCTATAATGGATTTTGGAATGAAAAAAGTGGACATGAAATAAACTATAATAATATATAGGGAATTCTTAAGAAGTTAAACTTTATTGGCCTGTGTTAGGAGATTCCTTTTCCAACTAGCCAACTTCTTCTAAATCCTATCGATGAGGTGGATCCAGAAGGAAGGTTTCAATGAGACTTCAAATAGAGGGATGCCAAGATAAGTAGATGGTAAATTTATAATGTTACATCCCAAAATCTTGGTGATTTTAGATTGAATAACTAATGGAGTGTTGATGAAGAAAATATAACTCTTATTGAAATTCACATTTTGACTAGACACCCCTTTATACATCTCAAGGATCTTCTTGAAGCATCTAGCTTCAAAAATTAAGGATTCTCCCATCATAATTGTGTCATCAATAAATTGCTAATGAGTGACAAGACTGGTGTTAATGGCACAAGTAATTCCCTTGATAATGTTGGAAGATCTGGATACAAAGATAAGTTAGCTTAAGGCTTCTGCTAAGATGATGAAAAGGTGAGGGGAAAGAGGATCCCCCTATCTTAACCTTCTACCATCTAAAAATAAACCACTAGGCACCACATTAACTAAAACCAACAATAAAGGATTATGAATATAAGAGGTAATTAATTTTTTGACCCAAGAATTAAACCCAGTTTTCCTCAGAATGTTGTCAAGGAATGAGCAGGAAACATGATCATAGGATTTGTTCATATCAAGTTTTAGGAACATGCCTTGCTAATCCAAATGAGAAACTAAGTGGATGGTTTCATGATTTATATTTTAGTTAATGTTAATTGTCATATAAATAATACAACTTCTGATATATTACTATTTCACTCTTTACCCATCAGGACTCAAGATTGTTCATTGGTATTAAATATAATAGATTCCATGCATGGTAAATTATTACCAAATACATTTTGAATATGTATTAAGTTGTGAGATTCATATTTTAACCTCTATAATGATGCTCCTTGATGTCATAATAATATAATGATTAGTTTAAATATTTCATATAACAACATGCATACTCTTAAGAAATAAATTATTGTTTGATTTACTTATTAAACTTAAAATCATTCAATTTCATATTATTAGGATTGTGTTTTTGGCTGGGAATAACTTATTATTTAATAAATTATTGGTCTTAAATTATTATTTTAATAGATACTTTATGTATGTTCCTTTGTAATTTTTTTGATACAAATAGAAAGTTAAATAATGAATATTATTATCACTTTTTTTGATCATAGAAAACATGTTTGTTAGATTATGAGATCATTTTTAGTGTTAAAATAAGCAAATGTTCCTTGGGTTATGTTTTCTTAGTTAAACTTAAAAGTGCATTTGTATGTAGTTCTTAGTTTCTTTCTTGATTAGTAAAATATATGATCAATTTAAAATTTCTATTTGTTTTCAAGGATAAATTAAGGATATAACATTTTTATTTGAATAGCAGTATTAAATGAAGCCTAGGATTAATACTAGGAAACAATAAAGGAAATATATATAGGGTTATTACACTAAACTCTCTTTTTTCTAAATGTCGAGATTGATTATAAAAATTCCTTGTCTTAATTAATAACTCATATTCAATTATTGAATTTGGATTTTCTCAGAAATATGATTATTATTATTGTATCTCTCATAAAAAATTATAAAATATGTTGAGTAGAGTGATGAACTAGTTAACAAAACAATTATTTAAATAGTTGAGAATTTTAATCATACAGTTAGAATGATGGAATGCATTTATGAATTTAATTTTTCTCTTTGATTGCATAATAATTTGATTAATTTTATTTGATAATAGTTAAATTTAATCAATATTCAAAATTCCAAAAAAATATCTTCTACTACTATTTTTTTTATCTAGTCGGTATACTTGTTAATTGGAAATGAAAGAATGATTTGATTAAATTATTTTTAAAACATTTGGATTATTATCAAATCTTATTAATTTAATAAGTCACTTGGGAAAATATATGTATACAATATTTATATTTGATTTAGTATCAATTATGTTGATAATTATATGATTTAGTCATATGAAGTTATATTAAGTTACTTAAGATTGTAATATTGAGAGATCCATCTCAAGCCACATACTGGAAAGTAAATATGTTTAAAGCATAAAATAAAATGAAACATATATATTATATTTAATTAAGTGTAAAACATTATTTTATTTTAAAATAATATTATTTATAAACAAAAAATCAATTATTTTCCTTTGAAATAAACTTAAATCAGTTTATGAAGATGAGTGGTTTATACATGCACAATAACAATCTGCAGTCAATTTTGGATTGATTGTCCATACAAAAACATTGTGAGTGCATGGTGAGACCACATTTATATTTTTTGAATAATAATAAATCATAGTAACTAAAATAATATTGAGTATTAGTATGAATTTCATAGTGCTTTTAATTATATGTTTTTAGTTTATTTTATATTTTTATATAGACTAGTTAACAATACTATGCTTAACCATCTTTCAATTTTTAAATCTATCAACTAGGTTATAAATTTTGAGTATAAATCACATTACTATTTATAAATTTGATAAACTATAAGCTAAAATTGGTTAAATTTGGAATCTATTTCACTTTTTTTAATTAATTATATGAATCACTTATTGGAAAAATAGTTCACAATTAAACAGTTCATAGTTGTATGTTTCAGATTTTTGGGTGTGTAACATTTACATACATTTATAAATTTAAATTTTATGATATGTGTATGTGAAATAAATACTATATATCTTTATTATATACCCCACATTCATTTAATCTCTAATTCACATATACAATATCATAATCCTTCTCATACTTGGCCATGCCATCACATTCAATACATACTTTACCTTGACACATGTTGAAAATTATTCAAATTATTTAATTTTATTATAATTTTTATTTTATATCATATTATCTATTTTTATTGTTTTAAATTTAAAAAAAAATTAAAATATGGAAAAAATATAAAAAATACGTAAAATATTCTAAAAATCCAAAATCAAGACTAGAACATGATTAGACATTTTTTTACATCATTTTCATATGTTATTTATCTCATGATTGGTAAAATAAAAATATTTTTATATTGAATATTAATTTAAATAGTTTTTATGAGTGCTATGCAAGATACAATATTTTTTCATGGACTTAGATGTTGTATTTTCCTGTACCCAATGACCATGGTTATGTTGGGATCATTTTATCCAAACCGTACAATATTTATAGGTGTTAGAAATCTATAACCCTTATATTGTGTTGAGATATATAATATTTAAAAATGTATTTTTAACATCTCTATCTTACATTGTGTACATGGATATGCTATTTGATAAGCTATGATTACATTACATAATATATGGTGTGTACTATATTTAATGTTTTATGCTCCATATGATGTTATTACTTATAGATAGTAGATTAGAATTTTCTTGTCTATTGTGTTTGGCCCTTGGAATTTGTGTGTGATTGTTACATATTCATGTCCATTATGGGTATGTACCTTATAATTATTGTGTCCATCACATAGCCTTCTTTGTGTGCGTCATTATTATGTCCTTTACATGTTGGCCCTTGGAACTTTGAGTGACATTGTGCTCATTTTGTTTTTTTGCTTGTTGATATTGTTGAGTTTGATGAGTGTCATTATCAATGTCATACAATAACTATTATGTAGGATTATTCTATTAAAACTAATAATATGAGAGTCATTGATAAATCTAGATCTGACACTTTAGGCCTTGCCTCATATGTTACGTACATGCTTTGAATGATACATATATTATTATTATTATTATTAGTATTATTAGTATTATTATTATTACATGAATTTTCACATATGTTATGATATTTAATGATTATATCTTGATACACATGATAGAGATAAATTTTATTTTGAGATGAGTGAATTTTAGGACACATCCCTCACCTCAAAAGGGGGGAATTTAAGTCAGTTTTTCATAAAGAGATAAGCCTCTATAAGTATAAATAAAATTTTGGTACAAAATAAAGTTTTAGATAATTCAAAATGGTGAAAAATTCAATTATTAGTATAAATTATGGGGGAATATGCCATTATTATTCATTCACATTAGAGTTTAAAAAAATAAATTTATCACATGGGGGCATGAAACAAATTAATGTACACTATACTATTTTAAGATTTAGTGGGTATGATACTCATTCATGCACACATTTTTATAAGTATAAAGTGATGATAAGGGAAAGGATACTCTTCTCTTATTCTATGATATTTTAAAATTTCATACTTCTATTACAAGTATCACATGAAATAAGGACAAAAGTGACAATTGAATTTATATGCCACATGCATTGGTTAATTGACTTAAGTGGATAATGCATATTATATATTCAATGCCTTTTAACATTATAACATGTGGAGTCCTACCCATTTCCATATTGGGGTTACAAAGACTAATAATTAAAATTGAGGTTTTCACATCCATAATGGGTTATACTTTTTATACATGTTCACTTAATAATTGGAGCTTGATCACCATCAATTTTCCATAGTTCAATAAAGGAAACAATCCCTCTAAGTAAATTTATAACAGAAACATCAGTTTCAGAAATATAAATGTACTCCTTCCTTATTATTTAAAATATTTTCAAGTTCAAGTTACATTTCAATTTTGTATTTAAAATATGGATATTAACTAATTTTACATAATTATAGGATTTAATATATAACACATTGCATGATTGTAGCTTCTACCCAAATGTAAAGTATGTTATACACACTCATGTATTTATTTAAATTTACTCTAGTAATTTCATTTCTATATTAAAGGGAGGGAGAATTTACATACTCAAATTTGTTTATGAATACTTGATAATGTTATTTTTGACCCACAATTACTTGACTTAACCTGAGAACTTAAATTGGTCCTATTTTTTTTTTTACATGTACATAGATATTATAAATTAATAAAATCCCCTATATGCATCTATATGGAAATTTCATTTTCATAAGATCAAATGTTGCCCTTCATAGACCATACTATACCTACATGGGTTAAGATTGTTAGTTGATCTTGACCTTTATGGGTCAACCATTACCATTTCTTGGCAATGAATCTTTCTAAAATTTAAACCTTTTTTACAGGTTGGTTCATATTTTAAGGATAGTGTGATATATCACCTCTTTATATTGTTATAAATGCACATATAATCCACTTATTTACTAGGACTTGGTAACTTGGAAATTTCACTATTTAGGCAAACTTATAATATTGCACACCAAGAAAAACATTTCTATTATTGATGAATTTAATTGTATTCACTTGAATACACCCTTAGTCAAGTCATGATATTATTCTATCTAAGTCAAGAAAAGCATTATCAAGTATTCAATCTACCTCTAAATGTATACATGTAACAAAGGATCACTATTGCACTAAACACTATAGGTGGGATAACTACATGAGGTTTTATTACCTATTCAAAGTACTTTGGATACATATTTAGGGTGATTAGATACATGAATTTAAATTTTTATGTAAAAAATACATATATTTTTACAACATCTATCACTTTCATGATTCAAAGACATTTTTTGAGAAAATGTGTCTATATTGGGCCTACATTAGTTGCATACAAATATATTTAGTTATATTTTGAGAATATTAGTGATATATGAGAACCAATTGTTTTTATTTCATGAGTGAATGTCATAGTTTGAGGTTAATTTACCAAATTATGCACTGATTAGTGCAATCTAATAGATGTAGGTAGATTTGGGAGACTTGAGCATATACGAGCATCATTTTTATTTTTTAAATCAAATGTAATTATTTGAGATTTTTTTTCAAAAAAGGCCAAATTAGGTACATAAGATAGATGTATGAATATTTTATAAAAATTTGGCATATATGAACACCATTTATCATTATTCATTATCAAATGTTAATCAAGTAAATTTTACTAGATTAGACCCCAATTAGGTGTGACTAAAGAAATTTAATAATTTTCAAGGAAAATTATGTTTATATGATCATCTTTAATTTTTATTTCATGATCATATTTTTTTATATGAGAAACATTGACAAAATTAGGTTAAATTAGGTTTGATCAAATATGTATATGTATATTTAGTGAAAATCTAGAATATATGGGCATAATTTATCATTATTTCATGATCAATATATTTATTTGAATAAGGTTTACTAATTTGGTATCCATTTATGAGAAATTAAATACATGAAGGTAGGTTTAGGGAGAATAGGAATTTTGGAGTACCATTTTTCATTATTTATAAATTGAATGTTATTTTAATCAAATTTGATCATATTGGGATCTTATTAGGTGAGATTGGATCTGTGAAGGTAGATTTAAGAAATTTGGGTATACCTGAGAGCCATTTATATTTGTATTGTTGTTAAATGGTTATTTTAATTTAATATAATAAATTTTATAAACATTAAATAATTGAAATACTAACTTAGATATTCTAAATATGAATGTAGAATAAAGTAGAATACAAAAACTAAAATGATCTATAAATAATATCATTCACTAGAATATGCAAACCTATCTCAAATTTGACTTGTGTTGGTTATGCACATTAAATATTGGTGAGAAATTGATTATAATTATTTATGAACTATATCATATCTAAAAACATAATTCTATGATGTACTAAGACATGCTTATTCTATGGTGGATAGGGATGCACTATGACTAAGTTTAGGTTAATTGTGTGATTGATTTTCCTATTTGAGTACATATGGCTATCAAAGTGGGTCTATTGTCTATTTATGAAAACTAATTTGATGTATTAAAATACTTGAAAAAAAAACCTATTTCCTTCACATAAAATAATTATATATCAAATAAAAAGGGATAAATTGGGCAATTGGAATAACTAAGATATAGTTAGAAAACCATGTGAAATTTGAGGCACAAAATTGTCTCAAGTCTATGTAGCTCTCGCTCCTAAAGTGAGTGTGTGAATCTTGATATTTTAACTATATGGATGCAACTAGTAAATTGACTTGAATTATTGATAATGAATGACCTTTAAATTTAATAAAATATTTTTAGGCTTGGCCTATGATTATTTAAATAATCCATAACTTGAATTACAATGATTAATGCCCTTTTATTAATGTGTAGTAGAATTTCCAAGTAATTTCTACCCTTGATGTGCTTATATAGTGGAATATTTTAAATATTTTTGTTAAACAACGTTTCTAAAATCATGGGTAGGATAACTTGAAATTTTTAAAATTTTAAAATTTACCATTATAGCATGGGAGATAGGACCATACTAGTGGACAAAGATAGGTTATGATCCTCTCTGACCTAGTGCAATCTTGTCCCAAAATGTTGAATACTTATAGAATATGGATAAAAGGAATATATAAGCAACATAGGGATGTCTGAATAATTTTAGTTATTTTAAGATAGTGAGTATAATAGGGAAGGTTGTCATAGATATTTAAATTTAAAAAAATGGTGAATAGACCAAGTAAGGTAGGGCTATCAAGATTAAAATTGTCAAGCACTTAATGAATAAATTTGAGAATCTACATTTCCCCCCATTTATTATAGCGATTGATGAGGTGAAATTAATATAGTAAATGACATTAAAACTTAAGTGTGTATACACACTTTATCTTTTTATTGTGAATATTTATTGTACAAGATGTCTCCTTCTGAAAACTTGTAATAATGCAACTGAAAATAGTTACTATCCATATTTAAAAATTGAAAAATTTAAACTTGAAATTTGAAATTTGAAAAGAGATCAAGGAACTAATATACTTGAAATACTATCTCATCTAATTTACATGTAACTTGAAACTAGAAAAGTGTGTACCCCTTATTGAATCATTTGGAGAAATGTTGAATCTATGGAGAATTAAGAGTGATAGAGTCTCAATTCAAAATCTAGTGAAAGATATTAAGATGGAATGATTATATAATCCAAATCTCATATGAATATGTAGAGTACTTTGTAAACTAATTGAAGGTCTAGAACCACCAAATGTGGCTCAATATAATTCAACCATATATATTGAGTGTCATTACACTCAAATATGGTAGGAGAAGTTGTGGAAGAACCAAATATGGCTCACAAAAATGAAATCATAGATTTTGAGTATCACTAGACTCTAAAATGCCCCACTTTTAAAATGATCCAAATCAGATCACTACAAATAGATCTAGATTCTAATTGAGAATTTGTAACTTTGAAATTTTAGAACATTGAATAAGAGAAATTTGAAAATTTGCATTGTAGTAACTATTGGTAGTTTGTTTGGAAAAACACAGCAACTCCAAGAGAAAAAGAGGAGAGGAAAGGATAAACTAGTATAACAATCTTTTGGTTGGGCACCAAAAAACTTATCATTTTTTTAATTATCTTTTTTACTATTATAAAAAAGGTTAATTAAACACACTTCATCCATTTAAATCTTATATGAGTGTTATTTTAGTAAGTTATCCCTATCTGAAACATGAAATTACCCATGTTAGAATTGATACTCTTCTTTACTTCAAGGTAGATAAAAATTCAACATCCCCATGTATAAACCTCTTAAATGGTTATGGATAGTATGGAATGTAGGGATAAATTTAGATAATAATATTGAATGTGAAATCATATAACTTCATAATCTAAGGTCATTTAATACTAACACAACTAGGTGGAAGATAATGCATATTACCTCAATCAACTGTAGACTTTCACAAAGATTATTTTTATGTTTTGATAAATTTAAAAAACATTTTAACTAGTGTGGGATCTAGCCTAAGCACATATAGGAGGCTTGGGTCTCCAATCAGACTCACAACCAAAACCAAGGTAGATCCCAAAATAAAATAAAAGAAGGAAAATGGAGAGATATAGCATGGTGACTAGTATAAAAGAAAGGACATAATATGAGTCAAGATTCAAATAGAATCTATTCCTATCCAACAAAATAATCCATCATGGTGTAAAGGTCCCAAGAGAATATGTAACCACTTTTGACAAGGAGGGTTAAATACTTATTATTTTATCTAAAAGGACATGATTAACAATTTTAAAAGGGAGAGATGGATTCCCTCCCATTTCCAATATTGTGAAATCACATGAGACCCCCAAGTTGGCCATTAAATCTACACAACTATTTCCTTCTTTAAAAACATGACCTAGAGAGAAATATTGAAAAGATTTCAAAAGGATCTTAGCATCCAAAATATCCTTTTCAATAGTATAGGAGGTTATATACTCCTTTCTTATAAATTTATTGATGTTAAGGGAGTCACATTCAATAGTTAACTTTAAGATTACTTTATCACATACAACTTTGATGCCCTAGGGAGTTGCCCTATCTTTGTCAACATGGTTTGATTGCTCACCCATTTTTACTATATAGGTGGTTACAAAGTTTTATAGATTTTATCTTATAATTACCCCTCCCAATAAACTTGGGTTACCCTTATAATCCCCATAAAAAATTAATTTGAACCATCCTTTTGTGGGGGGGGGGGGGGGGGGGGGGGGGGGTGGTTACATATGGTTGAGGCTTAATAAGAACTAATACAAATATTTATACCTCGAGGGAGCTTAATATCCCAAGACTTCAAAATAATTTATTCTTCACATTCCAAGAGTATATAATTATTATATGACCTATAATCCTATTTTTATGTAATAGACTTGAATATGTTATCTCTGGTTATTCCCCACCACATAATTTTATTCTTGAAAATTCTATGATTCCTTTCCTTCCATATGCCCCAGAGGAAGTACAATAGATTAAGGTTCCATAGGAGTTTTAGAGATTTATAATTATAAGGTGGGATAAATTTGTAATAAATGATCCCAAATAGATCAAATATGGACCCATGAAATATTGAAAAGTCTCATAAGTGAGGCCCAAATCAAGAAGGAATATGGGCAATCCAAAAATAGGTGATAAACTGTTTCCTCTAACTTCAAATAGAAGTAACATATATTTGGAATTTGAAAAACTCTAAGTTTCAGATTATCAATGATGAAAATTCTATTCTATCAAGACAACTAGTATAAGACATGAATTTTAGGGATCAATCTTCTTTCCTATAGCTTATACCAGATAGGGTCCTGATCAAAAAGATCTTGATCAATAATTTATCTAGACTTAACCTTATATTCACCAGATGAGTCTAAGTGCCAAATGATTTTATCTTCATTGGGTAAGATGTTTATATGAGTTATATAGATCTTATAGGTTAATTTTTTTATAAATATAGATTGATCCATAGTTTCTTTAGTAAAATAAAGTTGCTTCCAATCAATTTTTGAGTTACTTTTAGACTAGTAGTCCCTTAATTTACAATAAATTAAAATTTTAAAATGATGAATTAATGCACAATTATTGATAGAGGAAAATTAAATACTTATGGGTCTTCTCAAAAATCAACATTTTTACCATTACCCACCATCTATTTGTATCTTTTGCATATGAGATCTCTTGTTTTAATTACAACTTTCTAAAAACTAGAACCTTGACTAAGAACCTCTTCTTTAAGGAGACAATAAGTAGATATGTTAGTGAGATATTTACCTTTAATAACCTTGATTTATCTATTATCATATTTCAAGATCCTCTAATCTTTTTTTTATAATAGGGGCTGATCCATGGATTTTATCTGTCTCAGTCACATGCCCTCATAATTCTTAGGTTAGTAAACCTTGTCCTAGGCAACAAGTAGAATTATCACTATTTGCTTCTTACCTTTTCAAATAAATATTATATGAATTTTTTCAATTCAATTCACTATATTATAATTTATGGAGAATATAGACATCCAATAAATTGGCATGCTTAGGAGGGAATTTTTAACTAAGAGGATTTTTCCATCTTATGAAATAAAGTTGGCTTTCCATCTAGCTATTTTTTTATAGATTTTATTCAAGGTTATAGTCCTCCAAGCTCAGACTATCTTTAAAAAGTGGAATTATCATATAATAATTAGGGAGAGAATGAATTTAGTAGTTTATAATGTTAGAAATATGAAGTTAAAGGTTGGGCATAGTGTGTGTGAAGAATAGGGAACTTTTAGAAAAGTTAACACATTGCCTAGAAATAGTTTCATAGTCTTCAAATATATTTTTTTTAAAATTTGGCTTCACTTATCCAGGAGGTCCCTAAAATGAAATTATCATCCATAAAATATTTATGCATGATCATATCTAACCTAATGGAAATTTTAACTACCTTAATAATACCTCCTCTCTAGATTTTTTCAACATTCATCAAAGGGCCTTGGCCAAAAAAATGAAAAGCTAAAGGGAGAGGGGGATCTCTATCAAAGGCCACTTCCTATTTTTAATAATCCTTGAGAAATAAAAACTTAGGAGTATAAATATAATTAAAGATAATTTTCTTGAGAAACTTGTTAAAAATAAGCTTTTTAAGGATGAGTATGAGGAACCTCTAGGAAACTCTATCATATTCTTTTTGAATATATAGTGTGAGAAACATACCTGCTCTTTTATAATGTTGAAGTGAGTGAATATCCTCATGGATCAAGATGATATTTTCATAAATATGTATTTAGGCTATAAAAACACTTTGTTAAATTGAAATGATCCTTGGTAGTAAGGGTTTCAACCTTAACACCAGGATCTTGGTATAAATATTATAGAAGGTGTTGCACAAACTTATTGGTCTATTTTTTTTAAATGGGTGGTTTCCTTTTTTTGTAATAATAACCAAAAAATGTGTTATTTATATCCTTCATGATTTAAATTATTTTAAAGAATTCAGGAACTATTACCACCACTTCATGTTAGATAATGTCATAAAAGTGCTTAAAAAAGAAGGGAGTGAATCCATTAGGTCCTAGTGTTTTATCCCCTTCCATTGAAAACACAACCATTTTTACTTTTTAATGGTTGGGTTGCTTAATATTATTATCATTATCATTGATATTGATAACTCTATCAAATTTTTTGAGAAAGTTTCATCTAGGCCTTGAGGATGAGATGCATCTTCTGAAAGGATATTCTTAAAGAATTTAATAGTCTCTAATTTTATCTGCTATTTATTACTACATCTGAACCCATATTTTTTAATTAGATCCATTATTTTGAGGGAATTTTTGTTCCTAAAAGCAATTTGGAAAAAAAAATTGAGTTTCTATCTCATTTTAGCCATGTGATTCTACACCTCTATCTCCAAAATATTTGTTCCCTAGCTTGTAAGTTGTGAAAGGTGCTTAATAGTTATTTTTACTTATAATACATAACTTGGTTCATTCCATTAGCCTGTATAGATTTATATAATTCCATAATAAACTTAGATATTTCTTCCTTTTCTTCCAAAATGTTATTGAAGACTTCCTTATTCTAAATTTTGAGGCTTATTTTCACTAGTTTGAGCTTAGAAGCTAAAACAAACATGTCCTAGCCCTTGATCATCATCCACAAACATTCCTTCATTTTTTCCCACAACTCTAGGTGATTCAAACACATTTTTTTAAATCTAAAAGGCACTCTTTTTTATCTTTGGTACTTCTTCCTCCAAGAATACTACTAGATTATGATCTGAACCATGTTTAGGTAGAACTGAGAGTCTACAACAACTTTCCATATCCTAATTTATGTTTAAAAGAAATTTATCTATTATAACTTGAATGTTATCCTCCCCTATTCTTCTATTAGACAAGCTATAATAATATCTACATAGTTTTATTGTTTAGAAGGTTGTTACTAGTGATGAAGTCATCAAAATAAGCCATGCTATAAATATATTCTAGATTGTCCCCTTTTTAACATTGGATACAAGGGTGTGTTAAAGTTTTATAAAACCATCCAATCCCATATGGAGGAGAGACATATAAAATGGGAGATATCCTTCTATAAAATACTCCTATTTTTGGAATTTGGGGAATAGATATTGGATAAAATCCATTTCTTATTAGAGGAAAGGTGAGTAACACCAATGTCCACATGACATTGCCTATTTTAGATTTGTCTCCCTTCAAAATATTATTGGTTTTATAAGATGTCAAGTCCTCAAGATGATCCAAAGGCCCTTGATCCAACATAACTTTCTTGTTTCCAAATTGAGTTTTTTAATTTCTCCAAGGATTCCAAAAGAATATTAGTTTTTTGAAGCAGAAGAAAACTAAGTTTTTAAGTAAATCTAAGGTTCTTAACCGGTCTCTATTTTTTACAGTTATGAATTCCCATTACATTCCAAGAAATAATATTCATGAAAAAGAGGGAATAAACCTACCTTGACCCAATAATCTCCTAGGCACAAGACCTCCATCCTATTTTTCTCTCATTTCCACTCTCTAGTTAAGGTTTGGGGAGGGGTTCTTGTTATATAGGCTCTATTTTAAATATTTTAAATTGGTAGAGTTAGTTATTATCTCCATCCCATGTGACCCTTATGATGAGTGAGGTGTTTTATATGATCCCTTATAATTTTTGGATTTATATTGAACAATGGCTATAACTCTTCTTTCATTGGTAGGTTAGGACCCGCTAATGGCCTCCTAGAGTCTAATTTAGCTCCATACCTTTTTGGGCCATAAAGGTTAGTTTACCTAGAGGGACTAACCTTTTCTATAACACTCCTTTTATTATTAAGAGATTAAGGCTTGAGATAACTCATGATTTTCTCTCCTCTATTTTGTTCAAGGTTTTTCAAGGATGGGATACCTTCCATAGCTCCTTTTGGTTCGAAAGAAGGCCTGCCTCTTTCCATGTTTTAGGATAGTCCAAGTCTTTATGTCTCAAAACATCAAAAATACTATATATTCTAGTCTCATTATCATATAAAAAAATTATATCCATTTACCAAATGAAAATCTTAGGAAAATAGATCTCAACACCTATTTTCCTAATTTAACCAAGACATAAACCCTGGAAGTAACTAAATATTTTATAGAGAGTGAGACTAGATCAACCTTGATTACATATCCCATATCCTTTGAAATCCCTAAAATAACCTCCTCATTCTAATATTTCATTGGTAATTTAGGGAGGTTGATACATAGTGGGTATTTCCCTAGTGTTTCTTCAAAAAAGTTGAATCCCGATCTCCATTTGGCTATGAATAGCCAAGATTTACCCAAAAATCAAGGGCCTCCCATGAGTAAATTGAAAAAATAAACTTCATTTCAAAACTTAACCAATAAAAACTTTTTAACCATATATCTTACATCCATCTTGTCTTTCCTTTCCCATTTTCTATTGATCCATTCTCATAAAGTTTCTATATTAAATCAAAATCTAGGGAATCTAACAAGTAATGCAAGCTTCATGTCAGTATATGCATGTTACATCACTAAGTCTAAGATGTGGAAGCTAACTACATTTTATTATTCTATAGGAATTAAGGTTCCCATATTTTGAGCACCATTCCTTGTCTTTGATTCTCTAACTAGAGTCCCATAACGACTATCTTGCTCATTTAGTAATTCAAAATCACTCATAATTTATTTTTTAGATTATTTCAAGTTAATTTGTCTTATTTTTAGAGTTACAGTTAATACCCTTCAATATTTCCATTCAAGGAAGATATTCATATAAAAGGATAAAGTCATTCATTTACATAATAATATTTAAATTAGTACCAATATGATATTAAAGTAGATATAACTTCACAATTTATCCATTTCTTCATGGGTATCCCTAACCTAGAAGGATTTAGAATCCATTCTTATCCCATTCCTTTCATATCATTATGAGATGGGTAATGATTTGATCAAGCTATGAACATAACTCTTATGAACCCATTACTATAGAGTGGTCAAACTCATCAATCTTCCATGGTCAATTCCAACTATAGGATTAAGGCTTGCTTGATCTAACTTCACATATACTTCCATCAATCAATGTATTTACAAGTAAGATGCCAAGTCATAGTTTATCAAGTAAACATTGAAGTAAATCATATCCCATATTTAACTATTCTACTCATTAATTAGTTAATGTGGGAAATAAGTTTAAAATAAATCCTTTATTATTATCTTATCAATTATAGTAAAGAGTTACAGCTAACACCCTTCAATATTTCCATTCAATGAGGATATTAATATAAGAGTATAAGGTCATTCATTTACACAATAAGATTTAAATTAGTGCCGATATGATATTAAAGTCGATATAAATTCACAATTTATCCATTTCTTCATGGGTATCCCTAACCTAGAAGGATTTAGAATCTATTCTTATCCCATTCCTTTCATATCATTATGAGATGGCTAATGATTTGATCAACCTATGAACATAACTCTTATGAACCCATTAATATAGAGTGGTCAAACTCATCAATCTTCCATGGTTAATTCCAACTATAGGATTATGGCTTGCTTGATCTAACTTCACATATACTTCCGTCAATCAATGACAAGTCATAGTTTATCAAGTAAACACTGAAGTAAATCAAATCCCATATTTAACTATTCTACTCATTAATTAGTTAATGTGGGAAATAATTTTAAAATAAATCTTTTATTATTATCTTATCAATTATATCAAAAATTTATTTTAAATCAAAGCAACCAATTTAAGTGATTTAATATAACACTATGTAGGACCCAAGTTTACAAAATTTGAAACATGTTTCTATTTACTTATAGTATATAAATGTTTATTCAATTACCCATACATAATGACAATAGATAATATAAATTACATAATAGGTATTCAACATTTTATTAGTGGTTGATATTAAATCTAATATAATAGGCATTCAAACCAATATACAGATATTTTTACCTTACTAAAGAAAGATAAATAATTGTACATTCTTATTTAGTTAACATTACTATACCAATATTAGAAAAGGTTCATATCTTGTTAAAGAATTTATCATTTAACTAGCTCATGGTAAGACTTATACATGACATATTACCCAACAAATAGTGGGCTAACTTTGAGACTACACTTATTCATGGTAGCCTCATAACTTATAAATACAACCTATTTAACTACAATGCAATTTATCATCACACCAAACATGTAAAATATGTTGTGCCTTTCATAATTTCATCATTTTCACAATATATATCAATCCAAATATTTTCATCTAGATATTAAAAAATATCCATATTGATAGCACCAAATACAATTAGATAAAATAACCCAATAAGTCCAAAAAAACTTGGTTAAAACATCTCTTGATAGAATGATACCAGGGTGGGTATACACAATATTTTCCCAATGCCATAAGTTTAAAAACATAAAATAAAATATCAAATTTGTCTTTTCAATATTTAGATAACTGAGACAAAATGAATAATCAAATCTACATCCAAAATGTGGTACACATTAGCTAGATAAAAAATTGGTTGATTACTTACATACAATAATGATAGAGAAGTGGATCAACTAAAGCTAACAACATTTCATATTCCTCTAAGTAACTAATACATTGATTTTTAATTTTGGCAATGCAATTTTCAACACGAAGAGAGAGATTTAGCGTCATCTTACTAATCTTTAAACATAAAATCTGAAAAAAAATAGATTGCCTTTCTTTTTATTAAATTGTTAGAATAGGATCCATATAATTCATACTACAAGCTTCATGTTTATTTTTATATGAAAGATTATCTACCCACTTATACTAAAATATTACTCATTAAAATTTTAACACTATAACTATACAAGAAGTAGAAATTCATTCTTAACTTAATAAGGAAACTTTCTAATCAGCTCAATACATTTTAACATTGATGACTTGTAAGATCTATTTAATAAAAATTCTATCCAATACTATATAAGAAATAGGATATTCCAATAATCTATTTTTAGTATTTAAAGGTTGTAACTATGAAATTTATTATGTACTAAGATATATGTCTATTCAAGAAACTATAGATAATCATATAACATGATTAATATAACACATAGGGTCACATGGCTATTCAAAAATCAAATAAGGGATTCAATACAACACATAAGAAAGATAGAGCTACCTTGGTTAATACAATCAATAAAATACCAAAACATGCCTTAACCACCATGCTACTCATAATTTTACTTATACAAATCTAGTAAAATTTATTTACATAAGATCAATATTTACCATGAAGTTCCTCATTAAAATCCATATAACATGGAAAAATTACAAAAAAGAGTGTATGTATCCTCAAAACTCCTAAATGTTGTCATAGTATTCACATAAACATGAATATCACCTAACATACCAACCACAAAGGATTTCCAATATCAAACACAATGACATTCAACCAAGCATTAAAATTTTGAACCATCTAAATAAATCTAATAGAAAAATCCATCATTCCTTAGAATGAATAACACACAATGTTTCCTTGAAGCATTACACAAAAAAATCACCAATAATTCGTCCACAACTATAAAAGAACCTATTACATGCCCACATTAAAAAAATTAATGTATTACAACATATATACTATGTATTACTCATACCATACTTCATATTATCTTAAGTACCAAAGAACTCTTATTATACCACTTAATCTATTTGTAAAATGGATAATATATCATGTGTATGCATTAAAACCCAATAAGATATAAATCCATAATTATTAAAATAATGGTGTGATAACCTTTCCTAATAAATCATCCATTTAAAATAATCATGTAAAATTAAAATTCAAATCCATATTTGGCAAATGCCTTTACTCATTTATCATTTTCTTATATTTATGAGATTATTAGTGTCTAAAATGTCCACCTATAAACTTACATATACTTACTGGTTGTTAAGGTTTTCAAACACATTCTAATGGAAGAAAACATCCTCAAATAACTAGAAGATGTTGGAACCATGAATGTTCAATAATATCTATAATAAAATAACCTAGTAACTAAACTCAACCATGCAAATGTCAAATCAATTCAGCCAAGTAATGAGTTGTGTAAATAGGTTAACTACAACTTTCACCACAATCAACTAAATAATACTCTACCAATTCATCTTTTAAAATGTGACAAAATACTACACAACTAATCACTATTAAAAGTAATATAATGGTTTCAAAATGTATGTTTTAATCCACAAAATAGGTGTAATAATCAACCATTCAAATGCATGATTTCAACCACCTAGAGTGTACAATACCCAACCATGTAATTGATTAAAAACAATAATTTATATGTGTAAAATCATATAAGCCTTTTTATATGTGAAAGACAACCACATAGGTGAATCAATCTCAGTCATACAAGTACCAAATACTTCATCAATATGTGTTATCCCAACCATGGAAAGGTATGAAAATCGACCATCAATATGTGATTTCCCAATCATGGAAGTGTATGCAAATAATCCATGTTAATATATGAACTAATTATCCTTGTAAATAAATACACCAAATTGGCCTTCAAGGTTTATATACCTAATTTCAAAAATGCATATGTAACCATTCAATTATATAGACAACCATTCAAGTAAGAAATCAACCTTCTTAAATGTGTTAACCCATCCATTTAAGAATGTAAATTTAGTAATGCTTTTAATATATGAAATCAGACACATAGATACAATAAATAAACCCATCAAGATAAGATTTCAAAAACATAAAGGGTGCATAATCAATCATAACCCATCCATATAAAGTAAATTTTAAAGATAAAATAACATTACAATATTTCTCGTAGTAATAATGAAGGAAGGATAATAACATAATTCCACTTGCAGCCATTCATCCATTATTGAGGATTTTTTAATCACATTTAGCTATTTATTCAATATATAATAATCATCCTCTATTATGGCATATTTTCAAACAAATCACAAACATCTTCCATTAAATAATTTTTTCAAACAAATCAGATGCATCTTTTGTTGAAGCATTTTGTCAAACAAATCACATGCATCCTCCATTAAGGCATTTTGTTATAGAAATCACACACATCCTCCACTAAATAATTTTTTTAAAAAAATCACATTTATTCTCCATTGAATAACTTATCAAATAAAAACCAATATTTAATTATTTAAAGTAATAACAATCATAACACGATGATTATCAGTCTATATTGAAGTAGATTTAGCCATATCAAGATAAATCAATGCATGAATCTATTAAGATTTCATGTATGCACATAAATTAGGTATGAAGGGGATTTATAGGTATAAAATAATGCATAAGCATTCAATACCCACACTAGGCATGTTTCTATATGCACAAACAATGTACATGCATATGATATCATGCCAGCCAACTTGTATGCCCTAAGATGTGCCATGATAAATATGGTAAAAATAATTCTTAGAAACTTATCTAGAGGAATATATACATGCTTATGTATAGATCAGAGGACATAAATCTGATTTTGAACTACATTTTTCCCTTTACCCTCTATGAAAATGTTGTATGTTGTTAAAATACTTCATCTTTATATCTATCAGTCCCTTACCCAACTATTATTTTTCCATCATGCATGTGTGCCATGAATCCAACATGCATGTATTCTTATTTTTCCAAAGGAAAGTACATAGATCTTTTATACCTAAATAACTTCCTTATTCTTATCCCAAATCATAAATTAAAACCCTAATAATTTCTTCCAAAACTAAGGTATAATTATTTGCCTCTTTGAAAAATAAAAGGTTGAAATCCAAATGATTTTCTCCATAAAGTTTTTTTATTTAAAACAACAAACTAATTATTTTGAATGTGTCTTACTATGACACAATGGGTTAGAAGTTTGTTTATTATGCATAAATGACCATGCCAATTAACAATATGAATTGATTTATAATTTTTTTTAGCAAGGCACAATTGGTTCCTTCCTATGACAATCTCACAATAAAACTCAATATAAAAATAATGTTTTGAATTAAAATCACAAGAAAAATAAGAATTATATCAATAGATTATTCCTTGTCCTCATATAAACTAAACATTATTATCTATGTTTTACAGTGTTAATTACCACTAAGTATATTAATTACGGAAGAGGAAAAATGTGATGTAACATCCTTCCCCATTTAAAATTACATTGTCTTGATATCATAGTCAAGATATGATTAATTAGAAAAATAAAAGAAAATTTTAAATGATTTTATCAAAATATTCCAATTGTACAATTGATAAGGTATTACTTTTATAATTTGAGTTTACAAAATTTGGGTGCATCCTTTCCATTTGAAACCTCATCAATGTAAACCAAAAATCCTCATACTTAAAAATGTTTATTCAACCCAAAATCTTTCCCTTTTTTTCTATAATACATGATTCATTTTTATTTTTGTTTTCCACAAATGCTTATACTTATCAAGTCTTATTATTTCTATGACCATCAAATATACATAATATATCATCACAAAAGTCAAAAAGTGTCTTGGGATAAATTTACCACTCATACCTTAGTTATATCTAACATAGTCATATCTTCAACAAAGGTGTACCTTACTCAATTCAGTGTATATTCATTCCATAAATAATGATCACATAATTTACAATATGAAGTATCCAAACATCAATTACTTATAACAATGTAAAAGCATTACATGTTAGCACATAAATGCAAGTTATAATTATAAAAAAACATAATAGTCCCAACTCAAAATAATAAAAATGTACATCTTAACATAAAAAACAATAAATGTAGCCACCTATTATAAAATAGAATAAATTCTCCATGTAGCCTTGGTTGTCTTTAAAAAAACCATTCAATGGCTTTAATTTTAATAAATAAAAAAATAAAAAAATGTTTCCATAATTTTAGTGTTATCATTCACTACTAATTAGTTTGATACTATATAATACTACAATAATGTGGTTGATCAATGCTAAATACTATGACACTGTTATTAGCTACTACTGATTGAAATGATATATCCATCATCCATTGCTAAAGAGAATTACATAGTCATTATCTACTATTGGATGGCACAATAAATTTTTATATAAAATGATTATTATTTAATTGAATGATTATACTTCAAATAGATTTGAGTATGCAAATATTTTTCAATTATGATAAGTTTTTACTGAGGAAAGTAATAATTTAGACATTTCCTCCAACTTCATCTACCCACTGGGAGTGATTCTTCCCTTTTTGAAAGGTGAGATGTGGATATTGATGAGTCCATAAAATGGCTCATTATATCCATAAAATAACATCCTTTTTCTTGCATTAGAAGTGGATCTAAATGTAGTTTATATATTTATGGTCTATTTAAAATAAAATAGTAAGTATATATCATGGTTATGACTTTAAAATTCTTTGTTATCTATTTATTATCTATTAGTAATGATTATTGGGAAAATGTGTCAATGAGTGCATACACAGTCCATATTAAGCTAAAAATGATTCAAATTATGAAGAGTAACCATTTAAGAACAATATTGGAGTAGTATCAAAATCTTCTACAACAAGATCTAGTATTCTAGTCAAGTTATGGAACCCTACAGGTTTGTTGTAGACTCTTAAAGTAGTTACAAATTATATCAGGCTTGTTACAAACCAACTATGAATTATAATAGGCTTGCTACAAACTAGCTATAGATTATAATAGGCTTGTTATAGACCAAATATAGATTATATTAGACTAGTTACAAACCAGCGATGGATTACATTAGACTAGCTATGGATTACATCACCCAACTATGGATTTCACTAGGCTTGTTATAGATTTCACCAAGTTTGCTTTGAATTTCAATAGGTTATTATAGATTTCAAAAAAACTAGTACATACTTCAATAAAACTACTACATACTTGTTTGGAAAGTATTTCTAAGAGTATTCCAATGTTCTAGCTATCATAAAGAAGGATTTCCATTTAGATTCCTTCTATATATAGATTTTTATGTATATATTTTCCATAATATACTGTATTTGAATATATTTTTATGTAATTTTATTCCAATAAATATCTTTCTCCATATTTTGTAGAGATTGAGATAGGATAGAGTATCTAGGTTGTTACAATCAAATAAGGTGTTGGTTAGAATCATGAGATTATAAATACGACCTTTCACACCTAAATCAATCAATCAATGAATACATTTTTCCTTCCATCATTCTAAGTAGTCTATTCTAAAATTGACATTTTGAGTAAATCCACTTATGATGAATGAGCTAGGCACTCATGTAAAAGAAGATGGATCCATGTATTTTTATGTTATTTCTTTATTCTATAGTTATCATTCTATTGTAAATTATTATTTTATTTATTTATTGTTGTAAAAATTTATTTTGTACAACTTGTTATTAATATATAGGTATTTTATGTGTTTGTCATTTATTTTCAATTCAATAATTTAAATTATGCAAGTGTGCTTTAAATTCTACAATTGTGATTTACTTTCTACAAGTGTGATTTGATTTCTACAAGTGTGATTTACTTTTTTCAAGTGTGATTTTTAATTTTTGTAAGTGTTATTTTCAATTCATGTAAGTATAGAGTGTGGTAGAAGGAACTATTTTCTAAATATCTCTTTCTTCTTTGACATTATTAAATGAAGGGTATTGACAACACCTATCATTTTTGGCACCATTGTCAAGGAACCATGGTGTTATTAGGAGATTCATATCTACTAAGGAGATTCCTAGTGAGAGGGAATGTTTTTTTGCAAATTATATGATAGGAGATACTTAGTTAATGGTTTCTTTAGGATTTATTTTCTACAACATGGATTAGAATTTTTTTTAATATAATTAAGAATTTTATATTTAAAAAAAAAAAAACCCTAATACTAACATTGTTGTGTAGAAAATATCAACTACTAGCATCATGAAGGAAGATCTAATTGTTGATGTAGGATGGAAATGAAATTTTAAAATAGCCAATAAGAGAAAATAGTCTGATACATGAAATTATATAGTTATCCATAATCAATAAATATGAAATAAGTATTTCTTTTATCTAACATGCATATTTAAGAATGATGTGTATTTAGAATTAGTTAGATCGACTATATATGGTTGTGTGAATTATGTATAAATATATCTATAATTTTTCCAAAACTACATATAATGGATCACAGATATCTTTGGATGATTTTGAAAACATTTCATGTTAATAAACACGTAAAAATCATTACCAAATTGGTCTCTAACTATTTTAAATCATCTCATACCTACATGCCTACAATAAAAATGTTTTGCTATTTTTTGTTTGGTTGAAAACACAAATGGTTTCCAATAAGATAAGATTGCACATAAGATTTTTATTGAGGACAAATTTAAAAAATTGCTAAAATTTATGAAAGGATGACTAAATTACAAAAATAAATTGTGATGTAGGT
This sequence comes from Torreya grandis, assembly GCA_037957365.1. Lineage (NCBI taxonomy): Eukaryota > Viridiplantae > Streptophyta > Pinopsida > Cupressales > Taxaceae > Torreya > Torreya grandis. The sequence goes on from JARHVA010001479.1 coordinate 2,145,600, forward strand.
AAAGAAAATTATGGTAATGATATCTGCTAGAATAAAATGGTCTACAATCCAATTTGTGTATTTGTTGAAGAAAGACTCCTAAGCGATAATTATGTGGGGTATTTAATTTCCCAAGTAAAAACAATATATCTCCAACAATGATTGATCAATAAATTGAAACTACAAAGAGTTGTATGAGATGTTGAAAAACAACTATCGCTCTAACCAAAATCTTTGTGATCTTATTTGGAAAAGTGATACATGTAGAATGGATTTCATTATGATCTACTATGGTTGATCAAATTTGTTACACATGATAATGGTTTTAATGATTTGTTTTTTGCTATTCAATTCATGACTGGGAGAGATTCATGATAATTTTAAATAGAATTTATAGTTATAGCCTCCCAGAATATTACATGCAATATCACCATGCCTCACGATCATTATTTTTACTAGACTCTACATGGGTCAAACATACTTGATACGCTAAAAATTGCATACAATCGTAGATATCAACAAAAGTGGATTTAATTAAAATGTCAATATTTTTCTTTCTAAAAGTAGAGTGTAATTGGTCATGAAATAAATCTAACGACATACCATACATCAAAATAGTGATATTACTTTAAATTTTGCATGAGTCAAATAATTAGATCCTAACATCGATGGTCAGTTTTACATATATCACTAATTTTATTTCTAATTTTTAGCATTTATAGTTTATTCTTACATTAGATGATGTAAATATTTCAATTTTTATTTTCTCTTAGATTAATCACTAATTTTATACTGCATTTTTATTTTTAAGATTCTTTCTAAACTATAGTGATATTGTCTGATAGAAAATATCAATTGAAATACTCAGGAGATTTAATTACTTTAATCTTAGGAATAGATGTTTATTTTATTTTTTGTGTTTTTTTTTAAAGTCTAAATGGATTTGGATGTTTGTTAATAAAAAGGGGGAAAGAAAAAAAATTAAGACAAGATGAAGAGAGCAACACGAGAATTCTACACAAGAACCTATGTCAAAAGGATTAAAAAGAATCTAAGGATGGTAGTGAAACCCTCCACATAATAACCTATCCTTAAATATTCATTGACAACTTTTGTCTAAGATATATTTCATTATACTTGTTTAAATGAAATCAATTTCAAAAGCCCATTTGAGGTATGAAGTTAAGTCTAACGCATGCATATATACCATGATGTTTTAAATAGTGGCATGGATGAGGACATGCATGAGATTAGGTGTGGTGACGATGATGAGTCCATAAAATGGATCATTATATCCATAAAATAACATATTTTTTCTTGCATTGGAAGTGAATATAAATATAGTTTCTAAACTTATGGTCTATTTATAATAAAATAGTAAGTATATATAATGGTTATATCTTTATAATTATTTGTTAGCTATTAGTAATGATTATTGGGAAAAAGATGTCAATGAGTGTATACGTAGTCTATATTAAAATAAGAATGATCAAAGTATGAAGATTAACCATTCACGAACAATATTGGAGTATTATCAAAATCTTCTACAATAAGATCTAGTATTCTAGTCAAGTTATGGAGTCCTATAGGTTTATTGCAGACTATTACAATAGCTATGGATTACAACAAGCTTATTATAGTAGCTATGGATTATAAAATGCTTACTACAAACCAGCTACAAATTAAAATAGGCTTGTTATAGACCAGTGATAGATTACATTAGATCATCTGTAGACCAGCTATGGATTACATAAACTAGCTATGGATTACATCAACCAACTATATAATTTACCAAGTTTGTTTTGGATTTCACCAGGCTTACTATGAATTTTAGTGGGTTGATATAGATTTCAATAGAACTACTAAAAACTTCATTAAAACTACTATAGACTTGTTTGGGAAGTATTTATAAGAGTATTCCAATGTTCTAGCTATCATGAATAATTCTTTATATTTAGATTCCTTCTATATATAGATTTTCTATAATAGATTGTAATCGAATATATGTTTATGTATTTTTATTCCAATAAATATCTCTTTCCATATTTGGTGGGGATCAATATTATGTTGTAATATATTTTATTATTGGAGTAAATGTCTCTCTCCATATTTTGTGGAGATTGAGATAGGATAGAGTACCTAGGTGTTTACGCTTAAATAAGTTGTTGGTTGGAAGCATGAAATGATAAATGCAACCTTGCACACCCAAATCAATCAATAAATGAATACATTTTTCCTTTCATCATTCTGAGTAGTCTATTTTGAAATTAATGTTTTGAGTAAATCCTCTTTTGAGGAATGTGTTGGCCACTCATTCCAAGGAAGATGGATCCATGTATTTTTATTTAATTTATTTATTATGTAATTATCATTTTTCTATAAATTCTTATTTTATTTCTTTATTATTGTAAACATTTATTTTGTACAACTTGTTGTAAACCTACAGTTATTTTATGTATTTGTCATTTATTTTCAATTTAGAAATTTAAATTATGTAAGTGTGCTTTAAATTATACAAGTGTGATTTACTTTATGCAAGTGTGATTTGATTTCTACAAGTGTGATTTACTTACTGCAATCATGATTTTGTATTCATATAAGTGTTATTTTAAATTTTTTTAAGTGTGGAGTGTGGTAGAAGGAACTGTTTTCTAATGATCTCTTTCTCCTTTTGCTTATAGCCTTTGGACACCAGCGTTAGATTAACATTATTAAATGAAGGGTATTGACAACACCCATCAGATATCATAACATTATGTTTTAAAATCACTATCACAAATATTAGGCATACATGCCATGGAATACATCCTATATTTATTATTACATCACATACATGCATGTGAACTAAAAGGTATAATATATAGATAATGTAAATAGCTATAACATTAATTTAGATAGAGTTTTCATTATAATTATTAGTTACCTATTGAGTTTAATCCAAACACACCCATATTCTCTTATAAATACATCACCATTCATTTTAATAAATAATGATTACTTTGTACAAATTCTTCCTACCTTTCATTACTAATTACTCTATAATGTGGAGGATGACTCATTAACCAATCATGCAAAAGGAAATAACTATACATAGGAATATATGCATATAATTTTAATGTCCATAACACACTTTAATAAGGTCATTGACAAAATATATAGGATCATAATTAAATTAAATATGAAAAACACAATTACCTCAAATAACTTATGAAAGAGATCCAAACATATATCATACAATTGTTTTTATAGGTTTACCAAACTCATGCACTAAGGCATTATAAGTTGTTCTAAATATGCCTCACTACAATAATTAGTTTTCATAATAATTATACATCAAGTAATGATTTCAATATAGCTATATACATGTGTTATAATTTTAGTCTTATTAATTACTAGTAGTCTTAAGTAAAAGAAATGATTTCTAGAGGCTTTTGTAATATGCTTTAGGAAAACTAGCATGCAAGATACAAATTTTTAAAATTGTACTCCTATCATTAGCATGAATTATAATGATAATGTACACCTCATATTGGTTAATACTACCTAAAGTCTTGAAATAATTTCCATTTTAACAAATGTTTACAACATTCATAGTCAACTTACTTACTTGGGTGCCACTACTATGGGAGTGAAACTTCACTAAAAGAAAATTATCTCACTAAGAAAGGAAGGTAAATTTCATTCACTCACTTAGTATCATCAGTATATCCCATAAGGTGAAGATAAAACCCATCATATTACATGTACATGGATAGATATAATCTCCACAAGGTTCTTTGTTCCTTTTGCATAACTTATTCTTTTACACTAAATATGTTTAAATTTAAATTTTAATTTCATTAAATTATATTCTGAAAACTAGTTTTTTCACAATCACTATTCATTCACAAACTTGTGAGTGAGTACATTAGGTTGATTATTTGAAACTCGACTCTGATACCATATGTAAAAACTTTCCAGTTGGGCACCAAAAAACTTACAAATTTTTTTAATTATCTTTTCTTACTATGACAATAAAAGATTGACTAAACACACTTTAGCATTTTAAGTCACATCCAAGTGTTAAGTTATAAATCTATCTCTAGCTTGAACATGAAATTACCCATGTTATCCTTGATATTCTTATTTACTTCAATGTAGATACCAATTCAACACCTTCAATGTTTGAGGATCTCGAAGGGTTATGGATAGGCTAGGATGCAAGGATAAATTAGTATACCAATTTTGTATGTGAAATCATATGACTTCATAATCTAAGGTTATTTAATCCCAACACAACCATGTGGAATATAAACCCTATTGCCTCAATCCAATCTATACTTTCATAGAGATTACTTTAAGTTATTTCATCTCATTTTGGGAATTATAGTTAATACACTTCATTATTTCCATTAGATGAGGATCCTTATATAAGGTTATAAGGTCACTCATCTATAAATGAAGAGTTAAGTCAATACTGATCCAACATTAAAGTATATACAACTTCAAAATTCATCCATTTCTTCAAAATTATCCCTAACCTTGAAGACTTTATAATCCATTATCTGATCCCATTCATTTCATATCTTTATGAGATGGAAAATGAGTTGATTAACCTATGAACATAACTCTTATGAACCCATTAGTATAGAGTGGCAAAACTCAACAATATTAGATGGTTAATTTCAACTATAGAATTAAGTCTTCCTTTCTCCAACTTCATAGATACTTCTCTCAATAGAGGTATTCATAAGTGGGATGCCAAGACATAGTTTATGAAGTAAACCTAAAGCAAACCATAGCCCCTTTTAAACTATTATACTCATTAATTAGCTGATATGGGAAATAATTTTTAGATCAATATTTTTTAATTCTCTTATCAATTATATCAATAAATTATGTTAAATCTAAGACACAAATTTAAGTGATTTACTACAACACTATAAAGGATACAAGTTTATAAAATTAGAAACAAGTTGATATTCACTTCCAGTTTACAAATTTCTACTCCATTATGTACACATAATGACAAAGGATAAGATCCCATACATAAGGGGTAGTCATCCTTTTATTAGTGGTTGATACTAAATATCATACAATAGGCATTTAACCCAATATACACATAGATTTTTAGTTTGCCTAAGAATACAAATAACTGTAAATTCTTTTGTTTTTAACATTACTATACCAATAGTAATGAAGGTTCATAGTCTATTAAATAGTTTATAATTTAAATTAGCTCATGGAATGACTTATAAATTGTCAGGAATCTAGAACAACAAACATGCTCTGATACCACTTGTCAGGAATCTAGAACAACAAACATGCTCTGATGCCACTCGTTAGGATCTTGCTCCTCAGAAAGAGCACAGTATGATTACCAAATATAAGCAATTGAATATGCAGAAATAACCAGAAACACAAGTAACTAGAATTCACCAATAGCACAGAATATGAGAGACAATACACTATCTTGTATTAACACTATACAGAAAAGAATACATCAAAGAGCCGTCACACTCTTTCACCTTACAGAGATTCGCCACACCTCAAGTGTACAGTAATTCTTCTCACACACACTCTCCTACACAAAAAACGGTCCCAAAAACCAACTCACACACAGAATTGGTGTTCACCTCACCAACCAGTCAGTAATAACCCTGCCGGTACACCAAGCACTCTATAGCACTTCAAGCTGATCTCTCATGAACCTGTAACCTGCAATTCAAAGACCAAACTTACATGTAGATCCCCAATGAGCTTGTAACAACCTGTAACTCACAGATCTTACAACTAGAAGGAACTCTTCCTTTCTATCTCATGCCTTAAACAATACATGCCAATGGGTCTATAAATAGATCCCTAACTCAAACAATAACTTAGACTCTTAATTTAGACAATTATCCTCACAGCCCAAGACTCTGGGTGGTCTTAACATGCAAACTCATCATTCACTTAACTAACTGTCCATGAAACGAACACTTCGGGAACACACAGGCGACCGACGCCGGTCCCTGCTGGTCTGGTTTGGCTGACGTCGGCCGACTTCCTGCCGTCGCCGGTGGCCTTCTGCACTGGACTCTGCCGACGTCGGTCCTGCTGTCGATGCCGGTTCCTGTAGAACTTAGCAACCATCTGTTCCTCAGTTTTCAAAGGTTGAAGCTTTTAGCTCCACAACCTAACAATCTCCCACTTGGAGATAAATAGCTGCAACCTGTACCTGTACCTGTACACCGTCTAATTTGTTTCCTTGGCTTTGTATCCCTCCTCAAGATCACTCTTGAAGACCAACCACCACAAAATCCGTGGTGCAAAATCTGTCATCCAAATTACCTGCCACATCCGCATCTACAACCATGTAGATAAAGAACTTGACCCTGCATAGCATGTGCACCTGTTGCTGGTCCCACTGAACTGCCCTTCAGTATTACTCTCCCGGATTAACTCCAAACTTGTGACAACTCCCACTGCTTGGGAAAACTTAGGTTTAGTATATACCATGCACTCAACCTCATTATGTGAATCAAGACACCTGTTCTATGAACTGTCTAACCATCAGCGTGCTAACCGGCTTCACACAATCATCCTGAAACAAAGTCAACAAGACCTCCATGTCTCTAGAACACACTCATGCCAAAGAATCTTGCTGCTCCTAGATTCTCCATGACATACACCTGCACTAGCTTTACCTTTAGTTCAGCAATACCTGTATATGTAACCTTGCAACAAGCACATCATACAGAAAATAGGATAATGTAGCTAATATTATCCAGCCTGGTAAAGAGAAACACAATGATCAAACCTCCATTGCCTTGCAGATAAAACAAGATCATATACCCTGATCTTCCATCTCACGTATCCATTTCTGCTCTTCTTCATCCTCAACATCCATTCGTCTCTCAGTGCTTTCTTCCAGCTGGCAACACTACCCAAAACACCTGTTTGGTTCTCTTTCCAAGGAATCACATCCTCATCCATGCCAAGCTCTCATTGTTTCCTGGATCTACCTATTCTGCTTCTTCAATAACTTCCTGGTCCTATGCCATAAGTGAGCAACAAGTAGTGTAAAGAAGGGAAATGACGAATTTAAGAACTTACTTACACCTTCAGTCCTCCATATGGGTGCTTGAGACTCCATGACAACTCGTTGTCCACCCAAAATTCATCTCAGTAACCGATGCCGGTCACATCTCAGTCTACATCCGACCGATGTCGATTCCCTGCGACTGCCTCCTTGCCGACGTCGGTTTCCCCTGGCCGACACCGGTCTCTTTTCTGCCCTGAGTCACCGACATCAGGCTGCACATAGCCGACGTCGGTCCCTGTCTGGACACTGACACCAGTTTTCCTGCCGACGTCGGTCTCTGTGTTTTTCTTGTGAGACCTGAATTTTTCCTGTGAGCTCTTTTTGGATCAAACCCTTGTCCAAATCACCCTTGCTCTGCTCAGAATTCCTCTGCACCTTATGCTGAACTCTGTCCGTCACTTTCTCCTTGAAAACCAAGGCTTTCCCGTTCTTGTCACTAACATTGGATTCCTCAAGAAACCTTACCTTCTTCTTCTGCATACAGAAACCACGATCCATGCCTTCCAAATTTGAAAGCATATTCTTTGACTCAAGAACCAACATCTCCTTCTTATCTATGTGACCAAGCCTATCAAGCCACATCTCTGAATCTACAGTTGAAGTAGATAACCCAGAAAGAGAATCAGTAAAACAAGTAGATAGATAAAGCGTACCTACTTTCTTACCTCTAGCTATAACAAGTGTACCCTTGGTAACCTTCCAAGAGTCCACTGTGAGAGTTACTGTGCAACCCTCTTCACCCAAACTTCTAACAGAAATCAGATTCCACTTCAGAACTGGGACATGCATGACCTCTTTTAACACCCATGTGTCACCTGTCTACAATTTCAGCTTCACTTTACCTTTGCCAACAATCTGACAAGACTTACCATCCCCTACACAAATTTCTCCAAAGTCTCCCTGGACATACTCATGAAAAAATTCTCTATGTGGAGATGCATGAAAAGAGGCACCTGAATCTAATACCCAAGATTCTACTTTATCCAAAGAACATACCAGAGCATCCTGTGCAACGTAACCCGCAACATCTACTTCTTCTCCATGTTCTTCATGATGATCTTCACCCGATCTGCAATCTCTCTTTAAGTGCCCTTGCTTTCCACATTTCCAGCAGGTTATTCTGCCATACCTGGACTTGGATCTTTTGCCTATCTTCGACCTTGATCTCCCAGGCTCTGTCTTCTCTCTTGGCCTTCCTCTCCCTTCAACACTCAAAGCATCTCCAAATGATTCCCCTGTGATTTTCCTACGTATCTCTTCATTCAATATCACACTCACAACATCATCCACTTTTAAGACTTTTGAAGGAGACACAGTATTAGAAACTGCCATTACCAAACCTTCCCAACTTTCAGGTAATGAACACAAGATTAAGAGAGCTCTAAGTTCATCATCAAATACGATATTAACTGAACTTAACTGGTTTACCAAACCGTGGAAATCACTAAGATGGCTATGAACATATCCACCTTCCAACATTTGCAAATTAAATAAACGCTTCATAAGAAATACCTTATATGAAGCCGAGGGTTTTTCATACAAATTTGCCAAAGATTTCATCAACTCCACCGTTGTCTTACACTGTGATAAGCTGGAAATCATAGATGAATCAAGACTCAATCTAACAGATCCCAGAGCCTTTCGATCAAGAACCTCCCATTCTTCATCTTTCATATCCAAGGGTTTGCTAGCAACCCCACCCAACGGTAAGTACAAATCTTTCTGATACAGATAGTCCTCAATCTGCATCCTCCATAATTGGTAGTTCTTGACATTAAACTTTTCCATTCGTAGTTGACTATTTTCTGCCATTGCTCAACTCCCACTCAAACAAAAACCCTGTGAGTAACCTGTAATCAAAACACACTACCCAGATCTAGACCAATCTGTTAGTATCCCAACCAAAAGCTCTGATACCACTTGTCAGGAATCTAGAACAACAAACATGCTCTGATACCACTTGTCAGGAATCTAGAGCAACAAACATGCTCTGATGCCACTCGTTAGGATCTTGCTCCTCAAAAAGAGCACAGTATGATTACCAAATATAAGCAATTGAATATGCGGAAATAACCAGAAACACAAGTAACTAGAATTCACCAATAGCACAGAATATGAGAGACAATACACTATCTTGTATTAACACTATACAGAAAAGAATACATCAAAGAGCCGCCACACTCTTTCACCTTACAGAGATTTGCCACACCTCAAGTGTACAGTAATTCTTCTCACACACACTCTCCTACACAAAAAACGGTCCCAACAACCAACTCACACACAGAATTGGTGTTCACCTCACCAACCAGTCAGTAATAACCCTGCCGGTACACCAAGCACTCTATAGCACTTCAAGCTGATCTCTCATGAACCTGCAACCTGTAATTCAAAGACCAAACTTACATGTAGATCCCCAATGAGCTTGCAACAACCTACAACTCACAGATCTTACAACTAGAAGGAACTCTTCCTTTCTATCTCATGCCTTAAACAATACATGCCAATGGGTCTATAAATAGATCCCTAACTCAAACAATAACTTAGACTCTTAATTTAGACAATTATCCTCACAGCCCAAGACTCTGGGTGGTCTTAACATGCAAACTCATCGTTCACTTAACTAACTGTCTGTGAAACGAACACTTCGGGAACACACAGGCGACCGACGCCGGTCCTTGCTGGTCTGGTTCGGCCGACGTCGGCCGACTTCCTGCCGTCGCCGGTGGCCTTCTGCACTGGACTCTGCCGACGTCGGTCCTGCTACCGACGCCGGTTCTTGTAGAACTCAGCAACCATCTATTCCTCAGTTTGCAAAGGTTGAAGCTTTTAGCTCCACAACCTAACAATAGTAATGAAGGTTCATAGTCTATTAAATAGTTTATAATTTAAATTAGCTCATGGAATGACTTATAAATGACATAATACCTAATAAACAATAGGATAACTTTGAGGCTAAACTTATTCATGGTAGCCTCATAAATTATAAGTACAACTTAGATAATTACAATGTAATTTATCATCACACCAAACATGAAAAATATTTTGTGTATTTCATAATTTCATCATTTTCAATATATATATATATAGTCAACTATGTTCATCTAGAAAAGTAAAAATATATGTAATGATAGCACCAAATATAATAACCCAATAAGTCCTTAAAATTTTTGTTAAAACATCTCTTGATATAGTAGAACTAGGGTAGGTATACACAATATTTTTCCAATGACACAACTTTAAAAACATAAAATCAGATATCAAATTTGTGACAATCTTCAGATAATTGAGATAAGACACATAACCAAAGATACATCCAAAAGGTGGTCCACAATAGCGAGACAAAAATTATTTTTTTACCTTCATGCCATAATTATAGATAAGTGGATCAACTAAATTTGACAATATTTCATATTCATCTAAGAAAATAATGGATTGAGTTTTTAATTTCAGCAAGGTAATTTTCAGAAAACAAATAGAGATTTAGTGCAATCCTACTAACATTTAAAACATAAAATTTGAACATAACTAAAATGACTTAAATTTTTAAATTTTTAAATGAAGAGATAGTTATCTCATACTACAAGCTTAATGCATATTTTTATATGAAATATTATCTACCCACTCATACTTAACTATTCCTCATTAAAATTTTAACATTAAAACTATACAAAAAATAGAATTTCACTCTTAAACTAGTAAGGAAGCTTTCCAATCAGCCCAATACATTTTAACATGCATGACTTGTATGATATGTAAAATACAAAACCTCTCAAATATTTTATAATAAATAAGACATTCCAATTACATCTTTGTAATATTCAGAGGTTATAACTATGAAATTTATAATGTATGAAGATGTAGCTATTTAAGCAACTATAGATGTAATAAAATCAACCATGTAGATGTAAATTATGTCATGATTTTAATGTATGAAATCAATAATATATATGTAATAAATTAAACCTTAAATGTAAGTTTTCAACAACACAAAGGGTACATGACCATCCATCAATGTGGGCATAACCTAGCCATATAAGCTAAATTTCCAAGATAATATAACATACCAACATTTATAGTAGTAAGCATGAAAGAAGGAAGGATAGTAGAGAAATTATACTTTCAATCATTTATCCATTATTGAGGAATGTTTATCACATTAAAGCATTTTATCAAGACATAATAATCATCTTCCATTAAGGAATTTTGTCAAACAAGCCAAAATCATCCCCCACTGAAGCATTTATCCAAATAAATCACATGCATCCTTCATTGAAGCATTTTGTCAAAAAAATTACATGCATCCTCCATTGACATATTTTGTCAAATAAATCACATGAATTATCATTTTAATATTTTTTTAAACAAATAAAATCCATCCTGCATTGAATAATTTTGTTAAAAAAATCACATGCATCTTCCATTGAAGCATTTATCAAATCACAACAAATATTTAATAATTTCAAGTAAAAAAAATCATAACACCATTATTAGTATCCTACATTGAATTAGATTTATCCATATCAAGATAAATCAAAGAACACATATATAAACCTTTCATTTATGAACAAAAATTGGGTATGAAGGGGATTGGTAGGTCTAAAACAATACATAATAATTCAATCCCTACATTGGTCATCATCCCATATGCCCACACCAAGTTCATGATTATGAGATTATGTTATTAAAATTATATATCCTAAGACATGCCATGATAAATATGGTAAAAATAATGTTTATAAACTTATCCAGAGGAATAAATATGTTCCTGTGTTGAGATCAAATGCCATGAATATTCTTATGAACTATGTTTTTCCCTTCTCCCTTTTCCAAAATGTTGTGTATTTAAAATCCTTCATCTTTATATCCATCAATCACTTACCCAACTAGAATTTTGTCATCTTACATGCGTACCATAAATTCAATATGCATGCATTCTTGTTCTTCATAAGGAAAATGAATATATTTTCTCATACCTAAACAACTTCTTTATTCTTCCCAAAAATCATGAATTATAACCCTAGTAATGTCTTCCAAAACCATGGCATAATTATTCTACTATTTAAAAAATCTAGGTAGAAATCCAAATGCTTTTCTCCATGAATTTTTTTATTAAAAAAAACTATTTATTTTGAAAGCATCTTACTATGCCATAAGGGACTACAAGTTACTTTGTTTGTTATCCATAAAAGGACCATACCAATTATCAATATGCATTACTATTGATTTTTTTCCCTTGTAGGCCAAATATCAACCCCTAAAATAAAAAAAATTCCCCATGACACCCACCCAATCCTGCACATGGTGATTTCTTGTATGGTGATGTCTTCATTGATCTCAATTTGAACCTCGTTAACACTATTAGGGATGTCATGGTATGTACTAGAACCTTATTGTGAACTCATCATATGTCATGGCTATATTGGGTCCTTAGGTAATGTATTAGGTCCTCATGATGGTCATTTTATAAGAGAAAGAGTGTTGAGTTCTTTGGAGGTCTTGAATAATGGTATTAATCCTGTTTGATAAGATTAAGGATCTTAAGTAGAAGTTGATGTAATTTGACAAGATTAAGGTTTCTATTTTTCATGAGTGTTAAGCATATTTGGGAAATTTCAAGAAGGGATATCCTTAATATTGATATGAATGGTGTCCAAGATTTATTTGGTTCATAGTGTGAGGTCAGATAATGTGTTCAAGGTCATGTCCCATAGTGTGCTTTATCCAAACCTTTTCAAACCTTATTTCACTCTTTGAGCCATTATGACCCTTAAAAATTATTTTATTAGTCAAATTAGATTAAAAAACTTGAGGAAGGTGTGGTTTTTTAATGTCTCATTGTATTAAAAGGTATTAAAAATGGTCCCATTCTCATCATATAATCATGACTAGGCATTTTTATATCCATAAGGGTCCATATTAAGGCTCAAATTCACTCCCCACTCACCAAATGTGTCCCACGCATGGGAAAAGTGTGTCTCTTAAGATCCCACCACTATAATACCTATTTTAAAAATCATTTTATTTGTAATTTCCCTCATCTTGCCCATCAATGGTGTCTCAAAGTCATAAACCTAAAGAAAATGTAGAAAAGAGAGTGTTTTATAGGTTATATAGACTTGTATGGTTAGTTTTGTATAAGGGAGGTCAAAAGGTGGACATAAATCTCATGTTATATTTATTAATGGATTTTAATGACTACAAGATGAAAAATAGGTCCAGACCTATTTTTTCTCCTCCACTAAGTTCCTTGGTAGTCCAAACAAGTTTCTAGGTTTTTATTCATTCTATACATGAGAGAGAAAATGAGAATATAATAATTTTGGAAGAGTAATGGGGTATATTTACCTTATAATTTATGAAATTTTTCTATAGGTTCATGGCCTATTCTCTATGAACAAACACTAATAATATGGGCACTCAAATGGTCTTCTTCATTTGTGTAAGGGGTTACAAGTGCAATGGTTTTGGTGCATACTTAAAGTTTTTTTATAAATAAATGTTTGATGGGGATTAAAAAATTCCTCAAGAAAAATATAAATCACTATCCACCCATTATTAATAATTTTAAGGATTTGGGAGAAAGCAAATCTTTATGTTTCCTCCATTTGCAGACTCCATATAAAATTTCTCATGTTATAGAGTCTTTGGTGCACAATATGGAAGTATTTGATGATAATTTAGGTTTAAATTAGGTGTTAATATCCTTAAATCCCACTTAAATATCCTATTTTTTTCCTCAAGAACTCAACTTAGTTTTTAGATCAAGGAACCCGTTCTAGTCGTGCTCCAAGGTGACTATTTAAGGTGCATTATGTGATCACTTGATGAGTATAAATAAAGTATAGCTATAGTGGATGTAAATAATTATAAATTTAAATAAAAATAAACATAATATAATTCATTTTATACTTAATCCTTGTTATTTTAACCTTAAACCCCTTCACTGCCCTTTGATCTAGTACATTCTTAGCATTAAGCCTTTTAAAGTAAACCCTCATTTAGGTACCTACAGGTTTTAAGTGGACCAGTCAAATGAAGGATTATTGGAATGATGCCTTGAGGACATTAAGATACCCACTTGAATAATAATATCCATATGAATAAGTATGATTAAAATGTATCAAAGTCAAAATCAATATCAACACTTTTATGAATAACAACTCAACCAAGATCCTAATATGAATAATATTATGCCTCCATAGTGGGTGAAGCACAAATGTATGATGAGATTAGTAATTTTTTATGGGATAAAAGAAATTTTAATATACCATAAACATTTTAATAACACCCAATGACAACAATGGAACATCATACCTACCTTCTTGATGCCCACACATAGTGAGGTAGAGTCTCACAGTCATGCCAAACCTTTTAAGCTAGGCCAAGTAAAGAAGGTAGACATTATTTGGGTGAGATATATAGGATATTTGATGATAATTAAGGATTAATGAGGACCTATAGTAGGTATTTTATGGATAATTAAGTTCCAATATAAGATAATATCATCAATTATTTATTAAGTCCTTGAGAAGTAAGCTTATCCAACCTTCAATGCAAATATTACTATAACAATAGATTTGGAGAGGCATGGATGATGTGAGAAGATTTAGGAAGTTTGGAAGATTATAATGAAAAATATGAGATCATTATCACACTTATTTCACCTAAGTATTTATTGAGGCATCGAGTCACCCCTTAAATGAAGTATGCACAATCAAAAGGTCTAAAAATAACACTTAGGCCTGACTGTAAGAGAAAGGTAGTTTGAACAAAGAAAGCCATTTTTATGGTGTATCAAGGTGTATGAGGAGAAAAATATGAAAAATTTAATAATTAAGGTGTGAATTATAATGAGTAAAAGGTTATCATGAAATCAAAACCCACCTAGTCACACCTAGACATAGTCAAAATATAAGACTTCCACCTACATGCAGGGTAAGAGAAAGTGTAACTCTATTTAACCTTATGTATAAGTGAGGTGTTAGAGTGGATATGATATAACATAGGAATTATTATATTAATTATATCACTTTCCATTATATTTTTTGGTCCTAAACATATTAAATAACCTTGACAAACCAAAAATGTCTAGTTGATCACCTACAACCAAGCAGACATGGTTATGATGAAGAAAGAGGTAAAGTTATGAAACCCTAAAAATAATTGAGATATTTAAATAATAAAAGGACATATATTTTATATTATTAATATTATCAATTTTCCTTTTCAAATTTTTAGTCCCTAAGGTATATGAAGAGAGCCTGATGGCCTGCTTGGCCCATTAGGCCTAAAGTTTAAGGAATTCTCATTATTTTAGGGGTCCCTAAGAGTTGAAACCATATGAGGAGGGAAGTGGAAAAATTATATAAATGTTTCATGATGGTATAATTCTCATAATAAATAAATAATTCACTACACCAAAGCATGAGGTCTGTATAGGCCTAATTACCCTCAAATCCTAAGCAAAAATTTGGTAAGCATATAGGCAATAATATGGAAGGAAACCCTATTAAAATGGATATTCACAGATCCTAGAATCATAATACATGAGTTTAATATCATAACCAACATAAATAAAAGATACATGAAAACACTCAGGCCTCTAGCATCTATTATTAAGAACATAGGCTTGACAACCATGACACTCAAGGCAAGCTCATATGAGAGAATAGAGACAAAGAGAGAGTTTAAGTAGCTAGAGATAAATGATAAGGTTTTAAATAGGTGGGTAATATGGTGTTATGATTATTTTTAAATCCAAAACCACCTATAGGTGACTTATAACCCTTTAACTTAGTCTAGGCCTAGTAGTCCTAAAGCCATTCTTAAGGCATAGATACCCCACCTCCACCTTATGACATGTCAACCAACCCCCGGCCCCCATCCTCCCCCCCACCCCTTCCCATGAAAGTAGAAATAGGTAATTTAAGAAGTATAAAAGGATGTTATAGGTATTATAGAGAATTTTTTAATCAAGGGAAAGTATAAATATTCTAATTTTTTCTTAAGACCCCCCTTGAGCTACAACATACTAGTCTATCAATTCAAGCTATATATTCAAGTGATCATATATTTCATCATAGAGGGACTTAGACCCAAGTATTTTATGGGAAGTTATTAAACACTATATAATAAAAATCCATGGATGAGAGAGTGGGTTTTAAGGACCCACATTTATGAATCATCATTAAGACTATAGATGTATCTAGAAGGTTTGCAAAGAAATCAAAGTTCACCAACTTGAATTCATATCTCCACACACAAGGTGCATGGGACCCAAATATTTTAAATATTTTTATAGGGGTATATGTACTAAAAATCAATGACCATAAGTTTAGATTGTAAGTTTGATATTTATGAACCATCATTAAGATGGTAGAGCTCAAAAACCTTTCTTAAACCCTAAGGTAGACCCAACTTGAGTAAACTTGGTATTTTTGAAATAAAACACCATAAGATGGCTTGTAAATTACCTATATCACTTATTCCAATCAGATGAGACCCTGATCATGGTAATGGTATGTATAGATTATTATATAAACCTATTAAAAATGGTACTTTTCAAGGTTTTGAGTAGAGAATAGGGTAAAAAGTTGTTTGATAAGTTTAAAATCATTGGAATTTTAGATTTTTTTAACCTTAAAAATACAAGTACTCACATTTCCACTTGAAAATGCCTCTATAATTCTACACCAAATAGCTCATTTGTAGATGCTAAGAAGAAGTGGCCTAGTCACATAGGAAAGGTAAAGTTATAGGTGTGTAGTGATTAAAAGGATTAATTCATGGTGTGGAAAACTTTTTTAGGCATATAAAATAATTTTTTACCTATTCCTAAGGTTATATTTAGTGTCATATGGTTAGCTAAACAATAAACACTATGTAACTAGGCCTAATTGGCCTAGTAGATCTACTTGGTTAACAAAGAGAAGTGTAAATTGGTGTAAAAGATTATTGAAATGTTAAATTCATGTAAATTAAAAATTTTAAACTATTATAGTTATTTTATTAAACACACATCATGTTCATTATGAAATATGGGATCAGTTTTACTTAGCCTAATCAATAATCAAGAGATGATGGGTTACTCAACACCTCATGAAGGCCTAATTACACCTGATTCACACCTTGTAACTATAGAAAAGGGAGATTATTGACCATATTTAGGTGTTTACATGTCTAAAGGAGGTCAAACTAATATTAAACCAACCTCCATCAATCCACCCCAATGCCTAAGGGCCCATTCAAGACCACCAATCAAGAGACCAATGCATGGAAAGAGCATAAGAGATTATTATAACTATTGTAACTAATGATGGAGTTGAATATGGTAATTTATGACTTATTATTTACACCGTAATTCCAAATTCCCTCTCTTTCTCTCCTCATGCTTCTATATATTTAGGCCTTAAGGCCTTTGTATTTATACCTCACCTAGGTATGAGGAAACTCTACCTAGATGTGTACTTTGAATACCTCTTAGACTAATGCAATGACTAAATCAAATTACTCCATATGGATCTAGTGTGTTTATGTTGTTTTCACTTGCATAAGTGGCATATTTATCTTCCCTTTTTAGGTCCCTTACTTCACCTAGATGCTAATATGTTCACTATGGAAGTCATATAACATGCAAGAAGTTTGGTGATTGAGCTTGTAGTGGAACTTGATTGTTAAGTTTATTGAACTAGACCTTTCTCTTATGGAATTCATGTTCTATCCACCTATCATATCCCCTATGTGAAATTTTTTTTCCTAGACCCTCTTGGAGGTAGTAGTTCAATTGTTTATTTGGTTCACTAGTGTTATTTAAGACAAATATAATGGATAATGATATTGGTGCATCACCTACAGTAGTATAGATTTTATTTATGCATTATTTCTATCAATTTTCACCCCAGCATAAATAGGTATCAGTTATTCTAATCCATAATAGATGCATTGGGGATCTAATCCCACAATCTATAGGTCTATCACAGTCATAACTCACCCACAACCTTGGGATATTCTTTTGTTACCTCAACTTTGGAGGTAGGCTTGAACAAACCCCCTCCTATGGTGAGAATTGGAGAGATAACAATTACTTTAGAAATGTTTTTGATCATGGAAAAATTAGTCCCAACAATGATGGCCTCATAATAAAACTCAATAACAAAATAATGATTTGAATTAAAATCACAAGCAAAATAATAATTATATCAATAGATTATTCCTTGTACTCATATAAACTAAACACTATTATGAATGTTTTATAGTTTTAATTACCACCAAGTGACTAAATTATAGCACATGGAAAATAATATGTAATAATTAGTGAGGATTCTCCCTCTTCCCTTTCACCTTTCCTAAAAGGAAGTAGTCTATGGAAAAAAATTCCATGAGGTCTTTGTCTACCAGGTCATGACATACTAAATACCTCAGTTGGTTAATGTAAGTTGTTTCATATAAGGGGATTATTTGGATAACTTTTTAATAATTATTAAATAAAATTTGGTCTTTGTTGTGTTTATAATAGATAACTCATTAAGATTTTTTAATGAAATAACTACTAGTTAGTACTTATATTTAGTTTACTATTGATACGGGTTTTATGCACACCACAACCTTAATGAGATAGCCTCTAAAGTCTTAAGATCTCAATGGAGGTAAATTCCACTCTAGGGCACATTATGTAGGTATGAAATCTATTAAAACCTATTGATATAATATTTGGTAGGGCATACCTATTTTTTATACGGTTTTTGGATGGAGGTGTGGTTCCTAATAAGGGTAGTGAATCTCTATGTGAGTTAGATGGGCTGCTAGTTGCTAATCTAGAGTGGGTAGGTCTCAAAACAAACTCAAAAAAGGAGGGAAGGGTAAGGACAAAAATAAATATTCTATGCTTTTTAGGAATCACTTCCCTAGATATTTTCTAATTGGACAAGTTCTCTGAGAATCCATGCCTATTGATAGCAACAATTACGTACACATAGTTAGACACAACTAAGAAGTCTAAGGAGATAAAGATGTAGGAAATTCATAGGCCTTATACAAAGGTTACTCGTTTTAGGGTGGTTTTTTCACACCCTTAATCAATAGATTATGGCTTCGGCTAGTGAAGTATCTGAGGCAACTATTGTACACACACAAAAAATTACATCCAAGAAAGAACTCATACACAATCAAAATTATGAATCAATTAACTTAACTATTTTAACCAATATATTTACTAATCTTTCAATAGTTTTTACACATATAAATATTAGTAAATCAATAAAAATAATCAAGAATCCATTTTCAACTTGTACACAGTAAATATTATTGAAACATACAACCAAAGAAGTAACAACTAATTACAAGAAAATTGGAAAGAAAATACACAAAAACATTCACTGATGATCAAAATTGATGTTGCTCATGTATTCAAAATTCTCTGACAAAAAAATCCAAGTTGGATTATAATTGTTTATATATACTTGGGGAAGGGATCACCTCATCCTCCAAGTTCATGTGAGGTCATTACATGTGGTAGTCATAACATGAGTTCTAACTGTGGTTTGAGACCATATAAAAGTCTATTTGTAGTTATCAATTTAAAATAGCATTTGCCAAAGACATGCAATGTGTGCATGTGTGTAAAGACAAAGGTATTCTTTTTAAATAATTATAGCTTGAATTTCATGCAAACTACAAATATATGCACCATTTTATAGAAATTTTCATGCACAAAGTCTTAGCCTTTTAAGGTTGCATGGTTTGGATGGTCAGGTCGGTAGAAATTATGACTATTGGTCATTTGTCAAAGACAACTATCTTTTTACTAATATTTTAGAATTAGTGAAACTATAACTAACCAAAAATAACTATGAATTACATGTTGCTGATTATTCTTATTAGGTATGGATATTTTAAAATTCCACTATCAACTCACACCATCATATTTATATGCATCATGGAATGTGAACATGCCACTTGGTAGCTCTATAGGATTCTAGGACTCTTTTGTAAAACACATTCCATCGCTTAGCACCTTTACACCATATGGAAATCTCTTGCTAGATCTAGGCCCATTTAAAAAGTCTTCGTGAGGGTGACACTTGTCACCACCATGCTCACTCTAGATAGAACTTTGTAACCATGCTTAATTTTACACAGTTGATCTTTGATATTTGAGTTAATACACACCGTAGATTTTGGTGCTTAACTTTTTAACTCCCCACAAGTTTGACACTTGTCCTTTCCAAATTCATTCCTATAAAACATAAATTGAAAAGTGAATTAGAATATATATAATAAAATTCTAGAATGTAGGGGTGACACTTGGCAATTCTACAGGGAATGTGTTATATTATTTCTATCATTTTGGTTGAGGAAATTATTTCAGGGGAAGTGTTTTGGGATTTTTACATGAAAATTAATTATATCAAGGGAATTATTTTGGAAAAAATGTCCAAAACAATTCTCTTGAATACATGTTGTCCATTTTTTACCACATACCAAGCTTATGCCTTGTTTAAATAGATGAGTAGGGTCCTAATTATTGAGTGGATTAGGTGGATTAGAAGCAAGCTGAATATTGAAAGTGGAGAGATCTAAATAGGTTTTCATGGTATTGAACAATTTTAGGAATAGGCCCAAAAAAGCCTAAGTTTACACTTAGCCAAATATTTCAAATTTTGGCCAAGTGTTAAAGCATTTAGAATTCCCTTGGAGACATTATTCCACACAAAGTCCACAATAAAAGTACAAGTCATGAATTATTTTGGAAGATTTATTTTGGATTTTTTAGCTAAGTATCAAGAATTATTTTGGATATTTTGTCTAAAATAAAAGTCTTGAAAGGTATTTTTTTCAAGAAAAGTCCTAGAGAGAAATTTTGAAGGGTATCTTTCATAGAAATTAGTTCAAAACACTTTTCCAAAAGGATCATTCTTTGACAAAGTGGACCAAAAAAAAATCCCAAAGGGTATTTTTAAAATTAAGTGTCAGATTTCTTTTGGGAAAATTATTTGCACAATTTTCTCAAAGGAATGATTATTTTAGGAAAAATGTTTGAGTTTTGTTCTAAAAGTAGGTTTCTTTCAGATAAATTGTATGAAACACAAGGGCCATGGAAAATTTTTTGAAATAAAAATCCTAAAGGGTTTTTGTTTTGAGAAAAGTGTCCTTTACAATTCCCCTGAAGGGTCATTTATTTCAAGAAAAGGGCCAATGCAAAAGTTTTGAAGGGTCACTTTTTAGACAAAGTTTCCTAGACATTTTTTTGAAGGGTCTTTTTTCAAGAAAAAAATCTCAAAGACAAAGGTTTAGTCAAAAGGTACAAGGGAAAAAATTATTTTGATAAAATTTTATGGGACACTTTTCACAAAGACATGAAATCTTTCAAAGAATTTTTTCTGAGTTAAAAGACTAAGTACAATTTCCTTTGGATATTTTTTCTACGACAAAGGTCCCAAAAGAATGAATTACATTAGACATTTTTTTTACAAGAAATTGTCTAAGGCAAAGATAAGACACAAACTTAATCCTTTCAGGTAATTGTCCTGTGACAAATTCCCTAGACATTTTGTTTAATGAAAAAGAGATGCCAAAAATTTACTTCAAAGAAAGTGGTTGAGACACAAATCCCAAAAGAAATGTACATCAATAGATCTTAAAGAAATATCTTAAGGAATTTTTGATCCAATAGAGTGATGTTCATGTAAGTTTTAAAATAAAGCTTAGTATTCATCCATTAGGGCCCAAAGATTGATGGTCACATAGATGTCATTAGCATTCCTATGGATGTCAATTGATGGGTGTGAAGATGTTATATTAAAGCCATGGAAAATGACCATTTAAGTTAAAATATCTCAATCATGGTCATAGAAACATTAAATAAATTCATGTAGATGTTAAATACGATTATGTAGATGTCAAAATTTGAGCTCATAAAATAGTTTTTTGCACTCAAAAATCATCAAAGAGGTCCTCGAATGATCCTATGATTGAAAAGTGTCCAAATATTGGGTGCCTAGATCAAATATGATGGTGAGAGGGTAGAGATAAGATAATGGGCCTAGACAAATCAATGACTCACATTCAATCATGGATTAAAGATCAACAACATGTGAGAAAGTCAAAGACTCAATGAACCCTAAGTGGAAAGACATGATTGATAAGTGGCACAATCTTGTGAATTCTAGCAAAGGATATATGGATCATTTTAATTCACATCAAGTAGATCAATAGAGAGAGATGATTCAAGGAGTTAATAATTTGAGTCATTTTTATTTGTAAATTAGATGAAGGTAAGTCCAGGTGACCTAGACAGAGGTTGAAGGATTGGTTTTTGACCAGAGTGAGCAAGCATGAATGGAACTGAGATTAAGCATGATTCAGATTAGTCTAGGAGTGGATATTTTGGGATTAAAAAATGACATTAAGACTTTATAGGGGTAGATAAATGAGATATAATAAGGGATTCTCATCCTTGAAACATAATCATAACTCGATGAATGGCCATTCAAAGTATAAATGGCATAGCTCTATTAAGATATGAGGATCTAGTCCTCATAATTAGTAACAAGTGGTGGATGGAATGAGAAAACAAAGGCAGACATGTATACTTCAATAACTTTATCATCAGAGCCAACTGTATGAAAGTGAATCCTCTCTCCACTTTGGCATGCATCAACAAACCAATCATGAGTGGTTTAGCATTAGGAAAAAATAAAAATAACTTGATCCCAAAATTTCAACCATAATGGATCACCACTAAGAGAAAAATTTAATTATGTAATGAACTGAAGTGATTTGGATCAATTAGGAAGATGGAATGAGATTAATTTGTGGAGGTAGTGTAATAACTTTTCAAAGGGATTTGAGCTTGTTTGTTTCCATTTTAAGTGCCAAAATCCCTCTCTCTTTCTTCCTTTATTCTATAAATATAGCCTTAAATCTAGTATTTTTCATCCCTCAAGTTGGTATGACTAGACTCTACCAGAATTATATTCAACACCTCTTAGAATAGTGAATATAGTATTTTTCAATCATTTTCTAATCTATACTTAGTGTTTTATGTTTGTTTAATATGAAAATGTGAATGTTATCTTCATCTTTCATTTCTATGCTCAACCTAAGTGTGAGTAACTATATTTTCAAGTCATATAATGTGTCTTAACATTGATCTCTCAAGAATATAGTGGACAACCAAATTTAAGTGTCTTTAACCAAACCTTATTTTCATTTCTCCCTAGTATGAGTGTATCAAAATGACCTCTATATGAAATAATATTGTATAAAAACTATAGTAATCATTCCATTATATTCTTTCATAGTCTATTATTTTGATAAAATTTTTGACTTCAAGAGTGGTTTTGATAAATTCTTGGTGCATCATCACATATTAGAATCAGTTTTAATTTATGCAAATTTATTGACTTTTTTCAACCCAAGAAGTTTTAGTTTTTAGAAATAAAGGTATAAATTATAAAATATGATGAACTAGCCTTATAAAAAATCCTAGAGGTATGGTCTAGTTATAGGTATCCCATATCCTTAGACCATTCTTATGATAGTCCAGGTATGGGTCAGACTTGAAAAAATCTGACCTCTATTGGGTACTATCTAGATAGCTAAAAATACCCAATTATCTTAGATAAAATGTTTGAAAGAATGGTATAAAGGGTAAAAAAGGACCAAGAAAAAATTCCCAAATGGAAAGTGCAAAGGTAAAAATGTCTTAGACAAAATGTCGAAAGAAATTGGCTGAAGGGCATGATCTCAAAAAGGCTGAAGGAATGATGTCTTAGATAAAATGTCCAAAGGAATGGTTTAGAGGGAAAAGGCTTGAAACAAAAGTCCATAAGGGTAGGTGAAATATGACAAAGTATCGATTATAAAGTCCTAAAGGATAGGTTATACAAATCTCAAAGGGTTTGTACCCTTGGGATCATTTTTTTGAAAAAAATATGTTGGAAATATTGCTTTAAGGAATTGTTTTAGGATTTTTGTGTAAGATAAAATGTCTGATGACAAAAAGTTTGAAGGGTCATTTTCATCTTGGAAAGGGCCTAGGACAAAATCACCAAAGTATATTTTCAAAAGGCCGAAGGGTAGGTGGGCTAAGGTTAAAGGTTCTACTTCTTAGGGCATTTCATCCATGACAAAAGTCCTGAAAGATCTACTTCGTAAAGGCTGAAGGGTAAGTCTAGAGGGCTAAAGGAAATCTATCATAGGATTTTCTTTGGATAAAATATTTGAGATATAATTCATTTAATGGAATGATTTTGGATAAAATTTCCACAATAATTTCCCTGATGGAATAATTTCAAAACATAAAGGCCAAAAGAATGGGTTAAAAGGGCAAAATATCTCAGACAAAATGTTTGAAGGAATGTTCAAAAGGAAAAAAGCACCCAAGACAAAAGTCTCAAAGGGTATTTTCAAAAGGTTGAAGGGCAATTTTTAAAAATACCTAAGGTTAGGTCTGAAGGCCTAAAGGAAATCTACCAGAGGATTCATTTCAGAAAAAATATCCATATGAATTCATTCAAGGGAATTATTTTTGATAAAATGTTTACAATAATTTCCCATATAGAATAAGTCCATAGGAAAAATTCCACAAAGAATTAATTGACAAAGGCAATGGATAAAATACCCAAAAAATAAAACCCAAAAATATAAATTTCATAATTCCTAAAAGAACAAGTTTTGAAAAGAATAGGTCCCCAAACAAACACTCTAGAAAAGAGACTAGATAAAACATAAGATCAATAGAATAAGCTTGATAAACACCTACCCGATAGAATGAACCTGATAAAATAAAAGAGTTTATACTATAAAAAATTAATACCAATTAGTATTTTCCCCATAATTTGTATAAAAACATAGCATGGGGGCTCAAAGTTAAGACCAAAGTCTGAAAAAATGGGTCCCCATTTCTATAAAGAAAGAGGGAATGTTGGGTATAACAAATGGTGACTCATAAGGGGAGTACTCTTGAATATGTAAGAACCCAAAAATCTAGTTTGCAATCTCAAATTAGTCATGAAGTGTGCCACATAATAATACTTAACTCAAAAATATGAAAGAGACTCCTAAGTTAATTCATACAACATACTTGCCTTCTAATTTCTTGGATTTGTGTGTGTCAAAACATGTAGTTTATGTAACTGTTATTGTGATGAATTTTTCAAAAGCTTGAAGCTGTAGGTTTCATTCCAGTATCTTTTATAGCTCAAAAATAAGAGATTATCATGCATTATTCTACTTCCATCTAGGCATCCATAGACCTGACAAAGATACCTTGGGCTCCTTCTCCTTTCTTTCCATTATTTTCTTTTAATCATGATGCATGGTACATTGACCTTATTTCATCATGCGAGCCTTTTGATTTTATTTTGATCTTTTGAATCCATTGGTTTTTTATTCTTTTGTTTTTCTTTCACTCTTATTTTATTCTTAAATGGAAAAGAGAAGACTTAGAACCCCAATGAGATGGTATAATTATAAAATAAATCATTACTAGAACATCCCTTCCAGCTACACCTATACCCATAATTATCACTTTCAATAGGTATTCAATGTGATAAGTGAATTTGACCTAATATAATAAGAAAACTTTCCAAATTTGTATGAAGTACTCTAAGAGAAATTTCTACATGCCTGGTAAAAGTATTAAATTATGACACCATCTAGAATAATTCATGACTACCTACCTTCATCCTAAAGACTAAAAAAACATAGAAATATGCCCAATCTATAAACTAGTCCCAAAGTGTCAAATTTTAATTTTTCCCTTTTCTACAAGTCATAAACTTGGATTTTTAGCATAGTTATAGACAAAGCAAACACATTTTTTATTGTCAGAGAAAGAAAAGAACAACTAATCTAAGAAAGAAAGGAACTAATCTAAGAAATCATTGAAATCTAATCTATAAAGTAGGAAAAATTAATATAGGAAGTAAAAAACTAGTCTATGAAAGTAAAACACTATAACAAGGAAATATTAATCTAGAAAGTAGGAAACTAGTATATGAAAGCAAGAAATCTAATTTAATATTACAACTACATTCATTCATTCATCCTTCATTAATCAATAATATCTGAAGAGAGCACAACCATAAAGTAGTGCTTTAGGAACTTTTAGTTGACGAAATATGTAAGCCCATTACCTTGGAGGTCCTTAAGATGAAATGTATTATTGCCCATGATCTCTAAAATATGGTATAGTCTAATCCATCGTGGGGAAATTTTTTCATGTTGTCCTTTCTTCTCATGGGATTTATCCCAAAGTAGCACTAGATCTGAAATCATGAATGCTTTGACCTTTGCTCTTTTATAAAACCACCTCTTGACCACATCTTGATGTTTTTTGAATATTTATAAGGCCTCAGTTCTTGAATCTTCCATTTCTATTATGTCCAACAATCTTGATTATGATTTATCACTTGATTCGATGTAGTCCTACATGAAATGATAAGTGGGTAAATTTAACATAATTGAGAATATGGGATTACATCCATACACCAATAGGTAAGGTGAATATTTAAGGGCTTTCTTGTGTCTGTTCCATTCTAACCAAAGAACATACTTCAATAAATTATGCCAGTACCTAGAATTATCCTTAGCTGATTTCTTAATTACATTGATTAGATTCTTATTCATTGATTATGCTAGCCCATTTCCCTGAGGGTAATGGTTAGAAGCTGACATAGTAATAATCTAGCTATCATGTGCCCACTCAATAAATTCTACTGATATGAAAACTGATCGATTTTCACAAAATAGAGAAATAAACATGCCAAATCTAATTTTTATGTGTTCTTTTAAGAAGTGAATCACATCTTATGCTCTATTATTGTTTGTGGCTATAACTTAGGTCCATCTAGTGTAGTGGTCTATAGAAATAAGTATGAATTTATGTCCTACTAAGGAATTTGGTTTGATCAAACCAATGAAGTCTAAACCCCATTTCATAAATTGCATTCCTTCAATCACTAGATGTAAAGGCATTAATATGTGTATTTCTATCTTGGTGAGAGCTTGACATTCATGGAATATTCTCACATGAGCGTGAACATATTTGAAAAATATTGTCTAGTAGTATCCCATTCTTGATATCTTATGGGTAGTGGTATTTCTATAAGGATGACCATTTCCTATCTTTTGATGCAAGTTATCTAGGATTTATTTAGCTTCCTCTGCAGATGCACACCTAAGATAGATACCTTTAAAATTTATT
The DNA here is from genome assembly GCA_037957365.1 of Torreya grandis. NCBI lineage: Eukaryota > Viridiplantae > Streptophyta > Pinopsida > Cupressales > Taxaceae > Torreya > Torreya grandis. The sequence continues at coordinate 2,172,854 of JARHVA010001479.1, forward strand.
CTATATAGGACTCCATTATTGATCATGTAATGAGTAGCTTTGAGCCTCAAATCTATTCATCTCTTTCTATTGAGATCAGGGGAATAAGTTCCTATAAGTAAATATTATATTATATCAGTATATCACTCTCCTTTAGATTCTTGAGCTTCACATACTTATTTAACAGTGATGTATGGATATGGTTCAGTTATGAACTACACAATACCTTGGCCTTAAATAAAAATTTTAGGCTTGATCTCTATGTCAATTTATTACATCTTGGCTATCCATTTACCTCATCATTTCCATATCTCATTTTATGATAGGGTGAGCTTGACATTAGGATCATACATGGTGGCAATGAATTTATTCCTCATGATGTAATGTTGAAAATTTTCATGTATTGGATAAGGGCATAAATCTATTTTTCAATTACATAGTACCTAATTTTTGCATCTTCTAGATTCATGCTCATGAACACAGTCAGATGCTTGGTCTCTTCCTTCTCCTATGTGATGGTAGCAATAATTTTATGATCTGAATCAAATGAGTATAAGTAGAAGTCTTTTTTAAAATCTAGACTAATCAATACTAGAGCCTACAATATTGCATCTTTAATATCTTGGAAGGACTTTTGAGATTTATCCATCCACTCTATTTTGGCATCATGTTTGATCATGGCATTTAGAGGTTTAAAAATATCTACAAATCTTGAGATAAACTTTTGTATGAATTTAATATTTTCAAATAATAATCTAAGCTCCTTCTTACTATTTGGTGGTTGAATTTTTTAAATCACTTAAATTCTATCTAAATCAATGATTATCCCATCCTTGGTGATTATGTGCCCCAAAATCTTGACTTCAATCACTATGAATATGCTCTTATTTAGGTTTAATGAAACACTAAACCTTCTACATATTTTGAATATGGATTGTAAGTGACTTATGTGGTCCTTCCAATTCTTTGAAAATACCATAAAATCATCCATGTAGATGATTAAGCATTTTATTGTTAATCCCTTGAAAGCATGATAAATGGCACATTAAAAGTTAGATCCTACATTTATCAGTCAAAAAATAATCCTATTATATGCATAACTTCCCCACTTTATGGTAAACACCATCTTCATTCTAACTTTAGACTATACCTATACTTGATTATAGCCTAAAAATCCATCTAGGAAGGACATCATTTCAGAACCACTTACTATTTGTATCACCTCATGCAGAGAAGGTAAGGGATAATTATCCTTTTTAGAAGCCTTGTTCAAGTTTTTTAAATCCACACATAATCTAATCTCACTATTATTCTTTCTTATTGGGACCAAATTAACCACCTAGGTAGAATGTCTTATTGGAAAGATGTTTTTTTCACTTAAAAGCTTCTCTACTTATTTCTTAATGAGAGGATCTAGAATAGGATTAATTAGCCTTTACCTTTACCTAAATGGTTTATGATTTGGATTCAAATAAATTGTATGAGTAATGACATATAGGTCATACGCCTTTAAGCCTTCATATGTCCAAGGAATGACATCCCTATATCAAACAATTAAATACTTTACTCACTACCTCTCTTATGAGGTACAACTAAGACCAATATTAACATAATGTGGGTTATGTTCATCTCCTATATTTTCCTTTATAAAGTTTTATTAATTTATCTTTGGTTGTCTTAGCTATCAAGCTTGTGGATTTATGTTGAATGGTCTTTCCAAAGAGATCAACCTAGCTAAAATTTGATTTTCTTTGAGTTAGAGGATGCCTTTTTGGTCTGATTCCTCTTGATAGATGTGATTAATGTCCTTGTCATCAATGATTTGGGATTTTAATTCCCATAAATTAGTTAAAAATTAAATAATCTATTGGTCATCATTAAAAACTTGGAATTTTTTTACATTATCTAGAACAGAGGGGTAAGGTATCAATTCAATTGAGAACTATTTTTATCATAGATTCTTGTAGAGGATCCATATTAGTAGCCATAGTAGCTAATAAATTAGTAGTTTGATTTTGCTCTCTGGGAAGTGATACTAAGTTGAATGCTTCAAATCTTTCAATCAGGTCCCATGCTCTATGCTTGTATCTTCTTAAATAAGATAGCTTGCATTGGTATTTATTTTTAACTTGATTAACCACTAGCTCTGAGTCACTAAATACTAATATTTACTTCATATTAATTTTAAGTACAAACTATAGTCCTATAACTAAAGCCTCATACTAAGTTTTATTATTAGTGCATAGAAATCTCAACCTATAAGCTATCAAGAACATTTTACCTTGTGGATCAACCAACTTATCCCTATGCCTGATCCTTACTTAGATCTAGCATTATCAAAGTGCATAGTCCACATTTGATTCAAACCTTCAAGTTATAACTTTTGTACTTAATTTTTAGTGGTAAAATTATAAATACTAATACTGGGTAACTCATACTTTACCTATTCATTCTTGATGTTGTACTCTGTAATGGGATACTCCATTCTCATTTCTCTGTCAATCTTGATTTGATTTTCAACTCCTCTCCATGGCAACCAAATATGAGATAAGTCTATAGAAAGATATCTATTAAGTGTCTTAAAGTAATCCCTACTCAGTATTAGTTCATAACCTTTGGGTATGTCTAACAATAAAATATCAATGGTCATATAGACTCTTGGCTAATATCCTACCTAAATGCACACATTGGTTAATTCTCCAATTACTATTACTACTATTTTATCTAGTTGATAAACTATTCTCTTTGAGGGGATTGGAGTGAGACCAGGCTTCTAACATATGGATGTAGTCATGACAATTGTAAAATCTCTAGAATCAACTAAAGAATTATGAATGTTCTTACCAAAGTCTTGAATAGTCAATAGGAAGGGTCAAACATCTATCTTACTCTTGTAGATGGTGTTGTCATCAATAACCTTTTCTTTGTTTGTAGATAATTTAACTTTTTACATAAGAGCCTTCTAGTATTAGAGTTCTATAGCATCTCCTTCTGTTCAAAGATTTGAACTAACTCATTAAGAGTTATATTCACCTTGATCTTCTTCATATCATCAATAATGGTGTATCCTCCTTTACCTAGTTCTTCCTTTCTATGTTGTTAATCATTCCATTTTGGAGGGGTGGATTATTATCTACTTTAGGATTAAAATGAATCACCATGGTATTTAGAAGAACTGATGTTTTAATTAAATACTTATTCTTAAGATTGTATACACCTTGCTAGAAAGCATGAGCTTCATCTATATTGTGCTCTAGTTCATTATCTTTCTTCACTTGGGAAGGGAAACTCATGAGTTTCAAAGAACATAGTGGTACTTGAAGATCCAAGATCTTAGTGGGATTCTAGTGGATTATGCATAAGCTCTTATTTGACTACTTCCCACTGAAAGATTTTGAATACGGTGTAAAACTCAACACCATTAAGCTCACCATACTCATAAATATTGTGACTTCTACACCAATTGGGAAGAGTTATTTTTACTATAATTATCTCTAGAAATTTGTTAGGTTGTTTAGGCCTATTGAGTAGTCTATTTTATCTTTGAAATCTAGTGTTTTGATTTTCAATTAGGGAATTCACATTTCCAATTTTTCTTTGCATATTTAATAAGTTATTTCTCAAATGTTGAACCATCTTATGGATAGGATCTAGTTCTACCTTTATAGAATCGGTACCTTATAAAATAACAGTATGAGATGTAGTATATTCTTTATTAAATTGGTGGCCATTGCCCTAGGTGTCATTGTTAAAAAAAATGAAATTAGGCTATGTTGTTTGAGTCAATAGAGAAAATTCATATAATTGATTTTGATTGAACACATGAGCATTATGTTTCACATGTGGTATCAAATTTAATACTGAAAAGTCATTGTTGACATTAGGTCCACTAGGGATATAAGAATTGAGTTATTTATATTGATATATTCTTTGAAGGCACATGCCAAATTATTATTTGTATTAACTCTCCTTAAAAACACTACACTAATTAAATCTAGTGCATTCTTGTACATTTCCAATATTAATGGCTCATTTGGTTCGTACCTAGGGATCAACCAGTTGTATATCTTCTGGAACCTTGCATTGAAAGCACATATGGGTTCATTAGGTTCTCTCTTCATGTTGGTTAGTGATGGTATACAAAAATAGGATTGGTGACTTATCCAAACTAAACAAGGAAATATACTTGACATTCATCCCAAGAAGTGATAGAATTTATCATTAGATTTAAATACCAATCATAAGTAGCATTCATTAAAGTAAAATGGAATAATATACATGCAACATCTTCATAGACAACATTCATTAATCTCAAAGTATCTTTAAAATATTTTATATGATCTTCCATTGTCCTTGTTCCTGAAGGATAAAAGGATAGTAGATATTTATAAGGATTTTGAGGTAAATTGTGCACATCTCCTAGGATGGTGATAGTAGATCCAACCAGCTAGGGTGTTTGTCAAGCCATTAGATAAGTAAAAAGTAAAGGGTTCCTTATAGGTAGAGTATTCCTTATTAGAGGAGGTGGATTATTCTAAATTGGGACTGTTGGCATATTTATAGGTCTCTAAGGATTTGACAAGGGTGAGACTAGAAAACTAGCCTATAAATTAGATTTGGTCACTCTCCTGGGTAACTCTAGTGAAACTCTATGCAAATGATAACTAATAATATCAGGGGTGTTACCCTCCTTATAGTGTTAGTGAAACTATTGATGTAGGTTTTATGCACAACACAACCTTAATGAGATAGTCTATAATATTTTAGGATCTTAATGGAGGTAAACTCTAATATAGGACACAAGTTATAGGTATTCAATCTGTTACAATGTGTTGATGGAATAGCTAATAGGCATGTAGGTTATTGGCAAGGTTTTTGGATGGAGGTGTGGCTCCTAATAAGGGTATAAAATCTCTATGTGATTTGGATGGGTGTCTAGTTGCTAATCTAGAGTGGTTAGGTCTCAAAAAAAACACAAAAAGGGAAGGGTAGGGTTAAAAAGAAAGCTTCTATAGTTTTTAAGAATCACTTCCCTTGATATTTTCTAAAAGGATAGGTGTTATTAGAACCTATTCCTATTTATATTATAAATTACACACACACAGTCAGACATGGTTAATAAGTCTAAAGATATAAATATACAATAAATTCATAGGCCTCAAACAAAGGTTGCTCCTTTTAGGATAGTTATTGCACACCCTTAATTAGGAAATTATGGCTTGGTCTAGTGAAGTATATGTTGGCCATTTTTAACCCATATATAAATATCTTGTGTGTTTTGATGAAGTAGTGGATCAAAGGCTTAAAAGTGGATCCAACATTTACAAATAGAGAGGATCTAAGAAAGGTTTTCATAGAATCAAGATTTCACAGGTTTAAGAATAAACCTAGAAGATCCTATAGACTAAAAGGGAAATTTTAAAGCTAAAAGACAACTTAATTTTTTCCTAAGGGCACTCAACAATAATTTTGAAGGTACATTTTTCAAAAATGTGCCTGAGGATAAAAATCTAAAGTAAAATATTCCAAAGGAATTCCTTTGGAAGGAATTCCTTCAAAAGAAAGTGGCCAAAAAGATTTTTCCTTTGAAAAGGAAAATCTTGAAGAAAAGATGAAGAAAATTACTTCAAGAAAATTATCTAAAGAAAAGGGTCTGAAGGAATTACTTTGGGAGAGATAGGCACAAGGCAAAAGTCCATAAAAAATCCTAGATAAAGTGCCTAAAATAAAGTGGCTAAGGAACATTAAGGTTAAATGGTTAGTAAATCCAAGGGGCTAATCAATCAAAGAATAATGGCTCAAGGGCATCCAACTAACAAGGAGATCAATGGATGAGAAAAGGTCAATTTTTTAAAAGATCCTAGTGGGAATTAGATCATCCAATTAGAAAAAGACAATAAGGACTCCTCTTTTCAAACTCCAAAGATGTGGTCTATAACTCACATTTCAAAAAATATAAAGTGGTCAAACTAAGAATATATGCATCTAGGTAGAGTAGTGGACATGCAAAGTGAAGGAACACCCCAAGTTTTAAATTCCAAAGATCAAATAATTTACACTTGGTGCGAACATGCAACTACCTTTGACATGGCTCTCTCAGCTCTAAAAAGGGAAACTTGACTGCACGAAGGGCTTAAGGAGGTTTGCAGTGATCTTGGATGGTTTATCTCATGGTCAAAGCAGTTACATGCTTTTCATATAAAAGAGCTCAAGTACAAAAATAGTGGTCCCAGTCATTGATGAATTCTTCTCTCAATTATTTATTCTCCCATGCAAGCCCTTTCTCTCTCTTCCCTTTCTCTATATATATTTCATGTTTTTTCCATTTTTGTGGGGGTTCCTAGTTTTTTTAGACTTTTCCATTTCTTTGGGAGATGAGACACTTTTTTAGATATTGCAAAATATGCTCAACTTGATTAGGCTCGACCCTACCAATCATTTGTAAAAACTACCTCTTGATGCAATAAAGGATTTTATTTGCCTATCTCTTTCCTTGGATTTGTGTCTATTGATTTGTGCACTATGGAATTATGTGAAGAAGAATTTTCCTCATCCATGGTCCTCCTTTTTGACCTTGTTTAGGGAGTTTTTCAATGCTATTTGTAGGTCTGATTGGGTGCTCTTTTTTCCATTAATGTGAACTTTTAGTGCATCTTATAACTCCTCTTTGTTTATATTCGTTGCTTATTGAACCTCCTCCATGAAATATTAATGGAACCATCTTGATCTTGAGGTTGTGTAAGTTAGTATTATCCTCTATATAACTAGTGTGGGTTCAAGATTATGGGAACTTCCCATTTTATTTTGGTGCATCACCTAGTTAGCTTTCTTAAGAGCCCTTATCCCATTTCTAACCCTTTTCTCCATGGAGAATTAGTTTATATTTAGTTTTAGGTGATATACCAAGAGGAAGTCAGCCTTATATGAAGGTTCAACATCACAAAAAGATACCCATAGCCTGAGGTTATTCTAATATTATAGCTGGGAGTGAGAGAGCCTAAAAAATCTCCCACAAGGGTGAAATTTCAGCCTACAATAGTTTTTGGCACAGTTGGTGGGACTACGTTATTCACTAAGTGAAGAGTTTTGGTGTTATCTTCATCTAATTAGCCTTTAGAGGCATGTGTGTAAACACCAATGGTGGCTGTAATTATTCATCAACTGGATTGAGTAGACCAAGTGCCTAATCATCATTATTTTGTATGTATAATCAACCATCTTTTGATCAACATGTTTATTCTCTACCTCAACATCACACTTATCAAGATAATAATGTTTTTGTATTCCCCCTAGGTGGCCCTCAAATAACATATCAACCCTATTATGGCCTTCATTCCCCTCCCACTCTTGTGTATGACTAAGATCAGTCTCCTTTGCATTCAAACTAGTCCACTAATTCCCATTGTCAAGTCTATGTTTATCTGTTTACATCCTTGTCAAGATTCAAGCAAGGATTATCATATTATATTGATTTGATAAGTGATATTGTTATGGGTTTATAAATTTCTTCAGTCATCCCTATTCATGATCTATAAGAGGCAAGGAGTTCTCTTTAGTTGGTCAAGAATAGGTGGTCAATTTGTGAGGATGAATAATGGGTAGTTTGTGAGAGGGACAATAAAGTGTGGTTGATAAGAATAGTTTAAAATTTAGAAAGTGTGTTGATGTCTTATGAAGATTAGTAGACTTAGTTCAATCATTTATATGTGTCCTCTCCCCTCTAAGACCCTCAATCTCAGCCTCCAAAGGTTTCAAATCAATCCCCTAGTCAACCTTGTCAATGTCCATCCTTGTCAAGAATCAGAGAAGAAATACTAGACCAAGGGAGAAAAATCATGAAAATCAATAAAGATGTTGGAATTAGACAAGAATTCCCCATTCATGCCATGGAGGGGATAAGGAGATTCTTGCATAAGTTTTAGAGTGTGTGGGAATCCATTGAAGAAGGTGAATATCCACATGTTGAGAAGCAAGAGATGAAGGAATGGATACTCTCAATAGAGGATAAGTTGACTCATTGAGAGGATGAGTATGTCAAAACAAAAATAATTATTTTGTCCTCTCCTACCCTTATGCCCTTTCCCACTCAATATTTTAAAACCATCTCACCATGGATCTTCTCCTACACCTTTGACCATGATTATGTCATACCCTCTCCTATACTTGTTCAAAAATAAGAAGAGGTGGTTTTTACCTACAGATTTCCATCATGGAAATAATTTCAAAAAGGCACGGAGAAGAAGGAAGAGGTGTCAGTTGTGGTGATCCAAGAGCTAGTTCAAGAGAAGGAGTTAATGGTTAAAGAATATAAAAAAAAGGTGTTGGATCAGCTCAATGAGCTTTCCCTAAAAGAGTTCCAAGACTTTTTATCCCTCCTTCAAGAACCACCAAAGAGACCACTCAAAGTACCTAGTTGGAAAGACACTCTCTTAAGCTACAAGCAAAATGAACTTCTTCACCCTCCCATCATCTACCTCTTTGAGGAAGAGCCTATTTTTGAAGGAATAGAGGAGGTTCTTAGAGTCAAATTTGAGCTTGAAGAGGACAACACAAGTGTCTATGGTGAGGAGATAATGATAGGCAATCCACCCTAAAAAGGGAGGAGAAATCAAGTTTGGAACAACTATTATGTCATGGATTTGACACTGATGAATTAGAGCCTGAAGGTAGTATTGATGCCTTCATACTTAAAGAGGTGTGTATTCAAGATGAAACTAAGAGCAAAGAGGATTTTTTTGTCCCAAGAGCTTCCATTTGGTGTGGATGTAGATGAAGATGACCAAGCTACAGAGATTAACATAGTCAATCAATTAGTTGACCATGTTAGAGAGGTCATGAATGAGCAAGAGGATCAAGATGAAGTATGGTAGTAATTGTACCATGACTTCATGTATCAGGTAGAAGTTTTAAACTAGACTATGCCTCCTATAAAGTATGAGGTTGAACTCATTAATTAGGTTGAAGAAACTAACCAATATTAAGATTAATTATCTATTGAAGGAAATACTATATCTTCAAGAATGACGGGGAATAGTAACATATAGAGCCACACAAATATAACATGTTGGGCCTTAGGTGGATTGATAAACTACCATATAGCTCATTTCAAAGAAAACAAAGCAAATATGGAGTTAAAGTTAGCATTATCTCAGGACCAAGAGGAAGTTACCTTTTGGGATGACTTAGAGATTTTTTACTTAAGTGTAGATAGTAAACTAAGCACCAGTTCAAAGGAGCCATCACATGTGCTTGATTCAGAGCATAAAATTGAGCCATCAAATGAGAATTTTGCAATATCCACTACAGTCCAACATGAACCAAGTTTGGAGGACATGAACTAGTATGTCTACATTGGAGACATGTTTGTTCACTTCCATCCATTAGAGATCACATCAAAAGGATTGACCATAAGCCTCATTCACCAATTCTAGTACCTCCAAATAAAGGTATTTTTCATCTTCGATTGTTATAAGTGAATAATACTCATAGTTTCCCATTTTATCTATGAGGGAGATACTTTTAAATTATAACCTTATATATATTAGGATATATTTCATGTTTTCCTCCAAGTACTTTGTGTTTATTTCCTTTCTATTATATTTTTCCTTTCCTAAGTGCCTTGGGCACTTTGTTTTGTGTTGTCCTTGTTAATTTAAGAGGAAATTCCAAAAAGGGTCATCCTTGTATCCATTTTTAGACCAGCTTAGTTATAGAGGCTAATGAATCCATTCCCAATGGACTAGACCATTACCAATGGACTAGACAAGGAAAGTGGTTTGGGTTCTCAAACATAGCAGACATGCTTCCTTGAGAGTCACCAAAGATGTTGGCCATTTTTAGCCCACATATAAATATCTTGTGTGGTTTGTTGAAGTAGTGAATCAAAGGCTTAAAAGTGGATCCAACATTTATAAATAGAGAGGATCCAAGCAAGTTTTACATAAAATCAAGATTTCACAGATTTAAGCACCAACCTAGAAGATCTTGTCGACTAAAAGGGCACTTTCAAAGAAAAAGGACCACTTAAATTTTTTAAAGATCACTTAGTAAGAAGTCTGAAGGTAACTTTTTCAAAAAAGTGCCTAAGGAGAAAATGTCGAAGGAAAAAATTATGAAGGAATTCCTTTTGAAGAAAGTGTCTGAAAAGACTTTTCCTTTGAAAAGGAAAATCTTGAAGAAAAGGTAAAGAAAATTTATTCAAGAAAATTGTCTAAAGTAAAGGGTCCGAAGGAATTCCTTTGGGAGTAATAGGCACAAGGAAAAATTCCATGGAAAATCCCAAACAAAGTACCCAAAATAAAGTGGCTGAGTAACATTAAGGTCAAATGCTCAGTAAATTTGAGGGGATAATCAATCAAGGATAAGTGGCTCAAGGGCATCCAACTAACAAGGAGATCAATGGATGAGAAAAGGTCAAGTTTTTAAAGGATCCTAGTGGGACTTAGATCAGCCAATCAACAAAAGACAATGACTCCTCATTTCAAAATCTAATGATGTGGTATACAACTCACATTTTAGAACATATAAAGTGGTTAAACTAAGAATAGATGCATCCAAGTGGAGAAATGGAAATGCAAAGTGAAGGAACATGCCAATTTTTAAATGCAAAAGATCAAATCATTTACACTTGGTGGGAACATTTAGTTACCTTCAACATGGCTCTCTCAGCTCCAAAAGGGAGACTTGAATGCACGAGGGGCTTGAGGAGGTTTGACATGATCTTGGATAGTTTATCTCATGGTCAAAGTAGTTTCATGCTTTTAATATAAAATATCTTGAGTACAATAACAATGGTCTCAGTCCTTGATGAATTCTTCTCTCAGTTCTCCATTCTCCCATGCAAGCCCTTTCTCTCTCTCTTCCCTTTCTCTATATATATCTCATGTTTTTTTCCATTTTTTTGGTGGATCCTAGTTCTTTTAGACTTTTCCATCTCTTTGGGAGATGAGACACTTTTTGAGATATTGAAAAATATGCTCAACATTTGTAAGAACTACCTATTGATGCAATAAAGGATTTTATTTACATATATCTTTCCTTGAATTTGTGTCTATTGAGTTGTGCACTATGGCATTATGTGAAGGATAATCTTCCTCATCCATGGTCCTACTTTTTAACATTGTTTAGGGAGTTTTTCAATGCTATTTGTAGGTTTGATTGAGTGTTCTTTCTGCCATTGATGTGAACTTTTATTGAGTCTTATAACTCTTATTATTTTGCATTCATTGATTCTTGAATTTCCTCCATGAAATATTAATGCAACCACATTGATCTTGAGGTTATGTAAGTCAATATTGTCCTCTATAGAAATAGTGTGGCTTTAAGCTTATGGGAATTTCCCATTTTATTTTGGGGCATCACTTGGTTAGATTTCTTAGGAGCCATTATCCCCTTTATAACCCTTTTCCCCATGGATCATTATTTTAGATTTAGTTTTAGGCGATCTACCAAGAGGGAGGTGGCCTTCTTCAGTGGTTCAACCTCAGTACAGGATACCCATAGCTTGTGGTTGATACAATATTGTAGCTAGGAGTGAGAAAGCCTTAAAAACTCTCCCACAAGGGTGAAATTTTAGCCTACAATAGTTTATAATAGATCTGTTACACACACATGCACATAAAATTACATCCAAGAAAGCACTCATGCATAATTAGAATTATGAATCAATCAATTTAACTATTTTAACCAATATTTTAATAGCTATTACACATTTACAGATTAGTACATCAATCAAAATAATTAAGAATACATTCCCATATTTTACGCATTAATGATTATTGAAACATACAACCAAATAAATAACAACTAATTACATATAAATTGGAAAGAAAATACATAAACACATTTGCTGAGGATCAAAATTGATGTTGATTATGTATTCAAAATTCTCTGACCAAAAAATTGAAGTTGGATTAGAATTGTTTATATAGAATTGGGGAAGGGTTAACCTCATCCTCCAAGTTCATGTAAGGTCATTAAATGTGGCATTCAAAACATGAGTTCTAACTATGGTTCAAAATTATATAAGAATTTATTTGTAGTTATCAGTTTAAAATAGCCTTTGCCAAAGATATTCAATGTGTGCATGTGTGTAAAGATAGACACTTATTTTTTATAAATATATCCTGAACTACATATAAATTACAAATATATGCTCCATTTTATAGAACTTTTCATACATAAAGTCTTGATATTTTAAGGTTGCATGGTCTGAATGGCTGAGGTGGTGGAAACTAGAATTGTTGATTATTTGTCAAAGACAAGTATCACTTTACTAGTATTTTAGAACTAGTGAAGCTATGAATAACCAAAAATAACTATGTTTTTTATTTTACCCATGCTTCTCATTGGGTTTGGATCTTTGAAAAGTCCACTATCAACTGTCACCATCAGATTTATATGCATGATGGAATGTGAGCTTTCCACTTGGTAGCTCTACGGGCTTCTTATTCCATCACTTAGCACCTTTTCACCATATGGAAGTCTCTTGCTAGATCTGGGTCTATTTGAAAATTATCTATGAGGGTGATAGTTATCACCATCATTCTCACTCTAGATAATCTTTTGTTGTTGTGCTTGATTTTTCACCATTGATCTCTAGTATGTGAGTTAATGCACACCATAGATATTGGTGCTTGAATTTTTGAATCCCCATGAGTTTGAAAATTGTCTCTAAGGTGCTAATAAAGTGCTTGACTATAAGGTGATACTTGGTAATTTTGTGGGGATTATGGTCTATTATTTTGATCATTTTGGTTGAGTTAATTATTTTAAGGGAATTTTTTTAGGTTTATGCATGTAGATTAATTACATCAAGGAAATTATTTTGGATAAAATGTCTACAAATATTATCCTAAAGGCCCAATTATCTCTTATAAAATGTTTGAAAGAATGGTGCAAAGGGAAAAAAGGCCTAGGATAAAAGTCCTAAATGGCAAGTGAAAAGGGCAAAATGTCTCAAACAAAATGTTTGAAGGAATTGGCTGAAGGGCAAGTGCATATGGAACATGTCTCAATTTTTTTTGAAGAAATGATCAAAGGACATGATCTCAAAAAGGTTGAATGAATGATTTCTCAGACAAAACGTCCAAAGGAATGGTTTAGATGGAAAAGGCTTGGGACAAAAGACCTGAAGGGTAGGTGTAATATGGTAAAAGGGATAGGACAAAGTATCAAAGGTGGGTTTCACTAATTCTAAAGGTTATGTGCCCTTAGGGTCATTGTTTTGACAAAATTGTGTTGGTAAGATTGCTTTAGGGAATTGTTTCAAGCTTTTTGCATTAAAAAAATGTCTGATGACAAAAAGTCTAAAGAGTCATTTTCATCAAGGAAAGTTCCAAATGTAAAATACCTAAAGGATATTTTTAAAAGGCTGAAGGGTAGGAGGGATAAGGCTAAAGGGTATACTTCATAGGGTATTTCATCCATGGCAAAAGTCCTAAAGGATATACTTCGTAAAGGTCGAAGGGTAAGTTTAGAGGGTTATAGGAAATCTATTAGAGGATATGTTTTGGAAAAAATGTCTGAGACAAAATTCATTTGGGGGAATTATTTTTTAAAAAATGTCTACAAAAATTTCCATGATATAATAAGTCCAAAACATAAAGGCTAAATGAATAGGTCGAAAGGGTGAAATCTCTTAGACAAAATGTCTGAAGGAATATTCAATATTAAAAAAGGGGTTAAGACAAAAGTCCTGAAGGGTACTTTCAAAAGGCTAAAGGAAAATTTTATAAAGTCCAAAGGGTAGGCCTAGAGGGCTAAAGGAAAATTTCCAGAGGATTCATTTTAGATAAAATGTCCATAGGAATTCATTTAGGGGAATTATTTCAGAAAGAATATCCCCAACAATTTCCCTGATAGAATAACTCTATGGGAAAAAGTCCATAAAGAATTAGTTGACAAAGGTAATGGATAAAATACCTGATACATAAAAATCAAAAATACAAATTGCATAAGTCCCAAAAGATTAAGTTCTAAAAATAATAGGTCCCCACACAAACACTCTAGCAAAGAGACTAGACAAAACATAAGATTGATAGAATAAGCTCGATAAATATAGACCCAATAGAATGAAATTGATATAATATAAGATTTTAGCCTATGAAAACATAATACCAATCATCATTTTTCCTATAATTTGTATAAGAACATAGCAGAGGGGTCCCAATTCAAGACCAAAGTCTTAAAAAATGGGTCCCCATTTCCATAAAGATAGAGGGGATGTTGGGTACAACATTTAATATTTTCAATAATGCATAAAAGGAGACAAGTGGAAGGATGAACATGTAACTTAAATAAAAATTGAACAATTAACTTCAATTCAAACTATTCTAAATCTAATCTAACATAGATATAAAAAATGGAAAAAGAGAGAGTAAGAAGAAAGCAAAGAAGACCTCACTTTGTAATGAAGAAAGTTCTATCTCTATTAAATAGACAAATCTCTTGCGAAATTAGTATTTTTTTGGCCATCATAGCACAACTAGAAGGTAAATATGGTTTAGGAGTATGAATACCAAGTATCTATGTATGAGAGGGAACATAATTCATCATAAACATGTGTATATAACGAATATCATTCATAAAGATTTCCTATAGAAGATAATTCATGGAAAACAGATTCAAGATTCATAAATGTTCATACAAGTTATAGAAAAGACTTTATAAAACATTAGATTATGATAAAAATGAAATATAAACTAAGAAATCAAGAAATTACAAAAAAATGAAAATGGAAAAGTGATTTTCTTTAGCTCTAATTTCAAATAGATCATCCCTCATTATAATGGAGAAATGATACTTTATAAGCCACTCTATCAACTAAGTCTTAAAGTCAACCACTTAAATAGTGGTTGGAAACACTTAATGAGACATGTACATCACTACTAAAATTTAAATTGGGTCTTGCACAATCCCAATCAAATTAGAATTAGGACCATGGTAACTAATCTTGAAATTGACTTTTAGGTGTGGTTGGAGTCATTGAAGGTCCCCTTGATATAGCTTATTGGTCATACTCTACTTGGTGATGGACTTGCCTAATTAAGATAATAGTCTATTGTTCATTCTCTCGATCAATATTAATACACACATCAAATATTCTATTTAAAGACACTATCTAACCTTCTTAGGAATTTATGTCTTATGATATATTTAACCATTAGAATACTAGACAATTCATGATTGTACATATCCAATTAGACTCATAATCCAATTTATGGGTTTTAATATCTTATATGGGCTAGATATGCATTAATTTTAGGCTCAAATCTTCTTCATGGAGGCCCACATATCTTCATCAAGAAGTTTTTTACCCCAACACAGACACACCCCATTTTTAAAATTCAATTAGGGACTCACTGATAATTGAATACCATTATTTTGGGTCTTCTGAACTAGAATTTTATGACATAGAGTTTGAAAAGTGAAAACTTAAGGAATTTATCTAATGCTAAAATGAATTTTCATGCCTTTGTTGATCTTTGTTATTTTCTTGACTTGATCAACAAGATTTTATTCAAAGTTTATAGAATTTTAATGTAATTGAAGATTTGAAGCTTTGTATAAGTCATATTAAATAATTTATTTTTCACCTCCTATTCTTCATTAATTTATGCTTATATGTATGCTTTATTTATTAATTAATGACTAACTAGGATGGCATGTTATGATTTTAGTGTATTTTTTGTGTATGTGTGTCTTGGATAGGATATTTCATAATTTGGTGTTTCTTGAGCTTTTTTGGAGTTCATTTGGCCTTGACACACATTTTCAATTTGCTAACTTGAAGCCCAAGTAAAGAATGTAAGTTACCTAAAGGTGATGTTAGTATAACCCTTTATACAAAGCATCTAGGATAAGCTGAGTAGTGAGATCCATCTATGTGTCATCATCTTAATATATTTGAGGTGACATCAACATACCCATTTAAATGATAAGTATTAGACAAGCAGAATAGTGATATCCATCCATGTGTCATCATCCTAATAACCTAATAGTGACATTAGCATATCCATTTATACGGACCATCCCTAGCATGAGAAATAGTGAGAGTCATTCACTATCATCATCTTGGTAACCTGATGGTGACATTAACATAACCCTTTATACAAACCATCCCAAGAAAGTAGAGCAATAAGAGTCATCCAAATGTTAACATCCTACTCACCCATGACCGAATAGGTAAAACACAAAAAACCATAATTTGGTTATGAGTGAAGTAATGATAAGAAGACATGTGTCTTTAATAACCACATAAGAAAATAACAAATAAACCAATAGTAATCTTGAAGTAATGAAAAGGAGACACTTTTCATATATATATGACTAAACATCTAAGATAATACAAAATAAACCACATGGAAGTAAAAGCCATGGAAATTAGTATTAAAAAATTCAAATGTAAAGAATAAATAGGGAAAAGAGTGAAGGTCATTGCTACAATTAACTCACATGAATCAATGAATTAATACATTCAATTCTCAAATCCAAAAAAACTAAATCAATATAGTTTGAATTCACATTTATATTCTAATCACATTGGTTTTTTAAAAAAAATTAAAAACTATAAATTATGACCTCTTGCGACCAAACAATTATAGATATTTCATAGATCAAAGCATTTTCAAATAATAAATTCAATGTATTTCTCATCTCACATCATGGTGCCCTCTAAATAGCCAATTTCAAGACCAACTAAATAAACTAATATGACATTTGATTCAACATTTATAAACTATGAGTTTAAAAATTATTCTACCTTTTTTTATGTGGTAAACATAGTCAAACCATACAAGGTTGAGGATAAACTTTTCATTTTCACATGTAATTACATAGATGACCTAATCACCATAAAAGTAATTGGTATTTACAATGCAATAGCCAAACTAGAGTTAATTCCCTGCACTAACCTATTATTTGATTTATTCATGAATGACAAGGTTATTGGGAAGATATTTCACTTAAACTTTGAAAAAACACTAGTTTCTTATATCAGTGGAATTACCTTCAAAAGGTATTATAGACTCCATGTTCTAGAAATGAGTTATAGGAAGGATAATGTTAATTTATGTATCTTTGCCTAAAACATTAGAAAAAATTTAGAGAAATGGATTGGTAACCCAAATATCTTTGTATTTCAAGGCCCCACCTATGTTATTCCCATTCCTACTATCAGGCCAATTGTGAGAATCACCATGGCCTTATTGAATAAAATTTATATATTCTCAACTATTACTTATGTCAATGAGGTATGGGTCCCTTTCATGGACATAATTTTTAATTTCAACAATATCATATCCTTAATAAATATTAGCATCTCCAACTTGATTTTGAGAATCACAAAGTCATGATGTTTACTAAATTGTAAATTATACATGATCTCTTATGTGGTATAAATTTTGCATTTACCTTATGAGTAAACTTGTAAACCACATCCAAACCACCCAAAGAATATGATATGTGAAAAGTTTAATATTTTTTATTTTCATATATTTACATAGAACATGAAAAGGCTAATAAAGACCTTCCACTCCATGGTATATCAAACACTCCATGGTAAGAACATGCCCAGGCTCTCTAACCCTATAAATAAAACCATTCAAAACATGGGTGGTTACTAATTTATTAATAACAATATTTGGTAGTTCTTGAATCCAATGGATTTCCATTTTCACCTCCCATCATTCCTCTAATGGTCACCACTCTTTCCATACCCTCACCATATGATACCACTATAAACCCTTTATATCTCATTCCACCTTCAACATGGCTAGCCTCTATTTCTACCAAACCAATAATGACATATACAATGAAACCCAAGAACCCTCTTATTTCAACTCAAAAGGTGGAAGTGGAGGAGAAACAAGTAGACATTACCAAGGAGAGGGAATATAGAAAAAAGGGTAGACTAAGATCAAACCCTATTCAAATTTATGATATTGAGGAAGGGGATGAAAGATAGTGAGATGAATGAGAATGGGTGTCTAAGACTAACACAAATTAAATAGAATCATTTGATGATATTATACAAACATATAAAATAGATGAGTGGATGACTGAGGAAATCACCTAGTTACGAGGGATATAACTAATTTAAAAATCTAAAGAAGTCAACCAGGGAGATGGTATCTTAATGGCTACTAAATTTCTATCAGAAAGAGAAGGATATTTAGCATGAGATGAAGAATAAAAAATGCACATTACAACATAGTGGCTATACCCAACTACACCTCCAATCTTTCCAACTTAGGCCACTATAATGACAACTACAATAATCGGTGCCCCAATTATCTTTCCCCAAACTATAATTCTTCCAAGTCTTGATTCTTTAACAAATCCTTCAATTACTTCAACTCAAATTAGTATAGTAGAATCTTTACATTTTTATGTCAAATAAACCAACTTCAAGCAAATAAAATTCCAATTTTTTATATCACATCCCAAATTACTACTATGGGCCCTATCACTACCACTATGCCTATTGGGGATATATATACTTTTGTCATTGATTATTTATAAAACCTATTGATCACCCTAGTGACCTATTCATTCTTTAGTCTAACCAATATTCAGTCCCCTGAGTTAAGTAAAATGGTAAATTTTGAAAACCTTCCATCCACCATAACTTTTGATACACTATCCAACCCTCTTAAGTTTACTACACAATTAAATATGCCCATTTGTTAAACTGATCAAACTAATTCACCTATAGTTTAAATATACAGAGCAATAAGGAAGGCTAAATATGTAATTGATATACCAATCCAAAGGTAGGTTACTATATGTAGGAAAGTTATTCCTCCTTTCTATACAATAGGGACATCTTACCCTATAGTCATGCTTCTTATAAGTCAATCTCATTTAGTTACTCTTGTAGAACATGCACAACCGATAGGACAAGTAGAGGAAACATAGCGGCAACTCACATTGAACATTCCTTCATGGATTCAACAATTGCAATAGGAAGAAACATGAAGTTAATATATAGTGATTATTGAGCAACAAATAGTTAAGTTTTATTTGGATCTAGACTAACACATTGAGAAAGGTTAAGAGAAAAATTATCATTTTTAAAGGTCAACAGGTTGAGTTGGAACATAGATACGATATTTTATCTTCACAAAGTAGATAAAAGTAAATCCCTTAGACCTAGACATATATATATAGATGATCTATACATTTTTGTGTATTCTACTAGAGGGGTTTTAAAATAAATGTTCAAAAGTTTTGATGAGCCTGTTAAGAGGCCACAAGAAAGGAGCACCATCTAACCTCCTAAGGAAATTGTAGACAACCTATAGGGGATGACTATGAATCTATTTGAAACTATTAGTTTAACCAGGTTTACAAAGAACACATCCCAACCTAAGTGGGGAGATATTATTTAATAAAATAAAGGACATTGATAGTAAGATATGCTTCATAAGCCAATCAATTAGGAATAAGTTTTATGCCCATTTGAATTTAATAACAACATTTGAGGTTTCATAGTCACAAAACGACATTCCTACAAAAATTGATAATTTACTTGAGTGGCATTAAGAGATGCAAGCTCTAGTTCAATAATTTTTAAACTAGGAAAGGGAATCCATCTATATCCTCATATATCTAAGAATCACTCAAGTAGGCACTCCAAAGGGGTAACTAGTGCCTAAACCCAATTTTGAAAATATCATATGAGTAACACTTTACAACTTTGGAGATGATATTGAGGGAACTTTTTTATATAACTAATTATGAATTCATATAACTGGTGAGTTTTTCAAGATACAAAATCATAGGAACTAAGGCACTACATGCTGAGGTCAGAGCTAAATTGGCCACACACAAAAAGTTAATGGATAAGCTCCCATAATTATTCAAGAAAGCTTTAATTTATTTTGAAACCATAGACATTGACTTCCAAGCAATCCATGCACTATATCTACATATAAAAAATACCAAGTATACAAATTCATTAGTAGGGGTCATGCCTACCCCACCTCAAGGTACATAGTTTACTAGATGCACACTAGTAAAAACATAAAATATGCCCAACTACATGCCACTCCCATCAATTAATTCAATAAATACATTGGTGCCCACTTCTAATGAATCTATATTTATATTTCCCATTCAAGTTGTAACTCAATTTACAACTCTGGTTCCACTTACTTTGGCTTCTATAATTTTTATTCTATAGTTTTATTCTTCTAGTGGTGCCATATCTATACATTTTTAAATATACTTATGTATTTACATGTTCTAGTTGATATGGTACTATTATTTTCTTATTTATTTATCATGTATATATTGTATTTTATACAAATAATTCTATTTTGATTAATCATCATTGTACATGCTTGATTTCCATATGAATTAGAATACAATGTTAATTTTAGTCATGCATTTTTAGAATTCGCTTGAGACATGAGGCCTTCACCATCAAAATATTATATAAAATTTTATATTCCTAGTCCCAAATGGATAATTTTGGCTATTAAAATTAATAAGAAATTTTGAGGAAAGTTTTATAATTAATCTCAATGTGCAAATATTGCTTCTTCTCTAAACTTGTGGATTGTGTAAGAAGTTATATCATTTAAGTTTCATAGTATTTTGGTTGTGTATGAGTTCTTGTTTAATATATAGTAATTCATATTGATATATTTCTAATTACAATATATTTTTCATATGAATCATTATCCCCCCTTGTAGGCATGTTAATACAATCTTAAAAATGTGACAACTTTTGATTTTATGTTTGTTGTATTTTGGTTAATTTTGACTCCTAACTATGTTTGATTATAGGTGTGATATACAAGCATACAAAATACATTGGTCCTTAATAACTTGTATAACCTTTAGTTCAAGTGCTAGCCTAGAAAAGTTTCATCTGGTGTGGTGCACAGGCC
Organism: Torreya grandis; assembly: GCA_037957365.1. NCBI lineage: Eukaryota > Viridiplantae > Streptophyta > Pinopsida > Cupressales > Taxaceae > Torreya > Torreya grandis. Next base: position 2,193,730 of record JARHVA010001479.1, read on the forward strand.
TCCTTTTCTACCTTACCTTCCCCTCTTTTTGAGTTTTCTTTTAGAATCCTACCCACCTTAGAACCATCATCCAAATATCCATATCAATTATTTTCATATTGATCCATAGATGACCCATCCATGGTAAACAAATTATTTTTCTCACTGTTATTCCAATAACAGGTTGTTTACAAAACTAAATACCTTACAACTTGAGCCTTCGAGTGAATTTAATTCATAGATCCTAAAATGTTAAAGGCTAACTTTTAAATGATCAAGGGTGTGTCTAAAACCCACATAAACATTAAACTAATATGGTGCTAGAGGGATGGGATATGGTGCTAGAGGGATGGTGATCATTGTGGGCTATTAAAATAATAAGAAGGGAACCAAATGAGATATTAATACAAGTGTTATTTATCTAAACTTTAAAATAATAAGAAGGGAAGCAAATGTGCCAATCTAAGAATTTAATTCTAGGTTCTAGAATATGCATACCTAGAATGAAATTGCCTACAAACTTGTTGAGACTTTGGAACTTAAAATGTATAAGAACACATTAGACCCTATGACTATTATTTTTATATGTAGATTTGTTAATTTTGATACATTATGTTTATCCTATGCTAAAGTTATAAACATATATAAAAAATTTAACCCCTATATACAATCATTAGACCCACTTAGTCTTGGTCCTATTTTTATAGCCTTCAACCCAATCCTAAATTCTAATCTACATACTATGGCCCAAAACTAGAACCACTTGTATTTTCATTTGCCTTTAATCCATGCTCCACCTAATCGACACCTTAGGTTCCTAACAAAAAATATTCCTAGCCAATAAAACTATAATGAGTCCCTGATACCAGTCAATGCTACTACTACTGCTGCTACTACTACTACTACTACTACTAGCCAATAAAACTATAATGAGTCCCTGATACCAGTCAATACTACTACTACTAATACTACTACTACTACTACTACTACTACTACTACTACTACTACTACTACTACTACTACTACTACTACTAAATAAGGTACTAATTTTGATTACCTAAAAATAAATTTGGAATCAAGTCAAAGGATGCTGGATAAACTAAGCATTGAGTTTTGACCATGTAGAAAATAATGGTTCACACTAGAGGATAGAATACCAATCAGCGATTTAGATTCTAAAGGTATAATAGTCCTTTCAATAGGCTTAAAAATAGTTTAGAATATCATCTATTTTACCCAAAATTCCCATTTTCTTTAATAAGAAGTGGGGACCCACTTTTTTGGATTTTAGCCTTGTTTGTTGAGCCTTTCTTATACATGTTTGTGTAGGTTCTAGTCATATTTCTCCTTAGTATTTATAGTTAGAATAACAAAGCATGGTATTATACATTTTATAGACTATCTTTTTAATACCTTTCAAGATATTTTTTTGAAATATGCAGGTATTCTAGGACTTAGTTTTATTCAATGAAATTGTGTTTGAGTTTTTTGTTTGGACATTTTGTTCAAACCTTTTAATCAAAACTTAAGTTTGAGTCTTATTCATTGGACATTTTTGGTTGGATGTTTTAGATTATGGTAAAAACAGGTTTTGAAGGGGCCCCAAAACCCTGAACAAGGATAAAGATAAACATTTAAAGCACAACCAGGTTAACAAAGGAACCTGATTACAAAAAATAACCAACACCAAGTTTTACAGGGACCTGTAACTGACAAAAAGATCAAGACAAAACAACAGTCAAAACACAAAACTGAAATTTAACCACAAGCTTCTAGCTCCGTAACCAGCAAATCGAAAAAATGACCGGTTTGCTGCCCCCAAAAAACCAATCAGCAGAAAGGAACTTTGGATAAATCTTTTAAATTCAAATTTTTCTTTTTGCATGACCGAAGATTCATATCAAGAGGAGGGACCAAAGGCTTAGACTTCTTTCTTCTGACTGCTATCCAACCGTCTTCTACCTTAGTTGCCTCAGCAACCCATGCCTCAGGGGACAATGATCTTTGGACACTAGTAGGCATAACCTCCTGGTGACAGTCTAACACAGTCTGGCTCTTAGATCCTTCAAAATAGGGGAAGAGATCACCGCCTCCTCCTCAGGCTCAGTTGTATCTTTGACTACAGCCTCCTTAGAGGCTTCATTTGATTGATTCTCTAGTGGTTCCTCTTCATCTTCTAATTCGGATTGCACCCTTTCCTCATTCTTGGACTCGAAATCTATTATTGTTTCCAAAGGTAGTTTGTCTAAACTATGTTCAGAGAAATCCTTTGGCCACCAAGAAGGTGAACGTCTGGGATTATTTTTCCCAGCAACACAATGGTCTGCAATATGTCCCATCTGGTGACACTTCCTGCATCTAAAAGGAATCCCCTCATAATCCAAGATTTGTGTCTAGGTGCCCCTAGGGGAGTCAATGCATATCACCTTAGGAATGCCCTTTGAAACATCCAGATCAGCCAGAAATTGTGCACAAGTTGAATGGTGGCTCTTTGTACTGTCTTCTTCATATAGAAACTCCCCTATAGCATTTCCAATGGTCTTATAAACTACCTCTTGACAGAATTGTATCGGAAGATAAGGGAGCCGCACCCATATAGGAATCTTGTTAAAGGATTCCGAGAGAGGGTTAAAATCCTTATGCCAAGGTTTGGCCATAAGAGGAAATCTACCCTGCCAAGAAAAATTATTGTGGCACAGTATAGACTGCCTATCTTCAGGGCTTTGAAAAATTACTATAAAAAAACCCCTGGTGCAAGGCTGGATTTGACCGTCATTAATATGCAACCAACTCTTAGCAATCCAATTTTGTAGTTCTACAAAAGAGGGCCAAAAACCACGGAAGCGGAAAATGGCAGCACAAGAGGAAAACCATTTTTCTTCTTGGAAGATATTTTCTGCTAATTCAGGGTCTAGAGTTACCCTAATAGGTTTTAAAGCACTTACAGGCATTACATGAGTAGGTACAGGTGTTGTATGAGGCCGAGCTTCGTGTATCTCTACTTCAAAGGCTGCCACATCTACATAGGTTCGCACCCCTGTTTCATGCCCTGAACCAGGAACGTAGGTCGGACCCGCAACTATAGTATCATCAATCCCCATAGCAGAAATCCCTTTGCGTGTATTCTGGTTTCTTCCACCACTAACTGAAAAGACCTTCGCTGTTACGGCATCCACAGCCTCACCGGCCGCTCGAAACACAGCAACCGGTTTCAAATTTTGATTCGCACGCACTGGAGCGGGAGCCTTCATCATCATCATCATCATCAAATATTAATCAAATATTACTCATCTATATTTTTATTTGGGGATTTTGTTTAGACTTTGTGCTCATAAGACTTATTTATCTTTTTCTCATTAGGTTTTTGTATTGGACTTTTCATTCAGAGTTTTTAAATCAGATATTTTGTTTGAACAATTATTCTGAATGAATTATCTTCTATCAAAAAATTTGTATCAAGATTTTTGTTTAGATATTTTTATCAGAGATTATGTCTGGGGTTCTTGATCAAACAAATTATCTAAAATAGTCATCATTGGCTTTATGCAATTTGGGAGTTTTTCTTAGATATTTTGTTTATACATTTTGTTAGAATATTTGTTCTAACATATTTTGGTCTTCAGGATTTTTTTAGGATTTGTGTTTGGAAGATTTGTTTGGATAATTTTTTGTATTGGTCCCAACATAAAACATGATTCCTAAATTTCAAAATCCCTATAAACTTATCTAATAAAGCAAAAAATACATCCTGATACTTGCTAAGGAAACATGCCAACTAAACTAACGAGATTTGAATTATGCATGACAAACAAATATATGAATGTTGGACATTTATAACATAAATTTTTTAATTTAATGATAAATTTTATATACATAACATGAAACTATCGACATATTCATTACTCATAAATAAATTTGAAATAGATTACTATCTTATGAATGAAAGCCTAAGATACATGTGAATCTATTACAAGCAAACAAGTGACTAGTAGAGAGGATTTTTTTCATAGAGAATTTAAACAAAACTTGAAAACTACACATAATTTCAATGTCATCCTCATCTAAGTATTTTATAGGAACACTTCTACCATCACCATTCTCCATCAAGAATTCAACTGAATTCATAGACATAGTATATGATGTAACTATCTTCGATAACATGTATGGAAATTACTCAAAATTATGGGATATTATGGATTATATTGACATATTTTTATTGGATGGAAATATATATACCACATAACAAATTTATTATAGACTTTATCTCCCTAAAATGGTAAACACTATGCTTGGTTACGATTAAACCCAAGGTGATGCCCTGTATAGACCTTCTACATGATTTATTCTTTGCTTGGAAAATTAAATAAGATGAATTTATACAACACAAAGACAATGAGATAGTCATGGCATACATCACTAGGGATGACTTACAAAGGTATTTATCTCTGTTAAATTTAGATGTACTTTTTGACAAACATAGGCTAGTTTCATGGAACCAACAAAAATCAATGGATAATGCATTAAGCTCATGACTTCTCCCTAGGGAGATAATGACCTATAAATGAAAGAATCACACCCCCATTAATAAATTCAAAATGGGAGTGCAGATTAGGATGGGATTGATAAATAGGATATATGCCATGCCTAACATCTATTTTCTTAATTTGGATTGGGTGCCATTACTAGATTTGATGATGACCAATGATGTAACTTTTACCCTAGGTAAAATTATAAACTTTTAACCGAGAAAACAAATTTTACATAAGATCAAGAGGTCCATTTATCTAGCCACTTATACATGATGTCCTATCTCTTATATGTCATAATGAGCATGGTATATAAGTTCCTTGGTGAGCTTTGGAGCCCAGCCATAGGTTATGTCAACAATAACATTTACGATTATTATTAGTTTATATATATTTAAGCATATACAAAGTACATGGTTCAAATTTTTGAGGATGTCTATCCTCAAGTTTGGCAAGAAATTCATGGGACTCCATTAACCTAAATTGGAGAAAGTATAGTAACAACAATAAATAGAAGGGGTGAGTACTAGTTATACCCTAATTATATGGTAATTATGATTGTTAATCATAAGGTCCATCTCCTACACCTACCCAAATATGTACTAGACAAGCTAGTAGAGAAATAAATTACTTATCAACTCTAGTAGAGTGTCAAGGAGGACTTGATAAAGAAAAAGAAGAGCATATTCTATGGGTCATATGTGATAATTGATAGAATTTGTTACACACAGAGAAAGCAATTTGGATAAGTAGGAAACAAAATAAAGAGATATCACTTTCCCACCATGCTACACAGTGACTAGGATCCCCAAGATCACATTCAAAGACACATTTAGGGTTTTGATATCCCATACCAACATTTCTCTTATGACCATGATTTTTTAATTTTGAATGAAAAAGATGATGCTCAGGAATTGGAAAGGACACAAGTTATAGGCTTAAAGGAGGATCATCTTAGGATAAGTCAAAAGGATCCTTCAATTTTGGTGAAGTAAATACAAACTAGGCTACCATTTGTTTCAGGGCGGACAACTCAATTTTTTTGGAATAGCCAGTACCTAGAGCAGATAAAGTTATAAGGTGAGCCTTCACATGAAGTTATTTTTATGTTGAAAGTTGTCAAGAAAGAGCTAGGGTTGACTAATCCTAATACTAGGGGATTCCATTGACTTGGACTCCTCTTATGAATAAGACACAAAGCATCTAGTTATAGCTGCATTATAAATGCCTATAGCTACCCCCTAATTTTAAGATTTTACATTACTAGGGGTATTCATAAAGGAAGTTGTTACCTCAAATCAATAAATCTCCTCTTTAGAGGCAAAGACCACCATTTTATATAAAAGGAAACCAAGGGATCCCCTCATAGGTAGTCTAATAGTGGATAAACCACAGGTCCTACCCTCAGTTCCTTAATAACAAGTGGAGGAAGAGAAATAAATTAATGGAAAAGAAGAATTAGAGAGAACCAAGGCACTCAAAACTATGGCTAATAAAGGGAAGACACTAACCATAGATGATTCAATAGGTAAGAAGGCTCAACCTTTAGACCATACTTCCCTAGGTTCTTCATCTAATCTAATTTTTAGTTTAATTACAACTTCATTTATTTTGAGGACTCCTAACCTGATGTTTATTGACTTATTATTTTGTCTTACACATTTCTCTACTCACTCCTAAGGTAGATAAGGATTCTACCACTACCATTAATCCATATCTCCCCATAGTATCATACAAATCTATTATTCCATATACTCATAGTATTCCCTCTAGCACTACCATAGTCATAACCGTGAAGAAGAAAAGGGCCACCATGAAAGTTTAAATATCCTTGGCCACTTCCTAACTTCATGTTTCATCTTCATAAATCACTTTACCCATGTCATCCCCCATTTTATCCCAAGAGATCACTGTTATAACCTCCAGCAATGGAAAGAGGGTAGAGAATATTATTACATTCTATCCACTTCCTGAATATGGAGGTGTGGATTGGTCTAAGATCATTTGGACCTTTGTTCTTTACACAATAATTAAGAGAGATAAAAAAAATAGTCAATAGATCTTGAGGAGGAGACTGTGGCTAAAGATACACAAGAAATAGAGCCTAACTAGCTAGTGATTCCTCCATGGGTAATAGATCTTAGATCCAAGGCTTCCCAAATACCCAATTTAAAGATTATATAGCTCCCATAAATAAAATCTTGGTCTAATAAACCCTCTCGAAGTATTCAAAGGGTTAGAAAGAGTATGTTGGAGGATGAAGCTAGAAAAAAATGGTTTTAGAATAAAGACATGAAGTCTATGCCTTATCTAAAAGGTAAAATAGACAAATGGGGTAGTCCCCCTACAAATAATATTTTAGGTCTTTAGCTAAAGTTCAAAAATATTCCATGGTGGCACTACATGAATGAAATAATTGGCAAGGAAAGAGTTGGAAGTAGAACTAGAACATATCAAAGAAAAACAATAAATAGTGCACATTCTAGCAAGTATTGAGATGAAGTGTAAAAGGCTACATCTAAATGTTATAATTATTTAGAGGTAATGAAAATCATGTGGCCTGATTTATCCCCTAATATTTCCCAAACACACTAATTATTTAATTATTTAAAAGGATATGAGAATAAATTCAAGATATTAATTTTGTATATAACCAATAAGGCCTATATCCATTTAGATCTAATGATACCATTAGAGGCATCCAATTCCCTCAATGTGTTGGTAATTAGAACTCAAGAAGCTTGAGAGTGGGTAATAGTAACTAGGGTATTGATGCCTAAGTACCAAGAGCACCAATCACTCATTTTGTAATTTTTGAATGACTTGAAGTTATCAAAGGTAAAGGATGCTATGAGAAAGTTGATAATTAGAATAAACTTTGATCAGATTATTCAAGAAGATATTAAAAATTTCAATTAGAGTTTACAAAGGCTACCATTAGAATATATTAAAATAGAATTAACCTTTGTAAGGAAAAAGGTAACTAAATTTAAAATTTCCAAAATCAACTTTAGATGACAAAGACAAAACATGACAATCTTTTAGGGCAATTTATCAGGGTGCATATACCTTCACTATTAAACTTGGATATTATATGAAAACAACATGATGTGGTGCATAAATAATTTCTTGAGTTAGAAGCAAATAAGAAGCATACTAAAGTTGACACCTCTAGTTTGACACCAACATCTGTAGTCACAACTCCCACTAAATTAAATGCATCTATGCAAATGTCTACTCAACCTTAAGGGCTAGTTTCATGCATATACACTCAAATATTAACATAAATTTTGTATTTATATTTTTCTTATAATTAGAGATTATTGTAAAAGTTACCAATTCATTTTGTAAACATGCACATGTTGCATGATTTTATAAAGGCTAACTTTAGATATTGATAAATATAGGATAACTTTATATGGCCTTGTAATTACAATTATAACTAAAGTTTTAACTACAACATGTAACCAAATTTTGCATGTAATTGGAATTTGAGGTGACCCCTACCCAAGTCTATAAAATCATGTGTAACCCATAATTTTAAAAGGTAAAAATATTTTAGTATACAGGAGCAGAATCAATTTTAATTATCAGTGAATGTGTTTGTGTATTTTATTTATAATCTTTATGTAATTAGGCTTATCTTATTTTAGTTTTATGATTCAATAATTATCAGTGTGCAAAATTTATAAATGAATTTTTTTATTGTCATGATTGATATGTTAATTTTAGATGCGTAATAGCTATTGAATGATTAGTAGTCAAAATAATTATGGTCAAGTAAGTTGATTTATTCATATTTTTGAGTGTGTAGAGGTGTTTTCATTTATGTAATTTTATGTATATGTGTAATAGATATCTTAGATACCTCCCAAGTCTGAATTCATAATCTCCTAATAAAGTGTGTGCAATAGTTTCTCTAAAAGGAGCAACCTTTGACTATGTCCTTTGAGTTTCCTATATCAAAATTATCCTATACTAGTTAGCCATGTCTGACTGTGTGTGTGCAACACCTTCTAATAATATTGGTTTTGAAATAATTGTCCATTTAGAAACCAACCTGAGAGGTGATTCATGAATTCATAGAGTCTCTCTTTCCTTCTCTACCCTTCCTTCCTTTTTTCAATTTATTTTTGAGACTTACCCACTCTAGATTAGCAACCATCTAGCCACCAACTCATCTAGATTTTTATTTATTTTATAGACCAATCCTTTGTTCATAATCCTTGTTAATAAATATCATACCATACCTATTATTCTATCACCTAGTTGTTAAATGTTTCATACCTACAACTCATGCCCTAGATTGGAGTTCACATCCATTGAGATCCTAAAACATTAGAGGTTACCTTTTTATGATTTGGTGTGCATATAAACTACATAAACACTCTTTTTAGCAATAGAAAGAGGGTCTTGAGCACCTTCAATAAAAGAGGTTAGTTTTTATATAGATTTGCATTGGAGTCACCTAAGAGAGTGACTAGATCTAGTTCTCAAGGTGGTCTTCTAGTCTCACCCATGCCAAATCATATGAGACCTAGATTTGTACCAATTACCCCTATCCATAATATAACCATGACACCTTCCCTAATAAGGAACACTTCCCCTATAAATCATACCATGGATCAACCACCTTGGTTGGTTGGATATGATATTTCTATCCTAGGGGATGTGCATGACCTACCTAGGAATCCTGAAAAGTATCTACCATCCTTCTCTCCTTTAGGAGGAAAAGTGACATAAGAATACATTAAGTCTTTCAAAGATACTTTAAGGTTAATGAATATTATTAATGAGGAGGTTTCATGTATTATTTTTAATTTTATACTAATGGATGTTACTTATGATTGGTATCTTAATCTGATAGAGAATTACATCACTTATTTGAATGCATGTCAAACTATTTTTATTGCACAATTAGGATAGGTCACCAGTCCTAGTTGGATACATTAGCATTTTAATATAATGAAAAGAGATCCTTAAGATCCAATCTATGATTTTAATGCTATATTTAAAAATATGTATACTTGGTTAAGCCCTAGGTATAAACCAAAAAAAGTGTTAGCATTAGAAATGTACAAAAAAACTCTGAATCTAATTACTATGGTTTTATTGAGAATGGAAATTTTTGTCACCACATTGGCATTGGTATATGAAGATGCCATCAACCTTGATAGATAGCTTAATCCTTAGGTGTCTAGCACACCTAACAACAACAATGGATTCCTAACATTGAATCTTGTCACACATGTGAAGTATAATGTCCCTAATTTCAATCAAAATCAGTTATACATGCTACCTCCTCTAACATAGACAACACATCAAAATTAAGGTTTCTTAAATAATAATGTGTAAGGAAATGGTTACCCACATAATCAAAATTTATCTACATCTACTACTATTTTTATCCAAGGCACTAAATCTACCAAGGTAGAGTTAGATGCTATTAAAAATATGGTGTAAAAGTTAAGTAATGACTTCATCGACATGCAAATAAAAATAGGAAATGTTAATAGCCCAATTGGTAATCAAAATTATAGATTATATAAGTATAATAGGCCATTCAATAGGCTTAAAAATAACATAGAGCATCCCAGTAAGCTTCCAAAGATCAACATGGTAGAAATAGCTCTACCTAATTGGTAAAAAATCCATAATACTTATCAGCATGGTGAGCTTGATTATGTCTAATTTTGTGCAAAATTTGAAATTTTTCAAAGAGAAGTAGTAAGGTAGGATAAAATGTATAATCCACCATAAACCCATTAGGATCTTTCCATTCAAGCACTGCCATGTTCTTTGAGACTCACGAGTTTCCTTTTCCAAGTGAAGACGACAATGCATTAGAGGACAACATTGATGAGATTCATGCTTTCCATCAATTTGATAAAGGTGGATATAATCTAAGGAATAAGAAAACCTTCACAAATTTTATTCCTCCAAACATCATGTCCATTCTAACCAATCCAAAATATGATAATAATCCACCTCCCCTAAAAGGGAATGATCAACCTCAAAATAAGGAAGAATAGAGCAAAGGAGGACAAAACATCATTAAGGACATGAATAAAATCAAATCAAACATCACTCTTCATTAATTATCTTAGATCATAGAATAGAAGGAGCTACTATGGAAGCCTATCATAGGGAAGGTCCTTGTAGAGAGGATAAAATCATCTACAAGAAAAGCAAAGGCAACTAATACCAATGTCATCTATAAAATCAAGTTAGAGGTTCCCCACTTTTTTATTACTATCAGGTCATTTGGTAAGAATATTCATAATTGTTTTATTGATTTTGTATCTTTAAAAACTTTGATGCCTACTTATATATGCAAAAATCTTGGCCTAATACCAAGCCCTTCAAAGAAAATAGTTTCACATTTGGATAAAATGGTGGTACTAGTGATTGGAAAACTGACTAATGTACATATTCAAGTGGCATATAATCCATGATTTTATATGAATATCAACATATTTTTGGTAGATATATTAGAAGTATATGGATTTTTATTGAGTAGGGATTGATCTAAAACACTCAATGGTTATCTCTCAACTATTTTCTCTCATAGCTTGCTACAATGGAGAGGCATTACAAATCAAATATGGATCAATAAGGAACCAAAGATGAAGTATCCTATCATAGAGTAGAATGTTAATAATTAATAGGTAATTTCTAAATCCCATAACCTTGGTATTTATACTTTTACTACACAAAATCAAATACAAGAGCTAGAATTTGAGGGTTTCAATCAGCTATGGAGTCTCCACTTTGACGGTACTAGATCCAAACAAATAATAGGTATAAAAATTGAATATGAAGCCTTAATTTTAGGATTTTAGTTTACACTCAAGAATAATGTCAAGCAATTGCTAGTATTTGGGGATTTAGAGTTAGTAGTCAATTAGGTCAAAAAAAATAATAGTAAAAGATGTCTTATCTAAAAATATATAAACATAAATCATGGGATTTGATTGATATCTTTGAGGCTTTCAACATAGTAGTGGTTCCTAGGGAGCAAAATCAAGTTGTAGATTCACTAGTTGTTATTATTACCAATTTAGAGCCTCTCCAATAATCTAAGGTAAATAGATTCTCCATTGAGCTAGTACTTTGTCCTTCTATTCCTAAAAATGTATAAAATTTCCAAGTCTTTTATGATGATAAAGAATTATTTAGTTTCTAACCAATTCAAGACAATTTGAGTCCCAAATTAATGATGATAAGGAAGTTAGTCATCATTTCCAAGAGCATTTGGAAGAGGAAGGTATCTTCTATCTCAAAGAGAATTATCTCCCAATTCAATTTATCTCCTTAGAAAGACCATTTGATATAGATACCCAATTCATATAACTATGTCAACCCAAATTTAATGAGTTTGAATTTAAAAGGGGGAATTTAGGTGATGAACATATCCCACACTATGTCAACATTAGCCTTAGCTACACTCCGAAAGAAAAATAATGGGTAAGGGATTTAATCACTCGATATAGAGATGTGATTGAGTGGACATAAGAAGACTTGAATGTTTATGACCCAAAGGTTATAACTCATAAAATTCTAATAAAACCAAACCATAAGCCATTTAGATAGAGACAGAGACTAGTGAATCCCACCCTAGATCCTCTCATTCAAAGAGACGTGGAAAAGTTGTTAAGTGCAAGGATAGTCTTCCCAAGTAGACATTATACTTGGGTGGCCAATTTAGTCCCAGTCAGAAATAAGAGTGGGAATATCATGTTATGTGTTTATTTGAGTAAATTTAACAAAGCTTATGAGAAATATAACTATGTACTACCTTTCTTAGATGAGGTGATACAACTAGTAAGTGGATCTAAAATGATGTCCTTCTTATATGGATTTTTAGGATATAACTAGGTGTTGGTATAATCAGAGGATAGAATGAATATTGCATTTAATAAAAATTTGGTTACTTATGTATATAATAATATGCCTTTTGGCCTAATAAACACATGAGCCACCTTTTAATGAGCTATGGATCACACCTTCAAAGGATTAATAAGTAAAATATATAATCATCTATATGGATGATCCTACTATATTCTCCAAGAATAGGAAGGATCATGTAAGCCATCTATAGTCAATGTTTGAAATGTGTAAGAGGTTTGGAATTTTAATGAACCCAAATAAGAGCATATTTAGAATTACTAAGGGAAAGCTATTAAGACACATCATTACCAAATAAGGGATCATTATTGATCCAAATAAAATCTAGGGGATTTCAAATATTGCACCACCAAAAAATAAAAAGGAGATCAAGTCATTATTTGAGAAGATTAATTTTGTAAGGAAGTTTATCTCAAGATTTGTATAAATTATGAGACCCCTAAATGTGATGCTTAAATAGAATGCTAAAATATAATGGACAGCTAAAGTCTGAAAGCCTTTTCAAGATACTAAAGATGTTATATCTTAGGCCCCAGTATTGATTAGTCCATATTTTATGAAGGATTTTTATTTTTAATCATTTTATTTAGAGAATATAATTTCCATTATCATAACATATAATAAAGATGAGTCTAAGAATCCAATTGCATTCATGAACATGAATATGAAGGATTCATAACCTAGGTACTCCATGATTGATAAACAAATCTTTACTCTTGTCAAATTAGTGAAGAAATTTTGACACTAAATCACGAGTAATAAAAATATTTCCATCATGCTTGATCATAATATCAAGCTCACCTTGTCACAAAATGAATTAGGAGAATACAGAGGCAAATGGATGTCAAAGTTGTAGGAGTTAAACATAGAAATCAAGCCTAATAAGATTATTTTGGGTCAAGGCATTATCTAACTCATGACTAACCTTGATCCACATATTAATATTAAAGAGGTATGTTAAGCCCAAATATCTAGAGGGGAATGGTATGTTGACATAATATAATATTTGCTTGTAAGTACTTGTTCCCTAGAACTCAATAGAGAATGAAGGAGAGATTTATGGCTCAAAGCTTCTCACTACATGATCAAGAAAGGAGATATTTATAGGAGAAAATATAAAGGCATCTATCTTATTTGTGTATCTACAGAAGAAGCTAAAGAGATTTTTAAAAACTTACATTAGAAGATAGATAATAGTCACCCATATAGGAATACCATAACCCACAAGATCTTAAGAATGGGATACTACTAGCTAACGATTTTTAAATGTGATCATACTTATGTAAGGACATGCCATCAATGCTAAGATTTATAAAAGAGATAAATACATACAACAATGACCTTAAAAATTTTTATTGAAGGAAGGACATTTTCCCAATGGGGTTTAGTCTTTATTGGTGTCTTTAACCTAAAGTCATTATTAGGTCATAAGTTTATACTCATTAACATATACTACTACACCTAATGGACTAAGGCAGTAGCCACAAAGAATTATAGAGTGCAAGATGTGATTTTCTTATTAAAGGGACACATCACAACTAGATTTGACATTCTCATTTCTCTAGTTTATGATAATGGGCTAGCATTCATCTCAGCTAAATTTGTTGATTAGACTCATGATAAATAGATTGTTATTAGGTCATCTTCTAACCATTTCCCTCAAGGAAATGGACTAGTTGAATTAATGAATAAGAACCTGATAGATGTAATTAAGAAATTAGTTGGGGATAAACCTAGGGACTAACATAATATATTAAAGTATACCCTTTGGGAAGATAGAATGAGATATACGTAGGGCCTCAAAGTCTCACCCTATCTATTGGTGTATGGATGCAAGCCAATATTCCCAATCATGCTAAAATTATTGAATTATCAATTCATGTAAGAATATATGGAACCAAATGATAAATAAAAATATCAACAATTGAACATAATATAAATATAATATTTAAGGACTTGAGGCCTTATAGAGTTTAAACAAATACCGAGACATAGTCAAGAGGTGGTTTGACAAAAGAGAAAAGGTTAAACCATTTGTGATCTTAGATCTAGTGCTTATTTGCGATAAATCCCATGAAAATAAAGGATAACATGACAAATTTTCCCCACTACGGATTATAACATATCAAATTTCAAAGATATTGGGAAATAATACATTCTATCTAAGGGACCTACAAGGTAATGAACTCATATATCTAGTCAATGGATAATATATGAATTATTACTTCATGGCTATACCATCTAAAGACACTCTCTATTAATGGAGCATGGTAGAGGTAGGACTAGGTTAGTTTATTGCTTTCCTAGTGTAGTTTCCTACTTTCTAGTTTAGTTTATTACTTTCCAAGTGTAGTTTCCTTTTTTTTAGGTTAGTTCATTTATTTTTAAATTATATTTGTTATTTTATTATCTTAGTTTTATATCTTTCTATATTAAACATATTATTACTTCCTGTGACAATTTGAATTGATTTATTCTGATAACACCAAGCTCTTCTCTAACTAGCTAAGGTCTCTATTTTATTATTAGATAGACATATAATAAAAAGGGAAAATTTTAAAGAGATTAAAAACTTGGGGTATGCTAAAAAATTGGGTATACTTCTATGTTTATATTCTTTAGGATTTAAGTATGTAATAATAATCATTCTGGGTTGTGTCACAATTGAATATTTATATCAAGTATTTGAAAGTTTCTCTCAAGTACTTCATATGAATTTACAAAGTTTTATTATTCCATTAGACTAAGTAAATTTATCATATTAATACTTATTAGAGGTGATAATTACTAGTGTATATGTATTTGGTAGGGACAATCTAGTAAATCATTTGATTTTTAACCATACTAGCTTATAGGGGTTTCATCTATCCTCCTTCCATTCAAATAAAAGAGAAAGAAAACATTAAATAGAGCTATTATAGGTTCAAAAGGGAAATCAATAAATCTGAAAGAACATATAAAATGATAAAAATATCACACAATGAAATAATGTCAATGTACCGTGCATCATGATCAATAAATGAAGGAAAGGGAAGAGAAGGAACCCAAGGTATCTCTACCAAGGCTATGGATGCCTATCTAGAAGTAAAGCAATGCCTAAGCTTATTTGATTTAGTGAAAAACAATAATGAAACCTATAAATTCATCAATCATTTGAAAATCTCATTACAACAAGGGTTCAATGAACTTCACTTTTAGCACACACAGATCCATGGATGAGAAGGTAAGTATGTTGTGTGATTTTACTTAGGAGTCTCTTTCATATCTTTGATTCTAATATTTTTCTATGGCACAGTTCATGTTTGATTTGAAATTACTAACCAAAGTTATAGGTTCTTGAATACTTAGAATTATTCCCCATGTAAGTCTCCAAATTTTGTAACCAACATTCCCCTTTTCTTCAAGAAGAAATGGGGACCCATTTTTTGGATTTTGGCCTTGTTTGCTCAGCCTTTCTTCTACATTTTTGTGCAAGTTCTAATTAGATTGATCCCTAGTATTTACACTTATAAGAATAAATCATGGGATTATAAATTTTATAGACTAATTTTATTAATGCCTTTTAGGAGATTATTTTGAACTATGTAGGATTTATAGGACTTAGTTTTATTTAGAGAAATTATCTTTAGGACTTTTGTTCGAACTTTTTTTTATCAAAATTTATGTTCAAGTCTTATTCATTAGACATTTTTATTCAGACATTACTCATCAATATTTTTGTATTGGTGATTTTGTTTAAACTTTTTGCTTAAAATAATTATTTATATTTTGCTCATCATTTTTTTATATCATAATTTTTGTTTGAAGTTTTTACATCAAACATTTTGTCCAAATAATTGATCTGAATGACTTATCTTTTATCAAACATTTTGTATCAAGATTTATGTTTAGACATTTTTATCAAATATTGTGTTCAATATTTTTGATTAGACAAAATTTTTAAAATAGTCATCATTAGCTTTATGTAATTCAGGATTTTTGCTCATAGCTTTTTTTCTAGACATTTTTTTGGGCAATTGTTTTGATAAATTTTGGTCTTCAAGAGTTTTGTTTCTAGATTTGTGTTCATAATATTTGTGCAGATATTTTATAGGCTTGGCACCAACACAAAACCCAATTCTTGACTACTAAAATCCCACTAAAATTATCTAATAAAGAAAAAATGCTTCTTGATATTTGTTAAGGATACCTACCAACTAAACTAATAATATTCGAACTATGCAAGAAAAAAAATATGAATGTTAGATATTTATAATGCATGAACTATAATTTAATTATAAATAATATATACATGATGTATAACTATCGATGTATTCACTATTCATAAACAAATTTAAACTCAATTTTTATTGTGTAAATAAAACCCTACTACCTGTGAATATATTTCAAGCAAACAAGCAACTAACAAAGAGGATTTTTTTCATAGAGAACATAAATAGACATTGATCACTCCACATAATTTTAATTTCATTTTAATCTAATAGTTTTATAGGAGCACTTCTACCATCACCATTCTCCATCAAGGATTTAACCAAATTCATAGACACAGTATATGATGCAACTATATTTGATAATAGGTATGTAAATTACTCAAAATTATGGGATATTGTGGACTTTGTCGACATGTTTTTATTGGATGGAAATATATCTACCATAAAAAGTCAATTTATTATAGACTTTCTCTCCCTTAAGAGATAATCAATACACTTGATGGAAACTAATTTTGATTTGATTATTTGCATTAACCTTCTATGGTATTTATTATTTTCTAGTAAAACTACACATGATACGTTTCTACACCACATGGACATATAAACAGTCATGGCCAACATCATCAGGGATGACATCCAAAGGTATCTATCTCTACTAATTCTAGATATAATTTTTTACAAACATAGGCTAGTTTCATAGAATCAACAAAATTCAATGGACAAGGTACTAAGATCATGGCTTCTCCCTAAGGAGACAATGAACTATAAAGGAAATAATCCAACCACCATCAACAAATTCAGAATGGGAGTGTGGATTGGGATGGCATTTCTAAATAGGATGTATGGCATACCTAGCATCCATTTTTTTAATTTAGACCAAGTGCCATTACTACATTTGATGATGACCAGTGATGCAAATTTTACCCTGGGTGAAATTATCATCTTCCAAATGAGAGAACAAAGTTTACACAAGATCAAGTAACCCACTCTAGCTATCCACTTCTATATGATGTCCTATCTTTTGGATCTCATAATGGGAATGTTATATAAGGTCCTTATCAATATTTGGAGCCTAACCATAGATTATGTCAATAATCAAATTTGTGATTATTATCAATTCATGAATATTTATGCATATATAAAGTACATGGTTTGAATTGTTGAGGATGTCTATCCTCAAGTTTGGCAAGCATTTCATGGGACTCCATTGCCTCAAATTGGAGAAAGAATAATACAAACACTAGTTGTACTATGATTATATGGTAATTATGATTTTTGATGATAAGGTCCATCCCTATGCCTCAACAAATATGTAGCAAATAAGTTATCAAAGCAAGAAATTGCTTATCAACTCTGGTGGAGTGTCAAAGAGGACTTGATAAAACAATAAGAGCATATTATATGGGTCACAAATGATCATTAGAAAAATGTGCTACACAAAGGAATCACTTTGGATAAGAAGGAAAAAACTAAATAGCTATCACTTTCCCACCATGCCACATAGGGACTAGGATCCCCATGCTAACATACAAAGGGGTTTTGGTACGCCATACCAACATGTCCCTTATGAACATGATTTTTTATTTTTGAATTCAAAAGATGATTCTAAGGTATTATAAAGGACATAAATTATTGGCCTAAAGGATGATCATCTTAGGATAATTCAATAGGAGCCTTCAATTTAATTAAATGAAATGCATACTAGGCTACCACTTTCTACATGGTGGACAACTTGATATTTTTGAAATATCCAACCCCTAGAGCAAACAAAGGTATAAGGGGAGTCTTTACAATAAATTCCTTTTATATTTTAATTTTTTCAAGAAAGAGTCAGGTTTGACTGATCCTAATCTCAAGGGAGCCCTAGGGAATCCCATTGACCTAGATTCCTCTGATGAAGAAGATACAAAGCATGAAAATGGTCTTAAAATTTTTTGTTTAGAATAAAAGTTTAGACAAGTTCTAAAGTACAAGATATGACCCTTATTTTTCCTTTGGAATTTATGTTTGGCATTTATTTTATGCAAAAATATTTGAAACATTTATACCAAATAGTTTTTTTTAAGACCTAAATCCTTATTTTAAAGTACTCTAAGTCAAAGAATTCATCATTTTTGTCAAACTATATTTGAAATTGGAAGCCTAAAAGTAATCATGAATCCCCTTTTTGAATTCAACATTGATCTTCCATGATGACCAAAAATGGTCAAATTTCTTGGAAACCTCTATGGGATACTTATTTTATAAGTACGAATCTAGTAGCCTTTAATTAATCCATTGGGATATATAGTCATAAAAGCATTTAAAATTATCAATATATAATTGTAACCCAATTACAACCTACTTAGCCCACTACTAAATAAATTGAACTGAGATTCACTTTTAATCAGAAAGATAAATCAAGGAAGAAACAAGTGTGAAAATCACCTAGAGGAAATAAAAAAACTAAAATAATGTGTAGTATCACTTGGAGGAAAGAAAATGCAACTAAACTACCCAAAACTAATTAAACAAAAGGCCACCTAAACAAATCCATTAACTGGTTCTACAAAATAGCTACATTTTCTTACAAATCTGGATTGATTTTCATATTTAAGGGAAAAAAACCAAAGGTTAAGAAGGATTAGATGCTTAATTCACTAATGAAGTACTTATTAAAGGATAAAAACAAAAATAAACTCACTATCCCACATAATTTAATTGAAAAAACAATCATCTTAGAGTGGATAGGAAGGTTAATTATTTCCTTCTTGATGCTCAATTTGTGCTATGAGTCAAGCACAACGTGTAGTGACTTCTCCTTATCATCCTCCATCCTAGATAGGTATATGATGGGATATCCACTTGAAAAGATAAAGCTTAAATAATTAGTCTTGATCTCATATTTGGGTTTTACTGCTCTATCATCTAGTTGATTAAAATGTTCTTTTTATGGTGATTAAATTGGAATCACATTCATTTCCTTCTATTGTTCATGCTACACATGAATAAATTTTATAGGAGATGATAGTTTGGTGTCGATGCATGAGAAGAAGTACTCTAGTTCATCAAAATAGAAGTCTTATTTAAGCTCTTCTTTACTCTTCTCAAGGTTTATTTCGTACGTTATAACTAAATTAGGAAGCATGCATAACTTAAGAGGTTGAATTGAGTTGTCTTGTAAGAAATATTGCATTGAAGATTCATTGGTAAGGGCTAAAATTTCTCCCACATCCTAAATTATGATCTCTTGGGTTGATTCAAGAGATTCCTCAAACTCTTCTTGTCCATGAGGAGTGAGGTCTTGGATTTCAAGATCCATTTTCTCCTCATCAAAACTAAACCAATGCTGACTAAATTGACCCCAATCTTCTTCGATATTAAATGGAAGCTCATCTATCCAAGCAAATACTTCATTATTATGCTTCTAAATGTGGTATTAACTAGAGAAAAATAGATTCTCCTCATCAAAAATATATTATTCCTCTCCATCCTCATTTATGTGCTCACTATTTTACTGCTCTAGTTGATCATACTCATCCTTTTATGACATTATTTTTTATCTCTCATTTGGTTTAGTGATAGAAAGAGGGATACCAATAACCATTTCTTCATCATCTTCACTACTTAAGCTACTCTCCTCCTCATCAGGATGGTCTTCACTTTCCCTCCAAATAATGGGTCCTCTTTTGAAAAGGGATATGGTTAGAGGGAAACAAGGTTCAACTAGTGAAATAGGAGTATAGGGCATTATGGACTACTCTTGCTCATGAATTGGCTTTGGGGTTGAATAAGTATTGAAAAAAATTGGGATCTTTCTTAGTTTAACTTTTATAATATTTTCCGCTTCCTAATTCTATATTTAATATAAAAGGATGGACTTAACAAGGTTTTTCCACTTGAAATTAGGATGCTTGGTCTAAACAAGCTGCTATGGTTGGACTTGAGGCTCTTGAGGTAGAATGGTTTTTTGAGAGGGTCATTCTTAAGGGGTGGTAGGATGTATTTTTATAAGAAGAAACTCTTTTGAAGGATGGATAGTTATAAAAATTGGGATATTAAAGCAAGGAGACTTACTAAGTATTTCATAGGGGTTACCTTGCTTGAAGCTTGGAAACTTGAACTCAGGGGCCTTCTTTTGAGTGGGTTGAGCTTGAGTTATAGGATTTGCTTATTTAAAACTAGGAATAGAAGAGGTTGACTAATATTAAATATTTTTCACTTACATAAGTATTTTATGCATTAGCTCCTCCTTGGATACAATTTTCCTAACCAAGCACTCCTCATGATGTCTCTCTTGCTCACTCAATTCCTACTAATGGATGCAATCTTGATAAGCAAGCTCTTCTTGCTAACTACCACACTCATATTCTATTTTAATATCCATTAGTTGATTTTTTTAACCCAACCAAATATCACTAATCCTTTTTTAGAGATGATTAAGAGGTTCATATTATTTATTGTGAGTAACATAGCCTTAAAAAGGCTAATTATGAGCATGAGCAAGCTACCAAGTATGCTGAATAGGGGTGGAAAGAAGGTGAACATTGTGGGAATGAGGATATTATACAAAGATAAATATATTTTAGATAAAACAAATACCATTTCCATTATGATATGGATGATAAGGGGCATATAAAATGTATTTTCATGGGAGAGGAAAAGACATAATTTTCATGATAGTTTGACATGTAACAGAGTCACTAGGTGATTAGATTTCTTCAAAATAAGGAAAAGATCAAGAATATCACCTAATTCTTGATCCTAAATAATATTTAAGTACTTGTAATTATTAAATCATTATGTTGATACTTTGAGTCATATAAACTTAATAACTCACCAAATTTCTTCAATGGATGATGTGAGGATCATCAAATTAGTCCCATCATGCATGTTAAAAACTATTATCACTCAATTTATGCACCCTAGAAATTTGAAGAATTGGTTTAGTGGAATAATGGGAACATCCCCAAGGTTGTGGGAGTCTTTCACTCCTTATGATGAAGCTCTAGAGAAGGTCAGCTTCCTTATAATATCAATGCATATAATTTAGGATCAACATGCAAGAATAAAAGAGTTGAAAGGAAATATAAAACTAATCCTATGTATACAAAATTTTTAGGTGGAAACAAGAGGAGGAATGATGAAATATAATATGGTGATGCACCAAGACTAGATAGAGCCACTCTACAAGATTTTAAGAACACCAAACTGTAGAGAATAAGGAAATATCTTAGATTCCAAGATGAATATCTAAATTGCATAACTTGTATGAAGACACATGACAAAATATAGCACCAAGAAGTATGGAAAAGATCCATAGGTGGTGTCTATATAGACCTATGTGTACATAAAATAAAAGATAAAAAAGGGATTCAAACTCAACATATAGGTGATGTGAATGGAAAATAATGAAAGGGATGAAGTTCATCCATAGATAAATACCAAAAAATACAAAACACACAAAATGTAAAAGAATAAAGGGAGGTCAACTCAATTCTCATTAAAATACAAGGTTTAGGTGGTAAAGGGCTCATGAAGGTCATTTTTTTAAAACATTAATGTGCATATAAATGTAGAATATTTTACAATGTAAGACTTGGAATTTTATAGGAAATGGGAAGCCCATGGAACATTAATTATAATAAGAAAAGTAGCTGAAAGAATTAGACGAACATCCTAAACTAAAACACACAATCTATTTGTAATCAAATATGGATGGCCAAAATTAGTTGGAGATCTTGAATGTATCCTTGAGGTATGGTGGTGATTACCTTGATCTTTCATCTATAAACTTATCCTCTTTCTCCCATTGGTTGTGTAATAACAAATCCTTAATCATTAAACTACTATATCTAAATTTGTATGCTTCATGCATAGGGGTTCAATTGGATATCTCTTTTTATTGCTTTCCTTGGAATATTTTGCTTAATTATACATGTTTTAATTTTAATGCTACCCTCTATGTATTTATATGCCATCTTTAAAATTCAAGACTCTTCCTTGTCCCGTATGCTTTGTGATTAATCCCAACATGCATGTCATACTTTGGTGGGTAAGGGTACTCAAATTTTCATTGATTTTTGCAAAAAAAATTTATCATTTATAGGTGAGAAACTGATCTGCACTTGATTCTATTAATAAAAATGGGCATGTAATTTAAACTCAACCTCTGATGGTTTTGATGTCCAAGTAGGTTATCAAATTTAAGCTAGTGCATTGATGGTATGGAATATTTACATTTATTTCCCCATTCATTACTTGATTGCATCACTATTTTAACCCACTAAATCCTAGGAGACTACAATATGGCACAATTTAATTTAAATGAATCCTTGCTATGAATAATGGCCATGATTAGCTTATTTATATCAAGGTGAAGTGGGATTATGTCATGTAAGATCATCTTAATAACCTACTTACCCATGGCCTTTGATTTTTTTTGTGCTTGTACAGACCACCACAGGGCTATGGAGAAACAATATTTTTACACATGACATTATCACTCTAAGCCACTTACTCAAGGGATTCAACATTGTATATATGGTTCTGGGGCTCTGGGTCATTGATTTATCAAAATTGTACCATTTGGCATCATTTTTCTAACCTACTTACTTTTAGACTTTACTAACTTCATTTTCCCATAAGAATATTTGAATGAAAGATAAATCCCAAAGGATTTTTAAATAGACCCAAGTCCTTGAAATGTTGACATATGGCTCTAGACAAATTCAAAGAAAATACCAAGGCATGAAAGCTTTATGAAAAGGCCTAGGGCTAGATAAACATGACACATGGATCTGGGAAAAGCTGATTACTAAATTAAGGCATGCAAGCTTTCCTTTCCTTTGGAAACTTCCACACCTAATATATACAACTTGTAGTGGTTAATGAAAGATGTTATGCATAGTTTATGTTCCAACCTATGAAATATGGGAGCACAAAAGTGGAACTGTATTATCTAGTGTTGAACTTTAACCTTTGAAAGTGAGGAATTACTTGAATAATAACATGAAAAAGGATTGGGAATATTAAGCATGCTCTTCATGATTTGGAAATACTCCCTGCATAATTATATCTTCATTGCTTGAAGTTTGGGAGACCCATAAACCCAAAACTACATATTATTACATCAGTTAGTTATATTCCATGCAAAGGGTGCATTCTGAAGGCTACATAATAGGATTGAAATTTTTATTTGTTTAATAAAGGAACAAAACCTTGACACTTTGAAACACACAACTTTTATCAAGAAAGTTTGCAAGATGAATGAATATATGCACTTTGAATGTATACTCTTGGAATTTCTTCTTAGGTGATGGTCCCAATCTTCTCAATTTTTATCTTCAACATTTTTCATTGTTCTCCAAAGACCAAATGTATAAAAATACAAAAAATGATCAATGACTTTTTTCTACATTTTAACTTGAAGACTTAACTTTGAACAATATTTATGAATGAATTTGGTCTTCAACATTTTTTCTTGGCATGGGCTTCCATGCACAAACTCTACCACATTAAAATGGTCTTCAAAACTTTTTTTGAATTTTTTTTGGATAATCTCTATAGCACAATATTTGACCCTTATTTTGCCTTTAGCAATTGTGTTCAGCAATAAGTTTCACAAAAAATTTCCCAATTTTTTTTTTGAAAACTTAAATACTTATTTAAAAATACACTTAAGTCAAATACTTAGTCATTTTTGCCAAACTTGGACTGAACTTGGAATCTTGAAATCAATCCTAAATCCCCTTTCTAAATTAGACATTGGTCTTCCATGGTGACAAAAAATGGTCAATCAGACCTAATCATGTCCTTTGAAGGATTTAAAATTAGATCCATAGCAAGATAGAAAAATTAGATGATATATTCTCTACCAACTTTATCTCCCAATTTGGTGGCACTCTATGAATATAAAATGTATAAATTCTCTATGAAATTTGTTCCTTGTCCCTCAATTCTAAATAACAGGGATAATTTATAGGTATTTGAGTGTGATCAATAATTTTTCCAATTCATGAGTAGTTTTAGGACCTTTAAATCTTATCTTATAGATAATAAATATGTGTATCTCATACATGTTTAATACTTAGGATGGGATGGTGCCCTATAGTTGAAGGAAAATTATATCCTTATGGGAATGGTTTCCTTAGAATAAACTTTTAATGTAGATACACAAGCTCAAAATCAAAATTAGTCAAAATAAACTAATTATAATTTCATAAAATAGAATTTTGGAGATGAAAAACATCCCAAATATATGAACATAAGTCTTATCTATATTAAAAGTGAGAAATAAAAATTTAAGAGTCTATTAATAGAATACAAGGATGTGATCACCTAGACATATGAGGAGCTAAAGATATTTGACCCTAGAGTCATTACTCATATCATTATATTAAATCTAGAGCATAAAAATTTCAATTAGAGGTCAATTAATCTAATTATATAACCCCTCATTCATATAGGGTACATAAACTATTGGATGCTAGGATTGTATTTCTAATAGATGTTCTACTTGGGTATCCAACCTAGTAATAATCAGGAAGAAGAGTAGAGAAATCAAACTCTGTGTTGAATTCAAGAACTTGAATCAAGAATAAAATAAATACAATTAACCCTTTCCCTCCTTATATGAAGAAATTTATATGGTTAGTGGGTTTGATAAAATATCCTTTTTGGATGGATTCTCAGGCTATAACCAAGTTTTGGTGGATGTAGAAGATATAATTTAAGATTGCCTTGATCACTAAATGGGGATATTTTTGATATAAAAATATGAAATTTTTCCTAATCAATATAAGATCTACCTTCAAGAGGTACATATAATTCAATTTCCAAGGACTTGTAAGTAAATGCATCATCATATACATGGATGACTTAATAGTGTATTCCAAAGATAAAGTTGATCATACAAATAATATATAAAAAGTGTTCAACATATGTAGAAGGTATGGAGTGTCACTTAATTAAAAGAAGAGTATACTTGGAGTTAAAAAAGGAAAAATACTAGGATATGTCATCACTAAATGTGGGAGTTCCATTGATCCAAATCAATTTTAGGCCATTTCCAAGTTGACACTTTCTAATAGCAAGAAGGAGCTAAAGTCCTTCTTTGGTAGGATATTTTTTTTGCAAAAAATCATTTATAGTTTTGTGAAGATTGTTGAACCATTGAATGCCATACTAAAATAAAATTTTTAGATAGAGTGGATAACAGAGACTAAGAGAGATTTTTAATACATCAATACTACCATAGTTTAAGCCCTAGTTCTAGTCATCCTAGACTATAATAAAGATTTATATCTTTATTCAATCACTTTAGAAGATACTATAACTATTGTACTTACATAGAATTTGGACAATAATGAACATCCCATTTCCTTCATGAGAACCAATCTAAAGGATGTAGGGTTGAAATAATCTTTGATAGAAAAATAGATATATGCCTTGATCAAATTCGTTAAGAAAATTAGTGATTGTATTATGTCAAATAAGACATTTTACATTGTTCTATACCTAGTCATTAAGATCAAATTTAGTAAATATATGGCCAAAATTCAAGAGATTAATTTTGAAATTAGGCTAGCCAAGATGGTGAGAGGTTAAGGAAATATCCAACTGATGATTGAGATTAATCCATGCATCAATGTCAAACAAATTAATGAGACTTAGGTAGCTAGTACATTCAAATAATCCATTATTTTATCACATGTGCATGCACCTTAGAGATAAATAAAGAATGAAGGTGAGCCCTTTGGCTCAAATTAACTCATTATATGATCAAGAAGGGAATCCTATACATAAAGAACTATGAAGGCATCTACATGACATGTGTTTCAAAATTAAGTACTAAAGACATCCTAGATAAGCTACATAAAAATATATGTAGTGTGAATCCCTTAGATAACACATTAGCTCATAAATTTTTGAGGATGGGGTACTCCTAGACCACAAACTTCAAAGATGCACATGACCTTGTCAAGACCTATCATGACTTCCAAGTATTATGGAGAAGAGTAGTGAATGTTGTCATGAATTTTTAGCTAGTCATTAAATTATATCCCTTTTTGCAATGGAACATTGATTTAATTGGGGTGATAAACCCAAACTCTTTAGTATGGCACAAGTTTGTCCTAATAGCTATTAGATACTACACTATGTTGATAGAATCTGTAGCTATAAATAATTATAGAGTGATTGATGTCATCAAGTTTTTATAAGATAGTGTATTAAATAGGTTTGGCACTCCCATTTACTTAGTTTGTGATAATGGTCTACAATTTTAGTCTACTAAATTTATAGAATGGGCTTATGAAAATCAAGTCACTATCAAGTTCTTTTCTAACTATTATATATAAAGTAATAGATTCATTATGTATACCAAAATAATGATGCATGACATTAAGAAATTAGTATAATACAAACCAGGATAATGGCATCTATTATTTAAATATTCAATATGGGTAGATATAAAAAGTCATATGCAACCCCTCAAGGCTTCACCTTTTCTAATATTATATAGGCAATATCCAATCTTCCCCACTACTCTTAAAATACCAACCTACTAGTTCATGAAAGAATACATGGGGGAATAATAAATAATATAACATAGACCAGGCATAGACTAAATAAAGTATGCAAGAAATAAATCACTACATACCTTTAGTAAACATCATGATATTGTCCAAATATGGTTTGCCAAAAAATCCAAGATCAAAGCATTCATGATTTTAGACCTAGTGCTTTTATGGGATAACAAACATGAGAAGAAAGGACATCCTGATAATTTCACTCCCTTATGGATTAGACCATATTAGATATATCATTTATTAAGTAATAATTTCTTTTGATTGAAATACCTCCAAGGTATGGACCTCACTTTTCTAGTTAATGGATAGTTTTTGAAACACTATTTCATGGTTGATCCAACTGAAGATGCCTCAAAATGATTATAAGTGGAGATATAGATGTAGATGTAGTATTAGATTAAGTTTAATTTTTTATTTATTAGATTTCTTGATTTATATAATAGATTTAATAACTTTTAGGTTATATTGCCTACTTTATAGTATTCATCTTTACTTCTTTATTCATTTGGTTTTAGTAGATTAGTTGTTATGCTTTTTAGATTAGTTTTTTGAATCTAAAGAACAAACCAACTTATTTTATACATTGATATTACAAAAGACTTTCCAAAACAAGGGCATAATTCACAAGGATGTGCTACTATTTCTCATAAGGATTTATTTTGACAATACTATAGATAATGGGATTGAGGTATGTGTTATGATTAAATTAGGCTATGTTTTGATTGAATGATTTTATTTCACATATGGGATTTACTCTGATATAATCATGAAAATTTTAGAAAGACTTTCTATTTCCAAAGATTAAATTCACTATTACATGTTAAAATTTGGATGGGAGATAATAAACAAAGAAATGGATAGACACTAATAGGGACACATTGCTTGAAATACATTTTATTCTACATACACCCAACTAATGGTGATTGAAATATATATATATATATATATATATATATCATACAAACTTATATAAAATGGTGATTCAAATAATCTCTATTAGGGATATGGATGTATGGTTGATAATAGAGCGAGGCTTTGAATGGAATCAAAGGTATATTTATTGGGGAAGTGGACATCTAGATAGAAGCAAAATAATGTCTAGGCTTTCATTACTTATTGGTTATAATTCTTAAGATCAAAATAGAACCTATAGTGTCTATTTAGGGCTTTATCAAAACTTAAATAACAAGGGGAAATTGAATTTGAAGAAATCACAACCTCAAATCCAAGGAATGGAAAGGGTTAGTATATTACAAGAGGAAGTAAGAGTCTTTTTCAAGGTCTAGTTTGTTTATTATTTTCCAAAAAAGTTTGAAAATTTTTATGCTACATTACTAATATTTTGGGTTCTTAAATACTCAATAGTATTTTCCCCATTGAGTCATCATTTGTTGTGCCCCAAAACATGTGTGCACGTGCGTACACACACACACACACACACACACACACACACACACACACACACACACACACACACACACACACACACACACACACACACACACACACACACACACACACACACACACACACACACACACACACGCGCGCGCGCGCGCGCGCACGCGCCTCATTTTAAAAATTCAAATAGGGACCCACTGATAATATAATATCATTTTTTAGGGTCTTATGAACTAGAATTTTATAACATAGAGTTTAAAAAGTTAAAACTTAAAGAATTAATTTGACACAAAAATGAATTTATGTTCCTTTTTTATCTCTATTATTTTCTTGACTCGATTGACATGATTTAATTTGAATTTTTTAGTGTTTTAAATTTATAGAAGAATTGAATATTTGCATAAGCCATACTAAATGATTTATTTTTTACCTTCAATTTTTATTAAACTTGTGCTTATATGTACACTTGATTTATGACTTAATGGCTAATTAAGCTGATGTGTTATGATTTTAGTGGGTTATTTACATATATGTGTCTTGGAAAGGATATTTCATACTTTGATGTTTCTTGGCCCTTCTTAGAATTAATTTTACCTTACCACATGATGTTAATTAACTAACTTAGAGCCTAAGTAAAGAATTCAAGTCACCTTGAGGTGATGTTAGCATAACACTTTATATGAAAAGTCTCTAGAAATTGAAACAAAGAGATCAATCTACATGTCATTATACTTATATCCCAAATATTACATCACTATAACCCTTTTTATGGAAAGTCTTAGACAAGTAGATAAGTGAGAGTTATCCTTATGTCATCATTCTAGCAACCTAGTGGTGACATTAACATAGCCCTTTATATAAACCATCCTAGTCAAGAAGAGTAGATACATCCATACATGTATCATCATCCTGGTAATCTAATAGTGACATCAACATAACCCTTAATATGTACCATCCTAGGAAAGTGGAGTAGCGAGAGCCATCAATGTGTCACCATCCTACTTACAAGTGGCCAAATAGACAAAGAAAAATAATCCATAACTTGGTTATGAGTGGAGTAGTGATATGAAGACACATTTCTTTCACAACTGCATAAACTAATAATAAAAACACTAATACTAAGCTTGAAGGAGTTAAAAGGAGACATATGTCACATATAGATGATCAAGCATTTGATAAAATGCAAAAGAAGCCCCATGGTATTGAAAGCCATGGAAGACACTATTATGAAATTCAAATGAAAATAATAAATAGGGAAAAGAGTGAAGTCCATTCCTAAAATTAATTCACATGAATCAATGAATTAATAATTTAAATTCTCGAAGTGAACACAAATAAATAAATATAGTTTGAATTTCCATTTCTAGTTTAATCACATTACTTTCAAATAATTGAATTCAAATTATGAATTATGAGATCTCTTACAACCAAATAATTAAAGATTTTTCAAAGAGAAAATTATTTTTAAATAATAAATTTAATGGCTCCCTCATTTCACATCTTATTTCCCTCTATATACTTAATTTCAAGATAGATAAATACATTAATATGGTGTTTGATTCAGTGGTTATGAACCCTGAGTTTAAACATTATTCTTCCATTTGGGATGTGGTCAATGTAGTTGAACCATATAGGACCTAGGATCAACTTTCTATTTTCACATGTAGATACAAACATGACCTTGTCACCATCAAAAGTGGTTAGTATTCATAACATAAGAGCCAAACTAGACACAATGCCATGCATTGACCTATTATTTTATTTATTTGTGAATGAAAAGGTTAGTAGAAAGATATTTCACTTTAGGAAAGGCAAAACATTGATTGCATATATCAGTGGAAATACCTTTGAAGGGTATTATAAACTCCTTGTGAAAGAAATGAGTTACATGTAAGACATGGTTAATTCATGGATCATTGAAAAACACATCAATATCAAGATATAATAATGGGTTAGCAACCCAAGAAGTTTTGTATTTAAAGGACCCACCTATGCCATTCCCATTATTTCCTTTATACCAAGGGTGAGCATATCCATGGCCCTAATGAATAAAATTTATGACTTCTAAAGTATTAATTAAGTCAATATGGTATGGGTCCCTTTACAAGATGTAATTTTGAGTTATGAAAAGGTCATATCCTTGGAAAATACTATCATCCCCAACTTGACTTTAAAAATCACAAATCTAGGAAGTTTACTAGATGGTAAATTCTACATGATGTATTATGCAATGAATGTTATGATGGAAACTATGCATTCATCCTATGATCAACCATGGAAACCATATCCAAACTACCCCAAGAATATGATATGTGATGAATTTTAAAAGTATTCATCTGCATAGAATTAGAAAGATCATTAAAAGTTTAACTGAGACCTTCTACCCCATGATATATCAAGAAATCTATGGGAAGAACATGCCCAAGATCTTTGACCCTATAAATAAAAACATTCAAAAAATGGAAATTATTGGTTGTACCCTATGTGTACTATAATAAGGATTAAAGGAACTAGGGCACACCCTTTTTACCTACCAAGGATTATGCCTGATAAATTAGTTGAGTAAGAAATTATTGCTCAATTGGCTCAAAACATTTACAATAAATTGAGGAAGGCCAAGCAAGAAACCATCCACCCAAACCCTCTTAGTATTGGTAGAATGTAGTAAAAAATGTGGGAAAACCTCCAAGTTGTTGGAAATATTAGGACATACTATGGGTTTATATCAAAACCCTTCAAACACTTAAACCCTATGAAAAATGTCAGAGAACATATCAAAATATATGATAAAAGTAAGAATAAACTATGGACATTAGTACTATGATCATTATAATGTGCTCATGAATGTAAAATATGATAGTGAAGAATATATAAGGATGCATAGTGTTAGCATATCCCTTATTATCATATGTAATATTGAGTATGATACTATTATCACTAAATAGGATGATGAGATGATTGTGAAGGAATAATGGGTTTAAGACCTATTCATGCACCTCCTCCATGTAAATACAAATAAATTCAAGAATAATCATGCCTATATAAGGAATATTACATTGAAGAAAGATTTGGGACACCTCCAAGCTCCCCTACACATAAAATTATTTCTACTTCAGCTCAACACATCAATGAATATTAGATAATCCTAAGTACAAACTCATCAAATGGACTTTGTTTTCACACTTCCCATACCTCCATTAACCATATTATAATAGGTAACTCCACATAATTTCTTATCACATGTTTTTGTTGTTTCTTCTCTTGGGTCACCACATACTATGACAATACCACCACCATTGGTAGTGCTTTAATCCTCTAGATTTCCATCTTCACCACCCATCACTCCTTTATTGGTCACTACTCCTCCCACTCATTTACCACTTTTTATAACTACAATTGTTATGATCCACATTTATAATATTTGAAATATGTATAAAATAATGTAGATCAACACAACATAATAGATATTGGTGGCCCAAGATGACCAAATATTTAATATATGTAGAAATAGTCACTTCATATCCCATTGCACCTTTACCAATGCCAAATTTTATTGATCCTAAACTAATAATTACATATATGAGGAAGCGCAAGACTCCTCCTATTTAACCTCAAAATGTGGAAGTAGAGGAGAAACATATAGAAGTTATCGAGTAGAGGGAAGAAAGAATAAAGGGTAGATTAGGGTCAGACCCTATCCAGATCTATGATAGTGTGGAAGAGGATAAAATATGGGGATATGAGTAATAATGTGTGTCTAGGAATAAAAGAGAATAAATAAAATCATTTGATGAGACTAAACAAACATTTGAAGGAGTTAAATGGATGACTAAGGAAAACACCTAATCAAGTGGGATAAAACTGTTAGAAAAATCTAAATAAGTCAACTAGGGAGATGGTAGCCTAGTGGATACTAAATTTCTATCAGATAGGGAAGGAGACACATAATCAAAATTTCACTTTAAAACACATGGTAAATCCCAAAATATACCTTTAAACTCTCCACCCCATTCCATTATAATGATAACTACAATAGTCAATGCCCTGGTATTTTCTCCCTAAGCTCTAAGTCCTACAAATTATCATTATTTAATAACTCCCTCATCTACTATATATTTAATTGGTGTAGTATATTATTTTCATTATTTAAGTTAAATAAACAAACCTCATGTAGTTTTAATACAAATTTTGCCTACCATAGCCTAGATTACTACTATGGGCCCTACCACCACTACTATGACTACTAGGGATGCATACACTTTTTTAATGGATTATTTGAAAAAGTTATTGAGCACCCAAATGACCTATTCATTCTTTGATGGAACCAATCCTTAGTACTTTGAGTTAATAAAAAGGGTACATTTTTACAACCTCATGTCCACCTCAATTTTTACTACACTATCCACCCATTCTAAATTGATAACATAGTTAGAAAATCCCATTGGTCAAACAACTCTAACTAATTCACCTATGGTTTCAATACACATTTTAGAAATGAAGGATAAATATTTAATTGATACACCAATCCAAAGGTACATTATTGGATCGAGGAAATCCATTCCTCATTTCCCTCTAACATGACATCTTTTCATATGGCCATGCTTCCTTCATGGTAATCCCATTTCAATAATCCTTTATAACATGCAAATCCAATTGAGCAAGCAAAGTAAACAAATCAAAAAAATTCACTAAAAATTCCTTCATGGATTTAATAATTACAATAGGAAGAAGCAAGAAGATAGGATTTAGTGATTACTGAACAACCAATAGTTAAGTTTCATTTGTATAGACAAACTAACAACTTGAGAAGGCTAACATAAAAACATTTTTTGAAGAATTTCAATAAGTTGCATTATAAAAAAGAGAATACATGTTCTCTTTCAAAAAATGGAGAAAATTAAATCTCTTAGACCTGGAAAAATATAGAGAGGATACATACACTTTTGTAGATTCTGCTCGAGGAGTTATAAAAGAATTTTTTAAAATTTTTGGTCAACATCTTTACATTCCAACAAAAGGGAGCACCATATAGGATCCTAAATAAATTATGGAAAACCTAGAGGTGATAGGAATATATTTAACACTATTTATTTAATAAGGTTTGCAAATAACACATCCCAACCTAAGTGGGGAGATATTATTAAATCATTTAATAAAATAATGGGCATTGATGGAAAGATGTACTTCATAACCCAAAAAACTAGGAATAAGGCTTAAGCCCATTTCAATTAAATTAAATCATTATATATTGTATGTGTAAAGAACTATATTGATACTAAAAGGGATGACTTACTTAAATGGAATCAATATATTTGAGCTCTAGTTCATCAATTTGAAAATTAGGAAAGGGAAGCAATATCTATCTTGACAAATCTAAGAGTCACTTAGGTAACAAATCCATAGGGGAAATTAGTTCTTAAACCTATTTTTCAAAATCTCCTATGAATGGAACTTTATAGCTTTAGAGATAATATCTAGGGAAATTTTAATAGAACTAATGATTAAATAATACAATTGATGAATTTTACAAGAGATAAAATCATAAGAACCAAATCACTATATGTTAATGTGAAAGTTACGTTGGGCATGCACAATAAGTTGATGGAAAATATCCCATAGTTTTTAAATATTTCTTTATTTGATTTCAAAACCATATACATTGAATTCAAATCAATCCATAAACTAGATCTATATATGGAATCCTTTGAGAAAACAAATTCAACATTAGGGTTCATGCCTAATCCACCTCAATGTACTCAGTTTCCTCGATACACACTAGTATAGACATAGAAAAGGGCCATGTATTTTCCACTTCAATAAATTAACTCCACAAGTACATTTAAACCAATTCTAGTGTATCTATATTTATAATGCCTATTCTAGTTGTAACTCAAGTTACAATTCTGGTTTGACCTACTTCATCTTCTACAGCTGATATTTTATAGTTTTCTTATTTTAATGGTGCCACATCCACACCTTTATAAATATACCTATGTATTTTCATGTTATATTTTAGATGGGAATATTATTTCCTTATTTATTTAGCATGTATATATTATATTTTAGATAAATAATTATATTTTGAGTAATCATCATTGTACATGCATGATTTGCATATGAATTGGCATATAGTGATATTTTTGGACATGCATTATTAGAATTCACTTGAGTGATGAGTCCTTATCCATCCCAAGATTATATATACTTGTATCCTCTTTGTCCCAAATGGATGATAATTTTGGTGATCAAAATTAATAAGAAAATTCTAAGGAATTTTTTGTAATTGATCTTAATGTGCAAATTTTGATTCTTCTCCAAACTTGTGGATTGTGTAAGAAGTTTTATCATTTTAGTTTCCTGGTCTTTTGGTTTTGTATGAGGTATCAATTTTTAATATATAGTTATTTTTATTAAGTTATTTAAAATTCTAATGTCTTTTAAATAGAATCATAATCCACCCTTGTATATGTTCAAATGAAATCTTAAAAACATGAAAACATTTGATTTTATATGCTTAAGTATATTATAATTTTTTTCCCTTTGACTCCTAATTATGATTGAATGTTGGCATGCTACTATAGACTACAACAAACACTAGTCCTTGATTGATTATACAACCTTTCACTCAAGTGTTGACCTAGAAAAGTTTCATCCATTATGGTCTAAAAACCTCCTTTTCTACCTTACCTTTGCCTCTTTTTGGTTTTTATTTTGGAATATTGCACACTTTATGTTGGAACTATTATCCATATACCCATATGAAGTAGATTCATATTCATCTATAGCTAACCCATCCATGATAAAAGAATTATTTCACTCACCACTTCCACTAATAGGTTGTTTATAAAATTAAATACCCTATAACTCATGCCTTGGATTGAATTTCATTCATATATCCTAAAATGTTAGAGGTTACTTCTTAAAGTTTCTAGGGTGTGCATAAAACCCACATCAATAGGAAGTTCATTTTATATGTCCAATTCTCACTACTTAGGAAAATCCAATATGTTAATAATAAATGGGGACCCTAATACATGTCAACTTATTGATAATTTATAACATGCTGAGTACCCTACTTGCCTTGAATTTTATTTAGATGTGACACAAATGGATCTCAAAAAGTGTAAATATCTTGATCACTAAGAGATCTAAAGTTCTTGATTCATTAGTCCATGCCATGACTACCTCACAGCCCTGAGATTTTTCCATGTGGTGTCATCTCTAGGACTAACCCAATATTTAATTCATTATACTAATCATGAATAATCATGATATGTGTATAAGTGAGATGATGCTACATGATGTCATCTCATTCACCCAAAAGGTCCTTTACTTGTTCACTCTATCTTGATCATCCTAAGGGCATATAAAATCAATATCATGCCACATGGTGTGATCCAAGGAACCCAAAGGATTGAAGGCATAGCTCCATGTCCAAAGTGTTCCATATAATTGAAGACCTAGAATATCGAGAAGTGGAATCATCTTGCTAAATTTATACCTCTGTACATAAAATTAGCCATTAGATTTTGAGCATATAAACTACTTTTTATACTTTAAATTAATAATTGAAAAGGGGATTTTGTCAATGACATAATTGACCTATTCAAAAAATGAATTATTAAACCCTTAGATCAAAAGAAATTCAATCTTAGGCCTATAAAGGAGGAAATAAAATGAAATGAAAGAATTTAATAATGCCCTTGATAGAAAGTAATCCATGGAATCTAAAGCTGCAATGAAGTCATTTCATAATAATACATGATTTTTGACATAAGGTTACCTAATTAAAGTTACAAAAACATTCAATACTTTCTTGACACTAACCTTTTCTACCATAGATTTAGATCATAAAATTTATTATTCTAAACCCTTAAACTATCTAGAATGGAACCAAAATATGAAGACTTAAAATAAATTTAAATAACCTAAATAGATGGGAATGCATCATATTCCTATGACATCCATCACAAGATAGATTACTATTAAACATAAGCTCATGAAATGTTGATGTGTATGTTAGCATTTCATCTAGATGGTAGTTCATTCCATGCAACATTAATTCACTCAATTGGGGTCTAAATTGGTGGCAACTTGGATTAATTATTTAAACACTCTTAGTGAAATGAGATATTTACACTTGTCTAAATATTATTCACCCAAGAGATTCACAAACACACAAGCCACCCTTGGGGCCTGAAGAAACAAGATTATGCCATGTAGAATGATCTTCGTAGGCATCCCAGGGATTGTTTATCAAAAAGAGTATATAGACTACCTTGGAGGCCTAATTAAATTATATCATGCTATGTGGTTTAATCACATTCATCCATGAGGTCCAAGTTCCAAGATCATAAATCTAGGAGACATAATGAAGTGATTAACTAGAATCATGACACCTATCAACATCCCAATTGCTTGTAAGGTCTATGGTTAATTGAAGAAACTTAAAATGGGCTCAAGGAAATAAGGACACATTACTATGCCATGTAGAATTATATCATTTACCCAAAATATCCAAATTAAATAGATGAGATAAAAATAAACCTATGAAATATTAGATAACCGTTGGCTCAAAAGAGAAAAACATAGCTATTTGATTTCAAATTTAAACTCTAAGAAAAAAGAGACCAAGGCAAAATCAAAAGATAGATAAAATGAAACAAACTTCTAAATAAAAGATAGTATTTTGCCTCAACTTAAAATTAAAACTAGTCCATTATTTAAAAGTCACAAAGCCTAAAATGAAATTATGAACCACACTTAGCCATTTCATTTCAACTAGGAGTAGACATAGACCAGGATGCTTAAGAAGTGATCATAAAAACCTTGAGAACACCTAGTTTGTTTAATCCTATAGGAGAAAATTAGACTTAAGTAAAGATGAAAAAGAAGATGAAATGATCTCATTTGATTAACATATAGATCTAATTTGATATGATATTTCACTAAGAGACCAAGTTTTAAAAATTAGTTAGATTGAAATGCTTAGTTAGATAAACCATAAACAAATAATACTATGGCAAGCTGTTCAAGGAAAATAATAAAAACCCTAAAATGGTCAAATAATTTACACAAATCAAAGTTGAAATAGTCTAAAAATGAGAATCTTAATTGTAATTCAGAACATGGTAAAAAATAGACTAAAACTTATCAATTTTAAGTAAATTTAGATAGTTTCACCAAAGAAGTCCCAATGCAACCTTCTAAACTAAGTGCATGTAATAGATCATTTTAAGTTTAGTATTAGCCTGAAGAGTGAAAAAAATATAACAATAATACTAAAACTCCTCAATAACCCTTATCAACTAGATCATTAGATAAAATAGGCCCAAACCTTACTAAAACCTAAAAGACTAGACTCTAGAGTAAAGGAGCTTCATTTATTTTATGAATAAATAAGGGCATGTTGTGTAAGCAATAAAAAATGGTGACTCTACTATAAAATACTCTTTAGTATTTTAGAACACCAAAACCTTAGCTAAAAACTATAATATTTAGCTTATCCTAATGCCTGGAATATAAAATAACTTATGCAAATACAAGAAGGGAAAGATTGCATAATCCAAACTAGATGATCTCATTAACTAGTGTGTGTCTATGTATTCATGTTCTTCCTAAAATTACAAGGACTAGTTGTTTTAGTTAGGATCATCTAGCTAGTCAATTATTTATTAGAATGAATACTTATAAATTTCTTTACTTCTAGTGAAACATGCATATCCTTAATGAAGTTGTCTTTGGTATAACACAAAGGATTTATCTACTACTAGCTAGGCATCCATAGCTATGGTAAAGGCTTATTGAATCACCCAAATATTGAATTTTATGAATAATATATTTTCTTTTCATTTATTTTACTTTTTTCTTTTCTTGAACATTTCAATCTAGATTGGGGACCACCATGGTAAATGAAAAGTAGAATTATAGATTTTTCACTTAAAGACTTTGGTTTCAACAATTTTATCCAATCAAATTTAGAGATCATTAAATCATCCTTTAAGATAAGTTTTAAGAGAAGTTATTCATGAGTCAAACAACCCATCCCTAAATTACCAAATGAAAACTTATTAAGAACATAGGTAAATAATTAAATATTTTAGAACTGAGTTGAAGAGTGAATCTAATGCCAAAAAATATGTACTTATTCACTATAATTTCACTTGTACCACCTACTTTCAGTCTTGTCATTATTCTTCATGTCATTGTTTAAAGAATAACTACATGATAAAACAATTAGGAACATACCCAATAAATAAAAAATATAACAAAACAAGAAAATATACCAAAAAAAATAACAAAAATAAAAAAACCAAACTAGTAAGGGAAAGCAAGAAAGCACAAGGGAAATTATTTATAGGACCACCCCAAGCTAGTTCAAACTTGTAAGTAGTGCTTGAGGAATTTTACATTGATAGGAAATGGAACATCCTCACCATTTAGAAGCCTTAGGTAGAAAGTATTTTTTCATAGAATTTTAGAGATTTAGAAGTATCTTGGTCAAAGGGCATCAAATATTCTATGTTGACCCTTATTTTCTTGAGCCTTTTACCAAATAAGGACTACATTAGAAATTTAAAAATCTTTTATTTTAGGTCTCTTTTCAAACCAGTGTTTGATAACTCCTTGATACTTATTAAAATGGAGCAAGGATATATCATGATTTTCTTCTAGCTTTATTAGGTTGGGGAGGTGAGCCTCTACCTTTTTATCAACCCTTGACTTATATTTAATTAAAAAAGGATAGGATTATGAGGTTTATATGGAAGATCATGGCTTATCAATATACTATATTTTATATGGAAGTAGCTAGATAAGACTTTATCCTAGTCATATTAGACCATAATGTAAACTTTATAAAAATATTCTAGTCTCTAGGATTCATCTCCAAGACTTTATTCATCATTTCCACCAAGTTATTATTAATTGATTCAGCTAAACCATTACCTTGTGAGTAGTAATTATTGATATTTTTGTCCCAAAAATGTCAAAATACCAAGTAACCTAATGGAGACCCATTATTTTTTTGGAAAAATGGTTTAAATTGACCCAAAATACTCATTTCTATAAGTTGGAAAAAACTAAAGATTGGACTACAATTTATAATTTGTAAAATTACAAATTACTTCTCGACCTTCACTTGTAATGCATTATCTGGCAAAATTTAAGAGATCTAGGTGTAATTTTCAACTTGAAAAATTGAAAATTGCTTCCAGACCTTTGCATCCTACTAAATACTAAGCCAATGGAATCTAGAGTTTGGCTTGTAATTTACAACTTGCAAAGTTTCAAATTGCTCCCCAACCTTCACTTCCCACAAAATCTATAACTAGTAGAAACTAGAACCCTAAATGCAATTTGTAAAAT
Source organism: Torreya grandis (assembly GCA_037957365.1). Classification (NCBI taxonomy): domain Eukaryota; kingdom Viridiplantae; phylum Streptophyta; class Pinopsida; order Cupressales; family Taxaceae; genus Torreya; species Torreya grandis. Next base: position 2,233,693 of record JARHVA010001479.1, read on the forward strand.
TTCAAAGTTGAAAATTAAAAACAGAGTTTTAATTCTAAAAAAACCACATACCTTATGGAAACTATAGATTGGGGTGCAGTTTATAACTTTTAAAACTTGAAAATTACTCCCCAACCTCCACTTCCTATGCAATAGCCCAATTGAAAATTGGAACTCTGGTTGTAATTTTAAACTTTACAAGTTGTAAATTACAATCCAAGTTTTGCTTCCTGCCAACCACCTTTCCTATGAAATCTAGAACTCTAGGTGAAAATTACAACTTGCAAAGTTGAAAATTTCTCCTCAAGTTTTGCCTTCCCATTTTTGAAGGGTCAAACAAGCCAAGACTACATAATCTAGAGGTTAAAGTGAAATTAGAAAATATTTAAAGTTGTAAATGTGTTTTTAGACTCTAGATATCCACTAACCACCACTACTGTGACATTTATTATAAGAAATTAAAAAATATATAAAGGAAATTAGGGTTAAATAAATCATTGTTTAAGTTGCTAATCAAAATTAGAGCTCCTAGAAATTAAACCTGAATTGAGGGAGAAGATGGAGGTGATGGTGTGTGCTACGAGCGGTAGGGCGCAGATTGACGACCCTGGTGGGGTGTTGCATTTAGAGAGACTTGCGACTAAGACATCTACTAAAGGGAAGGATCTAATCTATTCTAGTGACCATGTAAGGATTAATAAGGTGAATGGGTGTCTCCCGCGTTGCCAGGACAGGCCCATTCTGGTAATCCATCTTGAAGATGTGAAGGAGGATGTTGAATACCTCTCAGTTCATGCTCTAATCTACAAGTTTTTGGGCATCCAAATTTGTGTGTCAGCCTTGGAGGCTTGGATTCACCGAACTTGGCAGGTGGAGGGCAACCTCAACATTATGTTAGCTGGGAATAGTTATTTTATGGTAAATTTCTCCTCTATATCTGACTAGAATCAAATTTTTGAGGGAGGACCCTACTTCTTTGATCGGATTGGCCTATTTCTCAAACCCTGGCATATAAGATTTAATTCTATGAAGGATCTTCCAGCACACATGCCTATTTGGGTGTGCCTCTTGAGACTTCCTCTAGAATTATGGTGTGAGGATATTCTACATCAAATAGCTACCATGCTGGGTACACCTACTGTCATAGCGCACCAATCATTAGACAAAAAGCTCATTTCTTACGCCCGTATCTATGTGGAAATTGACTTAAATAACCCCCTACCAGATACTATGGAGATATGCCTGGGGCCCTCATCTTGGTTCAGCAAATTGACTACGAATTTATTCCCTTCAGGTGTAGAATCTATCATTAATATGGACATTTACACCATCAATGCCCTCAGGCATCTAGAGTAAATGGAGACGCTGCCAATAGTACCAAAGGATCAGACCAACTAGCCCATATGGAAGCTGGAAATGTTTAGTAGGGCAGTGCCATAAAGGAGAATGCTCCTACAAATTTTGGAGCCATGACGCAAGGACCACCTATCTTTAATGGTAGGGACAAAGATGGATTTACCCAAGTCAAACACCGGTTGAGGGGCCGGGGGCAGAAGCGTGGGAATCCAGATCAGCAAGTGGAGATGGGTTTCAATTGTTTTGAGACTCTTGAGAGTATGGCCATTGAGGATGGTATCCCTTTGAGCGAGCAGGGGGGGCCTACAGATTGTGAGGGAAAGGATTCTTTCCTCACTAAATCTCAGGACATGGTGATCCAGCCGATTAGGGAGACCTCCCATAAACTGGAAGAAGGGACCCTAGTTGTTTTCCCAACCCAGTAGGACAAGGATATCAATTGGGTAGACATGGTAAAGGAGGCAGAGCTCTCTAGGAAAGAAAAGGCTTTGACATCTATGCTAGGCCTAATGTAAAGGCCTTTCAAGAAAGTATCTTTCACCACACCTTCTAGAGTGGGACGTAGGAAGGATCAAGACAAAATCAAACTGATAGGATATCTATTGGTAGAGTCAGGGGTGGTCAAGACCCTGGATGAACACTTCCCTCCCTCTACCCAATGATTGTGCTATCATGGAATGTAAGGGGGTTGGGTAGCACCCCTAGATAGAAGGTTATCCATAAGTTGGTTACCGATCACTTTCCTGATATTCTGTGTATCTAGGAGACTAAAATTGTTGTTGATGCTATGTTTACCTATTTTCCCAAACTCTGGCTTTATCGCCAATGCAATTGTGTGGGTGCTTCAGGAAGTGTTGGGGGCATAGCCATATGCTGGGATCCTAGAAAGGTTATGCCACTCCACTATATTGTTAGTTCCTTAGCTCTCTCTATGGTTGCCTCTTCTCTAGATACCAGGGAGCTGATCTTAGTCACCTCAGTGTATGCTCTAGTGGATATCTCGGGGTAGCATAAGCTATGGGAGCATCTACAATAGATTAGAAGTTGTCACCCTTTCCTGCCTTGGATTTTGGTAGGAGATTATAATGTTGTCCTTTGCTTAGAGGAGAAGAGGGGAGGGGTAGCATGCCTAGGACCCACATATGAGCTTCTTCACCACAATATGGACTTGCTTTGTCTATCGAATGTCAAACCTCTTAATGATCTCTTCACCTGGAACAACAGGAGATCATGTAAGGAAGCTATCTCTGAATGCCTAGATAGGTTCCTTGTGTCTTGTTTTTGGCAATCTAGTGTAATTTATTTGGCCTCTAAAATTCTAGACTAAAGAGGGTTTGACCACTGGCGCATCAAGCTCACCACTAGTCATATTGTGGGGCCTAAGAAGCCTCCTTTTAAATTTCAGCTAATGTGGCTTTAGGATCCATCTCTCCATGGATTGATGACCCAATGGTGGAGATAGGGTGGGCCTAACTATGGCACAGCTATATAATCTTTTGCTAAGAAACTTTAGTATGTGAAAAGGAAGCTATAAGACTGGAATAGAAATTGTTTTAGGAATCTCTACACTATGAAGAAAAGAGCTTAGGACCAGCTGGACTCAATTACCAGACAGATTCATGATTTGGGTTTTTCAAAGGAGTTTCCTAGGGCAGAACTCCAAGCAGTGAAGGATCTTGTTGAATGGGAACTTCGGGAAGAAATCTTCTAGAAATAGAAGGCCTGAATTGACTGGATCCAAGAAGGAGACAAAAATATAGCTTTCTTTCACAAGTCTGTATAGGCACAACACAACAAGAACTATATTTCCTCTCTTGTTACCCCGAATGGCACTTGTCTTTCATCCTCCCCTGCTATATCTCAGGAGGTCATCCATTTCTTTTCAACGCTTCTATTTGGTAACACACCTCTGGCCAAAAGGGAGGAAAACACTATTTTGTCATGCATTCCTCTTGTGGTTATAGTAGCTATGAATGAGACGCTTATGAGGCCAATTGGCATGGAGGAAGTAGAGAAAGTTGTTTTCAGCATGTGTAGAGGCAAAGCTCCAGGACCGGATGGCTTCCCAGCTTAATTTTTTTAGGATTTTTGGGAGATTATTAGCCAGGACCTCTTGAATGTGGTGCTAGAATCTTTCTCCAACAAAGAGATGCTCAGGGATTTTAATGCAACTTTCCTTACGCTAATTTTGAAGAAAGAATAGGCTAATCAATTGGATCTTTTTAGGGCCATTGCGCTATGTAATGTGGTCTATAAAATATCTACCAAGCTTATTGCAGAGTGGCTTAAAGTGTGGCTACCCATGGTTATTTTAGAAGAGCAAGGTGGCTTTGTGGCTGGAAAACAAATTTTGGATGGGGTGGTGATTGCCTCAGAGGCAATCCACTCCACGAGTATGTCTCAAGAGAGAGCCATGTTTATCAAGCTTGATATGGCCAAGGCATATGATAGAGTCAATTGGAACTTCCTACAAAAAATCTTGTTGGCCTTTGGATTTAATTAGGCATGGGTCCATTGGGTGCTAAGTTGTGTGACTACGCCATCCTTTTTAGTACTCATCAATGGGGAACCATCCAGGCTTTTTGGTGCCTCTAGAGGTCTTCGATAGGGAGACCCACTCTCACCATATCTATTTATTATTCTTGTAGAGGGACTGTGCTAAATTTTCAAGAATCAAGCATCTCAAAGCATAGTTCTTGGATGGCAGTGGGGGAATGGGCTAACTACGTTGACTCATCTCCAATTTGTTGATGACAATATCCTGGTTGGGAGAGCTTGGGTTAGGGAAGTAGAAGCCTTCTGAGCTACCCTGGATACTTACCTGGCTACCTCAGGGCATAAAATTAATGAGCATACATCTTCCATCTATTTTTTTAATACTTTGGAGTCCATCCAGTAGAGGATTACCACTACCTTGAGATTTTAGACTCAATCTCTCCCAGTGACTTACTTGGGGATCCCCTTAGTGGTGGGAAGACAGCCGAGGCTGTTTTGGTAGAATTTTCTAGATAAGTTAAAGTAAGAATTTAATCATTGGTCACACAGATGGCTTTTTATTGCTGATAGGGTGACACTCCTACAATCCATGGTTCAAGCTCTACCTATATACCGCAGTATGGTCTAGGTAGCTCCAAAATACTTTCTTAATGAGTTTCATGCTCTATCCCAGCAATTCCTTTGGAGCGGCAATTTACATAATTCCAAATGGAGCGTCATTAGCTAGAATACTATGTGCTGGCCAAAGAGGGAAGGAGGTCTTGGCTTGCGCTCTGCCATCTTGACTAGTTAAGCCCTTCTGGCCAAACTTTAATGGCATTGGTGCACCAATCAATCCCACCTTTGGACCTGTATCCTTTCTTCTAAGTATCTTTCACGAGTTGCTCCATCTGAGGTTCCCAGGTTCCCCATCATGGGAAGAGGGTCTATGGTGTGGAACACCCTCAAGATTGGAGCTCACCTGGTGTAGCGTAGCCTTTTTTGGATTTGCCACAGCGGTAGGGAAGCGCTCTTGTGGCGTGATTCCTAGGATGGTGCTCCTCCCCTCCTATCCTCTCATCCACATTTGCAACCTCTTTATGAGTCCTTTTTGTCAGAAGGATGGGATACAGTAGAGAATTATAAAGAAGCTTTTAACCTAGGCATGTCTGTTGGGTATCGATGGAAAAACTCTTTTGATTTGGCTGTCAGGAGGGATTGATGGAGAGAGACTAGAGTTATCTCAGATCCTTGCAGCTCGTAGATGCAGTTCCCTGCAAGGGAGGGATGTTTTGGCTTGGGGAGGAGCCTCCACTAGCCTATACTCTGTATCTTCCAGCTACCTTGAGCTGTCAAAGTAATGTTTTGGGGAGATTGATTTCTAGTGGGGAAAGAAAATTTGGAGCTCCTTCTCTTGGCTAAAATGTAATTTCTTTCTTTGGACTCTCACTTACAATAGGTGCCTGACATGGGAGAATCTGTGTATCAGAGGTTTTCAGGGTCCTTCCATTTGTGTCTTATGTCACAGAAGTGGGGAGATTGCTCCCCACCTATTTTTTTATTATCCTTTTGCCAAACGTCTATGGCACCTATGGTGGGATATTTGGTGATGCTCATGTTGGCATGCCTCTTCCTTGGTAGATTTTTGGGAGTGCCTGGGACATCCTCCCTCTAAGGCTTCTATCCTGCAGACTACCTGGACAATTGGCCTAACCTTTATTCTTTGGAACTTATGGATTGAAAGGAATAGGAGGATATTTCAAAATATCTATATGGAGTTCAGGGCTATGTGGGTGAAAATCCTCATCTCTCTCCAAGAGACCCTCCAGGTTAAATGTGGTAGCACGGTGGACTTGAGTCCTATGGATGCTATGATCCTTGATCAATTTTCCCCTATTTTACCTGCCATGTCCCTCCTCACTCCTCCCATGCACCCCATAAGAGGTCTAAGTGAGCAGGTGTGACCAATTAATCGTGCAGGTCAATGGAATCCCCCTGAGAATGGATTCATCAAGGTAAATGCTGATGGGTCCTCTAGGGGGAACCCAAGTGATGCTGGGATTGGTGGTGTTGGAAGGGATATCTCAAGGGTTATTCACTTCATTTTTTCTATTCATATGGGCCAACATACTAATAATCTTATGGAGGCCATGGCCATTTTGGAGGCTATGCAAACTTGTTGTCAATAGGGATGGTGAAACATTAGATGTGAATTAGACTCACAGGTGGTGGTTAACCTGTTGAGTAAGAGGGTGTTCGATAATGTGGATTGGAAGCTGGCTATGGTAGTCCAACAAATTATCTAGTTAAGTACTTCCTTGGATTCAATCTCTTTTAAGCACATTCCCCATGAATGGAATGGAGTTACAAATGTATTGGCCAAATAGGCCTCTGAGCATGGCTCGAATTGGCATATTCAAGATCAAAAGATGTTTCCCCCAGATTTTTCTTGTAAGTTGGCTCAACTTGTTGAGCAGGACTTGGATTTGTAATTTTCCTGATTTTGAGCTTTTTTAATAAATTTTTACTATTTAAAAAAAATAGATCTCCTACCTCAAACTACAAACCTACTAAGTGACACCACCATGCATCAAACCTGAAAGCCATGCATTTGAGAAATGACACCATGATGAAATTGTTCCCCCTCTATGGTATTTCTATTGATCCTCTTTATCTTTCAAGCTTTTTCAATCGAACTTGGTTTTCATTTTTCCTACATTCTTTTGTGAATCTAGTTAAAAATTTGGTTTTCTTTTCTTACTTAGACATAAGTAGGGTTTATATTGTTTTCAATGTGTCCAAAAACTATTTAGTGGTTCATTTTTATACCATTTCCTCCATCCTCCTTTCCACTAAAGATCTAGGATTTCAATAGGATTCATAACCATTCTCATATTCTTACAATATTACCAAAATTACTGAATATTATTTTGAAAGATTCCTTCGAATCCCCCATAGACTTTTCACCTACATTTTACACCTCTAAAACCCATGGGATTTGAACCTTCAGTTACAACACCATAGTTTTATCAACTTTTCTAGTGCTCTAAATAATCCCATTCTTCATTGGAGTTTTCACTAGGAAATACAAGTGAAATTTGCAATTACCATCTCTACTAGATATTCCTTTTTATAATTGTAACCTCACAATCCTATGGAATTTTCTAGTGCACAAAGTAACTCTAATATCCACTAGATTTTCCACCTACATTTTGTACCCTCAAATCCTACCAATGCTATAATTGTTTTCTCCCCAACAATTTATCTATAATCCATGTCTAAGAAAGAGATGAAATTTAAATCTAAAGGACCTGATGTTACCTTTAATATGGAATCCAACATAACTAAGATTATAAACAAAGACCTAGGTCTTATTAACCTAGGAGATTTATAGATCAGAATAAATGATGAATTAAATAATGACTGGATCTACAACATCTATGATTTGGGACTACCCTAGGTAGCAACTTTCCCCCTAATTGTGCAAAGTCCTGAGTTGGTACTCATAATATAAAAAAATTATGATGCTAATAAGAAAGAGGTGTTGAATGCAAAATGGGAAAGGATTCTAAATATGGACCCAAAATTCATATAATCCATCTTCTTGATACTTGAATTTGAGAGTTACTTAGATATAAATCTAGAGTTATCAAGGAAATTATATCAAAACAACAACACATGATTTTAGATAGTAATGAAAAAACAATGGCTAAGGATCCCTAGGGTTTCATCCACTAGATTACCTAAAACATTGGTAAGGATTTATTTCAAGGATGAAGTAGGTGATCTAATCATAATAATGCATAATATCACTAATATCCTTGATACAAATATTTTCTAAGACTAGATGTACCAATATATGGGTGATCTACCAAAACTAGAAATACATCTAGTAGGCTCAACTCATCAGTGACTCCATCCAAAATTTGTTGATGGAGGTATAAAACACAAGAAAATTTTTTATGGCTTCTTATATAGTTTATATATTATCTAAAGGAAGAACTTTCCCAAGGTTCAACATAGTAGTTGACTAGGCAAATAAAGCATTCAATTATTACCCTGACCTCAATCTTGAGGCTAGTAGGCAACACTTTAGAAGATTAAATTATGTATTCATCTACTACATAAAAGTTATGTTTAACAAGAAACTAGAGAGGAAGAGATTCTATGATCCTACCACTTTATATATTATCAATTGGGGTTCCTATTTCATCCAATTCCTCATGTACTCATACATTAGAGTATGCAAATTTAATGGTTGTCCTTATACCCTCCTGAGGTATGTGAGTGATAAATAAGATTTGATGGAGCTAGTGAGGTAATTAGTTGAAACTAAAAATATTTTATCCATTAAACACAAAGTGGAAATTCATTTTCCCATCAGCATAGGTAGGTACACGTGCTCCTCCTTAGCCAAAGCTAAGTGTACAGATGCATAAATGACAAAAATAACCTTGAGAGCCTTGGAGGTAAGACCATTCTATGATGTTCATGGAAAAATCACTATTAAACTATGAATTTATAAATATTCCCATGTCCCCTACTTTGAATACTATTAAGAGGACTGGATAATGAAGAGGAAGTAAGACTGAAGGACTATTCAAGAATGACCTTGGATTAGGTCAAATCTTTTTACATGGCACCAATCCTCAAGGACTTGGTGGATAATGAGCCCCTAGTATACAATATATACTATGATAATAAGATCTATGATCAACCCCATCTATAAATAAGGTGGTCTATTCTTAAGTCTTTCTCTCTAATGGATATAACCACCCACATGATAAATATAACACTCAAATGACTCAAAATTAAAGGGGTTTAAGTGACCAAAGAGATAGTAAGCATTAGTGGAAAACTACTAGAGCTCAAGGATAAGGGAGTACCAACATCATCAAAAGGTTCTAGTGATGTAACACTTCCATAATAGGTAGATATGCTAGCAAAATCTCACAAGATAAATAATAAATCAAAGGGTAAAAAGGGATAATCAAGAAGCCAGGGAGAAACACTAGACCAACTAATAGTCATTTTATTTGAGTACATAATTACACATAAAAAAACTATAGTTTCAAACCCCATCTCAATTATATTTATAACCCTTATCTTTGTGATACATCCCCCACCTATTTATGTCATTCTTTCAGCTCCAACACCTCCTCCTCTTATCTCTACTCCTCTTCACCCCAAATGACTCCACCATCTATTCTCACCAGTTTACTTATGTCAATACATCCATTGCCACTAGTTAAATAAATTTAATTAGGCACTTAAGTCTCTCCTTAATTAGACACTCAGGTTTCCATTTCACTTTACTCTTCCATAATTTCACCCCCCCCTTCCATTATTCCTTCTATCTCATCTACAATTCATTGCATTCCATTAATCACCAACACTACACATCAATATATAGCTATGGATTCAGTCATTCTAATTACAATCCTACTAGCCATCATAACCCCTAGGATAATTACTACTTCATCTTCATCCCCATTCATCTTTCCTACTTTACAAACCCTAAGGGTCCTTACCAATTTTATTGATTCATTTAAATATTTGGACTCCACACTTCTATGTTTCCTCAATTCTAATTTCATATATCTACTCCTCCATTAATATCACTTGCATATCACACACCCCAAGTAGACACATTCATTTCCATTTCCCCCACCTCTTGCACTTCCATAGTAAGTCCAACCCTTATAGAGGAGATAGAGATGGAGAAATACACTGATATAAATGTGTAACCTCAACCCATAGATGGGAAAGAGGTGGTAAAGACATTTGATGAACAATTAGTGGAAATATCAGTGAAAGATACAACACTTGTTACCATAACCATTGATGAAGCATCTTCAAGTGTAGATTCTCAACTAATAATGTCATCATAATAGGATGCTACTTGTATCTAGTTAGCATAGATGGTGGGGAAGAAATACAAACATATGTTTTCCTTGAATACATTATATTTTTCTCTCATAGATTCATATAGTAAATCTAAGACCATTGTAGTCCATTTCAAGAATATTGTATGATTAAATAAGGGAAAATTATGTGAAGAGTGTATTCCCCTCACTAGACAAACAAAAATAAGATATAGTGGTGAGGGATTACCAGGTCTCAAAATTTCACCTTGGACATCTTATGAGAAAGGGATTGAAACATGATGTTCAATCCAACATTAAATATCTTTTTGTGAAAATGGATAGTGACAAGGTCACTAAGGATGAGCTAAAGAATAAGGTTGAATAACTAATTACTACATTAAATAAGTTCATTGAGCCCACTATTCAACTAATATAACCTGTCACTTAGATCATAGATCAAACAACACTTGATGTAGTGATAGAAATTGGAAGCACAAGAAGGGCCACTAAGGAATGCTCAAAAGAGCTCATCTCAAAGTGAAATAGAGTTATTGAATTAGTAATGTACCATTATACAACTATGAAGGAAAGAAGGGTCACTTTGAGAGAGAAAATAAATAAGTATCAAGAAGAAATAGAAAGATTGAATCTTTTCTATCCAAAATTGATAGTTGTGGACTCAATTGATTTTGACATCCTCATTATAGAGAATATACTAAGAAATGATTCAGAGTAAGAGGATTTGGATATAGAATCTCAATTTAGAATAAAGATACTTATAGATAGTGATAATAAAGCTATGGCTATACATGACAAGGACACTACTATGGTATATGACATTGAAGATTTGTTTAATAAATTTTCATGTTAGGAAATAGATAAAAAATATAGGTCCTTTTAGTGTAATAAGTTAAGAATAAATTCAAATAAGTGGTTGAAGGATAATCAACAAGAGATACAACTTTCATATTGAGATCTATCCAACATTTCATTAAATACCATAACACATTAGATCAAATGGAAAAAGAAACTCAACAATATAGAACCTTAAGAAGGGAACTCTTTGATACAATAACAAAATGTGTGATAAGCCACATCTACTCCTTTGGTCATTATGAAGACAAAATCTTAGATATCTTCAAGAGTTTTTATACATATATTGAGAAGATATAGGTTGTGAAGGATAAAGAGTCATAAAATATTTTGATTGTATATTAATTATTTCTATCATAAACATTCTTTCATATTGTATTTTCATTATTGTAAAGTTGTAACTTGTATATTACAACTATCATTTTGATAGCTCTTTTTGAGAAAGAACCATGTCTAATTTCCATGTTCCATTTTGACAAGTTGAAAGTTGTAAAAATCAAACTTGAAAATTAAACTTTATATTTTGATAATTGTTAGTTTCTTAAGTTGTAAAAATGCATATTGTAAAATGAAATTCTAGTTTTGTCAAGATTGTGTAACTTGAAAGTTATAAAAGTCCCAATTGAAAATTACAAGTTAGGGTTTTTCAAAAAATTAAATTAAGTTATCTAAAGTTATCTTTTGTTTAAAATATTGAGTTTCATATTGGATTCCCCCATTGCATGTAGATTTCCATGTCCCTTCCATGCCTCCAACAATTAAGTGGAATGCCTAGCTCTTGTATGATATTTTACAAACTTGTTTACCTTATCAAGGATGTCATTACAGTTGTACATCATGCCTCTTTTTATGGATTTTCCATATCTTAAATGTTCTTCTACTAGGCATGGATTTACTTTTTAACTACATCTTTTTTATGAGTTTATTTGTATACATATGGGAAATATGGTGTATCCCATTTATCATTTTGTTTCTAGAGATATTATTTTTCATTTTGAATAACTTATCTACATGTTGTAAACTAGAGAATGAGAATAAATTAAAGTTTTACCTTTCTTGTTTGTGTAATCTTTGTGTATGCAAGATTATTTAAATATTTTTGGGTGTTTTAATTCTTATTTCAGTCATGAAATTTCACTTTTGGTATTATTTTACCCTTTTGAAATATTTTTTATTTAAAATAAAGAATCTTATCCCTTGTATGAAAAATACCCAATATTGCCTTTGATTTCATATTTGTATGAATTTGTGCTCCTAAAAAAATCAATATATTTATTATTATATTATGTTCATTCAATCAAGAATTAAAATACACTATAAAATATTTGTTGTAATCACCATTTCCAATTTTGTAATTTCATTACCAAAACTCTTTTCTCACGATCAAACTCTAGTTTAGGAACAAGATCACTAAGAAGTGAAATTTCTACATAGTTTGGTAGTTTATTAGTTGCACCAAATTTAATGAAATTAATATTAAATTATCTAGAGTTTAACCTCTATTCTCTAAGGTCCTACAACTTGGAGATGATCCCATTGTATCATTATATTTTTGCACTGCGAGCTACGACATCAAGAATGGGTGCAAAATCTATGTGATAACAATTTTTAGGATCCCTGCTAGGACCTAAAAATTAAAAAGAGATTAGTGTTATTATTATAAAGGGTTATACAGTATCTGTACACATTCCAAAATCACCTAACGACTCCACTAGCTTATAGATCCAAGAAATCAAAGCTTGCGTATGCCAAATAAACAAACAAGATCATCTACTAAAGGTAAGAGAGCTAAATTTTTTGAATTATAATTTTTGTTTTAAAAAAGATAAATATCAGTGGTAATTTACCTTAGAGTATAGCCTAAAAATTTATTTACATCTTCTTTATGTATTACCATTAGTTTTATACCTCCCATTATGTCTAGAATTTTAAATTTTGTAGCCTTCAGGGGAGACAGGCCACTCCATTTGGCCCAATATGATGATATACCTATCTTGGCTTTAAAAATCATTCCATATTTTATTGGTTAAAATTACACCACTCCTATGGAACATATACAAGATATTTTTAATCTTTGTTCAATCCACAACATGGTGTAATATAAAGTTACATTCAGACTTCTAGTCTCCTCTTTCAAAGGTAAAGCCTTCCAATAGTATAGAGTCCTACATCTTAGTTCTATCCATGTTTGGTATGACTTAGGCACTACACTATGCACTCAATTTTAAGATAAGAGTGACCACCTCTCCTTGGTTGAATGACTAACCACTATTCAATGGGATCTTCATGAACACATGACTAATTTCAATTTTTACTTTCAATAGACATATAATAGAATTCTAGTATTGGTCAAGCCAAATCCAAATAATGATTTTTTATATTACATAAGATATTTGAATAGTGATATAACTATTGTGATTTAGTCAGTGGGTGGCACCAATCTTCCCAATACCTATGAAATTGTAATAAGGGTATAAAATTATTTAATTCAAGAAGGAAAAATTTTCCCAAGGCCATTAATGCCTATATTTCTAGAAATACCTCCTACACCACCTATAATTGATCTAATTCCCACCATGATAAAAGCACCATATTTAACTCCCACTCTTATAGATGATTTATATGAGGTTTAGTCACTACTTAAGAGTTTTGGAAATGAGTTAGTAGAAATTAATAGGCATCAATCCTAAAACTATAAGCCTTATCAACAATCTAACCAAGCGTACCAACCCAATAGGTAGACATACCAAAGTAATTCACAATTACAAGGTCAAAATATGCAATCAAAATCTCCAAAAATCCATGCTCTACCTACACTAGGTGATACTAAAGCTATTGTACCTATTCAAAATAACTTAGCTCAAAAATATGAGTGGGGTCATCCTTGTGCTCAGCCACATAACCAAAATACTTGTACTAATGGTGTCATCAATCAAGACTTGATGGTTTAAGGCATATCAAACACACAAGGATAATAAGAATAAGCCAGTTCCCATTAAACTAGCAAAAACTTGCTCAGGGTGAGGCTACTCTTTTAAACTACCAAAAAGAGGACTTTTATGGTGTAAATTAGGGAGAGGCATTATTCAATGATGGTATTTTGGTGTTAGCCAATACATTTTCAAATAAAATATTGATATAAATTTATCAACCCCATAGGGTGGAAAAATCTACAACTTCCAAAGTTGTATAAGAAACTACAAAGAGTAACATAGTACAAAATCCACCCTTTGTGCCCATTAGCTAGTCCAAAGAAAAAGTACCAAGTCTGAATCTCATAAAATAATACATAACTCCCACAAAGGTACCAATAAAGGTTGGTAACATTTCTTTCTATATCATTTAAGAAATGAAGAAGACCAATTTTAACATCACTATGCGTAGGGCACTATCCATTCTAGTGTAAAGAGCTTTGTTATGAGAAGCTTTGACAAACTTCTAGATAGCGGATAAGGTTATAGACAAAGGACTCAGTGCTGAAATTAATTTGTGTCAGCCATAAATTGACACTAAAGAAAGTGAAAATGGTAAACCTCACCCTTCTATCTATCACTAATAGTAAGGAATCATGTCATTCATAATTACATGGTAGATTTAGGGGCTAGTAGTTCTATCATGTCCAAGAAAATAGAAGATGTTCTTACTATTAAATATACACCACTCTCAAAAGGTATAGTAAAATTAGATGGGACTACTATTCAAATATTAGGTACAATAAAATTTATAAACCTCACTATCCATGTATGTCCAAGCTTGTTTATTTCTCAAGATATATCAATTATCTATCTCCCCCTTACTTTTTCATTTGTCTTTCATGAGACTTCACTACAAAAATGGGAAGATATTTATCTAAAGATTGGTTTCAAATATTTTTTAGGATGAGATATGAAATGAGAGTAATAATAAGAGCTAATCCAATCACTAAAGAACATATTGAGCCATATAATCCTATCCCTATAGATATGAACTACACATTATAAGACCAAGAAGAGGAAATTGATCATGAAGTTGCAACACCTATAGAATATATTCCCAACACTCATTTAGACACATGAGGACCATCTCTCCAATTAGATCCTTATGATTATGTACAAGAAACTATGTTGGGTGCATATTGTATTCATGAAAATGATGCAATTATCCCAAATATTGTAAAACTAGTTGAAGATATTCAAGGAATGTGGCAACTATTATTCAATGGTTTGATAGGCAGGAATGGTACATGTGCAAGAATTATCTTGATCTCTCCATAAAAAGAGATTTATTTATATTCTTTTAGACTTTAGTTTAGATGCACAAATAATGTAGCTAAATATTAATCTTTGACCCGAGGTCTATAATTGGCCAAGGAAAGAGGGATAAAATCCCTATAAATATTTGGTGATAATGAACTGATTGTTCACCAATTTAGATACAGAAGCATAACTAAGAATAATTTGATGAGATCTTATAAACACATGGTTTAGGACCTGTTAGAAGAATTTACCACATTAAACATTCAAGTTGTACCAAGAGTACAAAACAAATATGTTGATTTTATGGCCTCAATAGGTTCTTAATATAACCTACCTAAGAAAATAAAGAATAAAAATAGCTAGCATGTAAGGTTGATAGTAAGGCCATTTGTTCTTGATAATATGACCAATTGGTAAGTCTTCAATAATGATTACAAAATTATCAACTTTCTAAGAGAAGAATATAAATTCTATGATAGAATCCAATCAAGACTCCAATATCAATATGGAGATCAAATCATCTAGTTAAAGACAAAAAAACTACCTATGGGTCTTGTTACTCTAAAAAACATCTTCAACTTAGATGATCAATTGAAGGGTAAAAATAAGAATATCATGGTAAATGAAGAGAACTATGAGATAATAGTCATCTTAGAAAGGAAATCACTAAAGATAGGAAAGACATGTAATGATTTTGAAAAACTAGATTTTAATGAGTTGTGTCAAGAGTTTGATGATAAATTTGCTTAGAGTTATCATGATCTAAGGGGGTTTAGCCCTAGATTAGCCCAACATAACATAGAGCTTAAACCAAATACCAATCATGCTAGATAGAAATAGGTACCAATTAATCCAAAAATAAAACCCCAGATGAAGAGTGAGTTATCCAAATTGATAGAGGCTAACATCATTTTGTCTATCAAACACTCATTTTGGGTTACTAATTTTTTCCTTTTAAGGAAAATGAATGGAAAAATTAGGGTTTATATATATTTTAGGGATCTGAACAAAACATCTCTAAAGGATTATTATCCCCTTCCACCCATGGATCAAATTTTATAAACTATATCAAGATCTGAAAGGTTTTCCCTTCTAGAATTATATTCTAGATATAACCAAATCCTAGTGCAGGAATTAGACTAGTTAAAGATTGTCTTCACCATAAAATGGGGTGCATATGCATATAAAAATATGTCATTTGGTATAACTAATGTTGGTACAACATTATAGAGAAAAATGGATATGGATTTCATAGGTTTTATAAATGAGATGATCCTGGTATACCTAGATGACACCATTGTTTACTTAAATCATGTTAATACACACCTTAATCACCTTAGGAAAGTTTTAGAAAGGTGCAAAGAATTTTTAGTTTTCCTCAGTCTAAATAAAGTGCATATTTGTAGTTCATGAATGGAAACTATTAGGATGCATTATCATAAAATAAGGTCTAGTAATAGACCCAAAAATAATTAGTGTTATATCTGCATTAGCACTACCAAGCCATAAGAAGGGATTACAGAGTTTCCTAAAAAAAATAAACTTCATGAAAAGATTTATTCCAAATTTTGCCTCTATGTCCAAACCCCTTATTTCGATGCTAAATAAGGGTATTATTTTTAGTTGGACATATGAAGGAAAAGATAGCTTTGAAGTCATCAAGCAAGTTATTTCTCAAGATCCTACCCTAGTCAACCCTAACTATGAAAAGGATTTCATTCTCTATGATTTTGGCTAAGGATGAGGTAGCATCTCAACTATTTTAACTCAGTAGAATAAAGAATAATTAAAATAACCAATATCTTTTTTTAGTCAATTCTTGAAGGATTATGAAGAAAATGATAGTTTCATGGAGAAACAAGTATATGTTGTGATTAAATCTCTCAAAAAAATTAGACATATGACTTTAATAATAAAATTTATCTAATGTTAAGACACCAAGTTGTAAAGAGTTTCTACTAAGCTAGGAAAAAAAAGAAAAAAGAGTAAGATGGATCACAAATTTCATGGAATATGACATGGACATAAAAATTATAAATCTTGTATGAGGAAAGGGTTTATGTGAAGATCTAGCTTTTGATACAAGACTGTTGAAATAGTATCTAAATTAGTATATGCTAAAAGTGCATCTCAGCTATCCAATCCACCTCTTTGCAATAGTTGGATTTGTGACATGACCACCTTCTTACAGACTAGCAAGTACCCAGTTGATTTTTGGCAGTCCAAGAAAATATATTTCAAACTACAATCCATTCATTATGTTATTTTTTATGGAATATTGTTTATAAAATATATGAATGGAGTCATACTAAGATTTATCGAGTACAATCACGTCCCCAAAGTGCTTGAATAACTTCATGATGGCCTATCAGGTGGACATTTCTCTATAAGAACCATGGACATAAAAATAATGAGAGGGAGATATTATTGGCCTGACATATTTAAAGATTCCCATGAATGGGTCAGGAACTATGAGAACTATGCTTACTTCAAAGGCAAACAAATATTAACAGCTTTCCATCTTATACCAATTCAAGTTAACCAAGCATTTGCTTAATGGGGATTATATTTCATTGGTATGATCAATCCACCATCAAGTGTAGGCCATAAATGGGTCCTTATAGTAATGGATTATTACATAAGATGGACTGAAGCAATTTCATTGAAAGATGCCATAGAGGCATCTATCCTGGAATTCATGAATGACATAGTTTTAAGGTTTGGTGTTCCTCATATCATTATCTTAGACAATTCCAAAGCTTTTATGGGCACTCAAATGAGTGAATGGATTGTAAATCAAAATTTATACATGATTACTTCTTCCAATTATTACCCATAGAGTAATAACTTAGATGAGTTTACCAATAAGAATCTCATAAAAATTATCAAAAGAACAATGGAGGATAACTAAAGGACATGGCACAAAAAGTTGAAATCAACACTTTGGGCTGATAGGATAACTCTTAAGAGAACCATTACAAACTATCCATTAATTTTGGTATATGGAAGGCAAAACTACCTATCCCAATCAATGGGATATACCTCAAATCTTGATTTTGAGGTTGGAATCCATTCTAAGAAATAAAGTTTTTGTATATAATAGGTTAGTTATGTTTTCTAAATAAGTGATTTCATACAATTCAATGCATTAGGAGTTTATGTTTCCTTAATTTTTTCTATTTTACCCTATTTTGTTCCTATTTATGCAAATCCTAGTTTTATTATTTATTAGTTAAAGTGTGTTAAGCTTAAAATGGCTCCATGCCCAATGAACTAGAAGGTTATTGGAAAAAAACTTATTATTAGGTAATCACCATATAAAGGTCACCAAAAATGTTGATATTTTTGTCCCAAAAATGTAAAAATACCAAGTACCCTAAGGGAGACCCATTAATTTTTTGGAAAAATGTCTTAAATTAACCCAAAACACTCATTTCCCTAAGCTGGTAGAAACTGGAGATTGGAATGCAATTTGCAATTTGCAATACTATAAATTATTTCCCAACCTCTAATTTTTGAAATACATTATCCAAAGGAAACCAAATATCTAGGTGAAAAATTCAACTTGAAAAATTATAAATTGCTTCCAAACCTCTACTTTTGACTAAACATTGAGTCGATAGAATCCAGAGATTGGTTTGTAATTTTTAACCTGCAAAGATGCAAATTTCTCCTTGACCTCTACTTCTTGAAAAACCTCTAACTAGTGAAATTAGAATCCAAAATGCAATTTTAAAAATTGTAAGTAGATTTGTGCTTCCCAAAAAACCACATACCTCATGGAAACTATAGATTGGGGTACAATTTACAACTTGAAAAACTTGCAAATTGCTCCCCAACCTCCACTTCCCATGTAACACTCCAATTGGAAATTTAAACTCTAGTTACAATTTGCAATCCAAGTTCCACTTCCCACTGACCACCTATCCTATAAAATATATAACTCTAAGTGAAAATTTCAACTTGTAAAGTTGAAATTACTCCCCAAGTTCTACCTCCCTATTTTCAAAAGGTCAAACAAGCCAAGACCATAGAATCCAAAGGTCAAAGTGTAATTAGAAAAATTGTAAAGTTGAAAATGTGTTTGTAGATGCTGAATCTCTACCAACCACTATCATTAGGGTGTTTATTGTATGGAATTTCAACATATATAAACAAAAATAGGGTTAAATAAATCATTGTTTAACTTGTTAATCAAAATTAGAGCTCCCACCTTAAACCATGAACCTTCTAAGTGATGCAACCACACATCAACCCTAAAAGCCACATATTTAAGCAATGCCACCACACCATTATTCCCACCCTACAAGGTATAATTATTGATCCTCTTTACTTTTCAATCTTTTTCAATCAAACTTGTTTTCCATTTTTCCTATGTTCTTTTGTGAATCTAGTTACAAATTAGGTTTCCATTGCTTGCTTAGGCATAAATAGGGTTTAAATTATTTTCATAGTGTCCAAGGCTCATTTAGTGGTTCATTTTCTACCACTTCTTCCATCCTCATTATTGTTAAAGATCTAGGCTTTTTCCAAGATTCATAACCAGTCACATATTCTAAAAATATTCAAATACTAAATATTCTATTGAAAGATTCCTTCAAAGTCCCTATAGACTTTCCACCTACATTTTACACCTCCAAAACCCATGGTATTTTAACCTCTAGTTACAACCCCATAGTTCAAAAAAAAATTCTAGTGCTTTGAATAATCCCAATCTCCATTCGAGTTTTCACTTGGAAATGCAAGTGTAATTTGCAACTACCATCTCCACCAGATATTCCTCCCACAATTTCAAACTCACAGTCCCATATACTTTTATAGTATACAAAATAACTCCAATATCCACTAGATTTTCCACCTACATTTTACACATTAAAATAATACCAACTCTATAGTTATTATCCCCCAAATGATTTCTCTGTAATCCATGTCAAGGAAATCAATAGAGTTTAAATCTAAAGGACATGGTATTACCCTTAGTCTAGAATCAAACACAATTGTGATTATAGATAGAGACCTAGGTCACATTGACCTAGGAGATTTTTGGCCAAGAATAAATGCTAAATTCAAGAATGACTAGATCTAAAGCATCTATAACTATGGGATGCCATAGGTAGAAACTTTCCCCATGATTGTGCAAAGCCCTATGTTGGTACTCACACTAGAAAAAAATTATGATGATAATAAGAGAGAGGTGTTGAATGACAAATGGGAAAGGGTTCTAAATTTGAACCCAGACTTCATAGACTCCATCTTCATGATACCTAAATTTGAGAGTTATATATAACTACAATGTCATCAAGGAAATTATATCAAGACAACAACATAGAATGTTAGAGAGTAATCAACAAATAATATCTAAGGATCTCTAGGGCTACATCCACTAGATTACCTAAAAAAATAGCGAGGAATGCTTTTAAGGATGAGGTAGGTGATATAATAATACTAATGAATAAGATCACTGGTAACCCTAATACAGATATTTTCCAAGATTGGATGTACTAATATATATGGGTGATCAGCCAAAATTGACAATACAACAACAAGGCTTAGCTCATTATTGATTCCATCCATAACCAGCTGATCAAGGTACAAAACATTGGAAAATAATATATGGCTTCTTATCTAGTTTATAAATTTGCCAAAGGAATAAATCTCCTAGGGTTCAACATAATAGCTAATCAGGTAAATAAACTTTTCAATTATTACCCTAACCTCAATACTGAGGCCAGTAGGCAACACTTTAGAAGAGCGAATGATGCATTCATGTACTACATCATATTTATGTTTGACAAGGAACTAGAGAGGAAGATATTATTTGATGCTAACACTTTAGAGATTACCAATTGGGGTTCCTATTTCATCTAGGTCCCCATGTACTCATACATCAGAGTATATGGATTTAATGGTTGTCCTTATACCTTCCTCAGGTATGTGAGTGATAGATGGGTTTTGATGGAGCTATTGAGGTAACTAGTTTAAAATCACAAGGTGTTATAAAAAAAATACAATCAATTTCCCATTAGCATAGGTAGGTAGACCTACCCCTCCCTAGCCAAATCCAAGTGTGTAGATGCATAAATGACATAAATGACATTGAGAGCCTTAGAGGCAAGACCATTCTATGATGCTCATGGAAATATCACAATTACACTATGAATTTCAACATATTCCAATGTCCCCTACTTTTAAGACTACTGGGATGACTTGGATGATGAAGAGGAAGTAAGACTGAAGGACTATTCAAAAATGACTTTCGATCAGGGTAAATCTTTTGACATGGCACCAGTCCTTGAGGACTTGGTGGATAATGAGTCCCTAGTAGATAAGAATTACTATGACAATAAGATCTATGCTCAAACCCTTCCCATAGTAAGGTGGTATATTCTTAAGTCTTTTTATCTAATGGATATAAACACCCACGTGATAAATAGACACTCAATTGGCTTAAAAGTAAAGGGGTCCAAGTGACCAAATAGATAGTAAGAATCAGTGGAAAACTAATAGAGCTCAAGGTGAAGGAAGTACCACCATCAGCAGAAGGTTATAACATAAAATCACTCATAGAACAAGTAGATAGGCTAGTGATATCTCATAATAGAAAGAAAAAATCAAAGGGTAAGAAGGGACAATCAATTAGTTAGGGAGTATCACCATACCAACCAATAGTCATTTCATTTGAGGACACACCTACATTTGAAAAAATAATAGTTTCAACCCCCATCTCATTTATAATTATAACTCCTCTATGATACATCCCCAACCTATTTATATCATTCCTTTAGATCTAACACCTCATCTTCCTATCTCCAGTCCTCCTTCACCCCAAGTGAATCCAGTCTCCATTTTATCTAGCTTACATGTGACAATAAGTCCATTGCCAATAGTTCAATAAATTCAATTAGAAACTCAAATATCCCCTCAACTAGACACTCAAGTTTTCATTTCACTTCCCTCTTCCACAATTTCACTCCCCGCTTCCTTAGTTCCTTTCATATCATCTATAATTATTTCCATTCTATTAATCACCAATACTACATAGTAGTATATAGCCATGGATTAGGTAATTCTAAATTCAATCCCATTGGCTATCATAACCTATGGGATAACTACTACTTCATATTCATCCCACTTCATCTTTCCTAATTTACCAACCCTAAGTGTCCCTACAAATTTGATTGATTCATTAAAATATTTAAACTCCAACATTCCATAGCTTCCTCAATTACATCTCCATGTTTCTACTCCTCCATTAATATCACTTCCATATCCTACACCACTAGTATACACATTCATTTCCATTTACCCCACCTATTTCACTTCCATAGTAATCTAAACCCCTACAGAGGATATAAAGATGGAGAAAGACACTAATACAAATGTGGAACCTCAACCCACAAATGGGGAAGAGGTGGAAAAGATATCTATTAAATAATCAGTAGACATATTAGTGAAAAATATAACACTTATCACCATGCCTACTAGTGTAACATCTTTAGCTATAGATTCTCAAGTGATAGTGTCATCACAACAGGATGCTAATCCTAGTTGGTTATGAAAAATTCTAGGGAAGAAACACAAAATTATGGTGTCCCCAAATACATTATATTTTAGTCTCATAGATGTACACAACAAATCTAAGACAAATCCCTAGACCATTTCAAGAATATTTTATGATTCAGTAAGGAAAATTATTTAGAGATTGTAGTTCCCCGACGAGACAAATGAAAAGAAGATCTAGTGGTGGAGGATTAATGGGTCTCAAAATTTCACCTTGGATATCTTATAAGAGAGGGATTGAAACATGAAATTTAATCCAATATTAACTCTCTTTTTGAGAAAATAGGTAGTGACAAAGTCACTAAGGATGAGCTAAAGAACAGGGTTGAACAACTAATAACTACATTAAATAAGTTCATTAATCCCATTTTACAACCAGTACAACCTATCACTTAGATCACAAATTAGGTAACACTTGATGTGGTGATAATAATTTGTAACATGATAAGGGCCACTCAAGAATGGGTAGAAGAGCTCATCTCAAAAGGAAACAGAGTTATTGAATTGGAAATGGACCATTATACAACTCCGAAGGAAATAAGGGTCACCTTGAGAGAGATAATAAATAAGTATCAAGAAGAGATAGAAATATTGAATCTTTTCTATCCAAAATTTATTTCTATGGACTCAATTGATGTTGACATCCTCCTTGTAGAGAAGATACTGAGAAATGATTTAGATAAAGAGGAGTTGGATAGATCATCTCAATTAAGAATAAAGATACTTATAGATAGTGCCAATAAAGCTAAGGTTGCACTTGACAAGGCCAATGATATGGTAGATCATATTGAATTTTTTTTAAATGTAGTCATATAAAATGCAAAAATTGGTAACTTAAGCATGGATAATGACACCCAGCCCATAAGTCCCTCTTGCTTGCTCTCATGACCCTCATAGTCTTATTTTCATTGATTCCTAGTCATCCATAGCCTTTCAAACTTGATCCTAATTGAGCCAAGACCCTCTTTTTATGACCAATCCATCCCCCTAGGTCCCATATCCATAGGACAATAGTGATAAACTAAGATAATATCACCAATGTCACTCATTTCCACTTTTAACACTATTGTCCAAGCTCATTTCTAGCCCTAATGGTTAATTCCTTCCATTTTTCCATCCTTATCCTTGTTGACCTAATGCGAGCAAATTTAATCCTTAAACAATAGATCCCTATAAAATTCCATTCAAATATCATTTAAAAAGGGTTGGCAAATATCATAAAGCAAGCAAGAATACAATCAAGACTACTTAAACACATTTCCCTATTCTATGCATATAACCATCCAACACTATTTAAAGCTTATTTAAATCCTTACACTAGTCCTTAGTCATGTCAAACACATCTAGTTTAACATTTTTTACATATTCATAGTCTCAATTTCATAAAGGACATCATGTGGGAAAACTACATATGGCTTTATCCCTCTTTGGGGTATTGGTATGTAGGTAGTGTGCCCATACACAGGGTGTGAATCACATCCATTGCATCTTACAAACACTATCCCCCATCCTACTCAAATTTTGTCAAATCATAATGGAAGATATAGTTTTAATAAAGAATATACCCTATAGGGAGCTCTATAGTCTTTCAACTATTGAAACTTTAGAGATAGGGTCACACAGACCTATCGAACAAAACCCACAAAGCTTAGATCCTTAGAAAAACAATACCAAGCAAGGACTATAGTATTGGTACTACTCCTATCCACTTTTTTCACTCCTATCCAATTAGACAATAAAGTTTAGATCTCAGTTTGTGATAGTCTCCTAGTCCTACATAGTCAATATCAGCCTCTATCTCAGTTGGATCAATATAGTTTCAATTTAATTTTTATTTCTCTCTATTTAATTGTTATTTATATAAAGTATAAACAATAATTAGAATTAAAAAATTAGTAGGTGAATTATGGAATAATTTTTTAATTGATTTGACTATTCAGACCCTTTAACTAAATTAATAATAAAACCCCAATATTGCCAAAATTGTTAAATAATTTGGTAAACTTGACTTACTTCATTTGCACTTGAAAACCGTAGAAACCTTAGGGTAAAATTATTACTAGTTTTTCCTATAAATTTTTGAATTTTTACTTGAATATTTAAATCATAAATTCATTTCAAATTTTAAAATTTAGTAGTAAATTCAAAAATAATTTTCTTTCAAACCCTAGTTGCCCATACTAGGTCCCAGTAATTTTCCAATCATTTTCTAAATTTTTACTAGCAAATTTAAATCAAAAAATCCAATCAAATTTAAAAATTAAATAGTAATTTTCAAACACATTTATTTTTCAAAACCCTAGTTGCATTTACTAGGTCCCATTAAATCACTAATTTTCCACTAATTTTTGGATTTTTTACTTACATATCCAACTCAAAAATTCACTTTCAATTTCAAAATTTCATAGTAATTGTTTAAACAATTATCTATTAAAACCCTGGTTGCCCATAATAGGTCCTATTGTTTGTGAGATATCACCTTACATTGTAAAATCAGATTTCAAAAATGGGTTTCACTTATTTACAATTATTTATTGCATTTATTGCACAAAATAAGGAAACCATCATTGGTCCTATCATATACATGAATGACGAAGTCTATCATATGTTAGTACAAATATTCATTGTTTGCATTTCATGCTTATTTTTCATTATTAGAGATGATATTACAAAATTAATTGCTAAAAATGCACAAAATTTTAATATGTTTTTTGCATACTCTCTCTCACTCATATGGAAAGATTTGGAAGTTTATCATGCTAAACATGCTCGAAATGTTATGATTCATGTCACAATTTTCTATACATTCATGAAAATTTTCATATTCTATATCTCTTTATTTATATCTCTCATGTGGAAAGTTTTTCAAGTTTATCATGCTAACCATATTAGAAATGTCATAGCACATGCTAAAGTTCTTTATGCATTAATGCATAATTTCATGCTCTCTCTCCCTTGCTTCCTATCTCTCATATGGAATGATTTTTATAAACATATTTTTATATAACTTATAACTCCAATTACATTAATTTTACCCCACATACATGGTTTCTACCTAGAGGATCCATTTTATAAGATAACAACCACTTATCAAGTTTCAATGTCATATCTTATGCATAGGAAATAGTTTCCTTCTCATCCTCTCCCCCAAGAAGGTCATAACTACTTTCCCTATAACTAGGTCCATGATATCAACCCTCAAAAAGGTTATTCATCCCATAATATTGTTCCTAATGCATATATTTAACCTATATATTCTTCAAAACCTCTTCAACATATGTGCTTACATGTTCAATGAAAAACAACTAGGGTTTGCATTTGTGAGACTCTAAGGGATCAAATCACCAGTATGAGAAAGTTAATTTCAGATTTACAAATGAAAAATAAAGTAGTACATGACAAGATCACAACATTGAAAAATTAGACTATAATACAAAATCCTCAAATGCATCTTAGTGCCAATCATGTATATGCACTTTTTCCTAGTTAATTGGTTGCAAGTAATATTACATATCAAAATAAGAAATCACAACAAAGTAAATCTAAAATTAGTGATTCAAAAAGAATTAAAAGATATAATAATAGTTAAAATGAGGTACTAAGGTAAATAATTAAATCTAAGTTTATCAAACTACCTCCTCGACATCTAATGAGAAGAATCAGATATTATTATGCATATCATAGAATGCATGGGCATCACAAAATATTCATGTTTAGAACTGAAAAAACATAGAAAATAGATCATTTATAATGAGGACCATATAAAAGGTCAATTAGTCAAGCAATACATAGTGATAAGGGAGCACATTCACAAAGGGTCAAATTCAGAAACAATATAAAAATGGTTACCAAAGCATAACTCAGAATAATAAACATATCAAAAAGAAAAATTAGAACAACAAACATTACCACAAGCATAGGTAAAGCACAAAAAATATGAAAATATACCTCTCCAAAATGAGGCTCAATTTTTAAATTAGTATGGGTTTGGTCACAAATATGTACAATAGTTTGATTATCAAGGTTAAGGGTTGGGCAAGCAGGCTCAAAGCATCACTACTCATATTCTAGCAATTCATATTGTTTGTCACCAAGGTTTAATATTTATTGAGAATCCTAAGGCAAATCATTTACAGACACACTTTATCAAATGAAAACATCCTAATACAATAAAATTCAACACCAATATTCCATTGGTTCAAAATCAAGATGATAATGATGAGTGGAATAATATAAGTTATTATGATTTCCAAGATGTCAATATTGAATGCAATTATTTAGAGTCATATTCTCAACCATTCCCTCATGATTTAAAATCACACATTATTACATTATTTTATATATGACACCATGATGGGGAGTGTTGCATGAGACTCATCGATTAGTATCTTTCCTTCGCAGCTTACCTATACATAGTTTCCTTTTGCTTACTTATACATAGATTTTTAGTATTTATTGTACATAGTCTCTTAATGATTGATTGTACATAGCTTATATTTAAAATTACTATACATATTATTCCTATGATTTATTATACATAGTTCAAAATATCAAAAATTCCAAAAAAAATTCAAACTTTCAAAAATTTAGAAACAATACAAAATTTCAAAATACAAAAACATTCAAATATGTCAAAAACACCAAAAGAAATTTAATTGTATGCATTATCCATGATTTACATTG
Source organism: Torreya grandis (assembly GCA_037957365.1). Lineage (NCBI taxonomy): Eukaryota > Viridiplantae > Streptophyta > Pinopsida > Cupressales > Taxaceae > Torreya > Torreya grandis. The sequence goes on from JARHVA010001479.1 coordinate 2,260,721, forward strand.
ATACTACTATGATAGACTTAGATTTTTTGTTTTATGCTTATTTTTTATTGATTTATCTACATTACCATGCTTTACTTGATCTTCTTTTGATTGTGTGTAGGGACTCCCAGACCCTTGATTGCTTCATACTACCCATTAGGGGCATCTTCTATATGACTACACCATCCAATTTATGGCATTCCTACACCACACACTCTAGTTATCATGTTGATGTACATTATTTACTATGTAACATAGATTACTCTATTAACACTCATTAATATTCAGCACTTGTGTACTTCTTTGCATATACCTAGTCTTGTACGAACATGTCTTGCATAATTTCACTCTTTCTTTGATTAGTTAGATATTCTTGTATTTTCTAGTCTTTACATGCTTTATCTTCTTACTTAGAATATATTGATGTGATTGCATTACCAATTCCTATTTATCTCCTATATGTGCCTTAGGACATTTACCAATGTCCTTTACTTCTATGTCTTGTGTGTACCTTTGGACATTTTCCAATTTCCCTTATCTATACTCTTCTATGTGATTTTGGATTTCATGCCAACTTGCTTATTTCAACTGTATGTGTATGTGGCATTTGAAAATACCTTGTATTCTTGTTTTTTAGTTTGAGTGACATGTGACCATGTCCCTTATTTTCTTTGCCCCTTGGCCACTCTTATACACTTCTTGCTTCTTGCATTGTGTGCTTATTGCTTGATTATTTTTGATTGTTTGAAATGCCATGATCTAAATCAAGCATTATCTTGCTTCTTGGATGCCATGATGTACATCATGCTCCATCCATCTATGACAACTAAAAATTAATAACTAATAACTAACAATTAACACTTCTAATTCTAGTTCAGTACATTTCACATGATGTTACATTGTTATATCTATCTAGGCATACCCCTATTGATCTAAACATCTCTTAATACAAACAATGTTATATCTTGATAAATCTTGTCAATTATCATTGCAATAATATATACTTTTTAACATAACATACTTGTAGGGATATTTATTCTAAGGGAAGTCACTATAGAGTATCCAATCATACCCTTAGAAGAAGGGGCAACAAATAGGGGTTTTTTCATAGAGATTAGAGCTCTTATCAACCAAAAAATCTAATTTTAGAACACTCAAAACAACAACTAGACATCAAACAAATTAGAATAGACTAGGTAGATAGTTAATAATCTAGAATAGTCATCAGATTTATCCCAAGACAACAACATCAAGACTAGACTATAATCCTAATGGCACTACTATCCATTTATAATGTTCTTATCAAAACAACAAAAAAACTAAAATTTTTAGGAGTAGGTTTAGATACAAATTTACACAACTAAACTAGTTTAGAATTAGTAGTTTTAGTACACATCTTGCTTAGATAATCTAGATATAGGGGGCATCATACATGTCTTGATGTATTTAAATTCTAGTTTTTTATATGGTAGTTATTATAACTTGTAGATCAGAATCCATATCCTAAACATCAATGATTGGGGGCAATGTACACAACATATTTGTTTATTTTCTTTTCTAGTTCAAAATTTTACAAACATTCTCAATAGTTATGTGCCTTACTTCATCTGCATGTGGTTGGCATCATTTTGGTTTAGATTTCATACAAGCCTAACTTTTGAGTTCTTGAGTGGCTTCTGCATAAGATAGATTATTAATTTGGAAGTGGCTTTCATATAAGCCTTATATTCATCTTTCAAAGTGGCCAAGAGTGGCCTAGTTTATATCATACATTAGGCTATCCACACCAACATTTTTAGATCATAATACATTAATGGAATTTAGGAGCCATCTCATATGCCACACATTTCATACCAATGTCAGTTCATGGATTTACTTCATGGGGAAATGATGGAGCTAAAGGACTAGCTATCCTTTGTATTCTTGAGCCACATATTCAAAGGGATTGGACACATAGTCCAAACATTGATCAACACATGCATGATCAACTAGATTCACTTAGTGGGTGATGATAGAGCGAAAGGGCCAACCTTTGCATTTTTGAGCCACTTTATAAGGATTTAAGCACTCAACCTAGTTTGTGATATTACTCTTCGTATAACGTCATCCAAAATTACTCCACATTACTCATCATCACTTAGAATCACAATATGTTTTTTATTGGTCTATATACCTAATTTACACTTCATAATGTTCTCTCTATATGCACACACATCATCACATAGCTTCATGGGCTTCACCCTTACAAGTAAGTTTAAGTACACTTTCTACTTTTCCTTTATCCTATTATTTCACTTTGTTGTATCACTAGAATAAAGGGAGGGAAATTTAGTCATATAAAATACAAAAAATGGTAACTTGAGCATGGATAATGACACCCAACCCATAGGTTCCCATTACTTGCTCTCATGACCCTCATAGTATTATTTTCACTGATTCCAAGTCATCCATAGCCTTTCAGACCTAATATTAGTTGATCCAAGACCCTCTTTTCATGACCAATCCATCCCCCTAGGTCACATCTCCCTAGGATAATAACACCACACTAGGACAATAGTACCAATACCACTCCTGTCCACTTTTAACACTTTTGTCCAAGCTCATTTTTGGCCCCAATAATTAACTCCATCTAATTTTCCATCCTTATACTTGTTATCCTAACATGATAAAATTCAATCCATGACCAATACATCACTATAGAATCCCATTCAAAGATAATTTAGAAAGGGTTGGCAAATATCACAAAGCAATCAAGAATACAAGCAAGACTACTCAAGAAAATTTCCCTATTCTCTACAAACATCCATCCAACATTATTTATAGCTTATTCAAATCATTAAACTAGTCCCTAATCATCTCAAGCACATCTGGTTTCACATTATTTGTATATTTATACACTTAATTACATAAATCACATCAAGTGGGAGAACTACATATGGCTTGATCCCTCTTCAAAGTATTGGTATGTAGGTAGCATACCCACAAATGGGGTGTGAAGAATTTCCAATGCATATTATACACACTAAACCCCCCCCCCTCTCACTTAAATTTGGTCAAAGAATAATGGAAGATAGAGTTTGAAGAAAAAATCTACTCTACAGGGACCTCTACAAAGTTCCATCTACCAAAACTTTAGAGATAGGGTCACACATACCTATTGAACAAAACCCAAAAATCTTAGATCCTCAAGACAATAGTGATAAATAAGGACTACAATGTTGGTGCCACTCCTGTCCACTTTTAGTGCTCTTGTCCAATCAAAAAATAAATTTTAGATCTCAATTTGTGAGTCTCCTAGTCCTGCATAATCAATATTAACTTCTGTCTCAATCAGAAAAGCATAGTTTCAAGCTAAGTTTGATTTCTCTCTATTCACTTGCTATTTTTAGAAAGTCTAAACAACACTGAAAATTAACAAATTATTAGGTTAATTATGGGATAGTTTTTTTATTGATTTTACTTCTCAAACCCTTTAACTAAATTAGGAATAAAACCCTAATATTCCCAAAATTGTTAAATCATTGAATAAATTATCATGTCTAGCAACATATCAGTAAAGTCAGGTAATTTTAGTGCAGAATGTTCATAATAAACTCAAATAAGTGGTCAAAGGAGTATCAACAAGAGATAACACTTTTATCTTGAGATATATCCACAATTTCATCAAGCACCATAACACATTAGATCAAATGGGAAAAGAGACTCAATAATATAGAACCTTTAGAAGGGAAATCTATGATATAATAGTAGAATACATGATAATCCACCTCTACTCCTTTGGTCCTAATTAATAAAAAATCTTGGAGATCTTCAAGTGTTTTGTTGCATATATTGAGAAGATACAAGTCGAGAAGGATAAGGAATCATCATATGTTATGATTATTTATATCAAAAACATTATTTTATATTTTATTTTCATTATTTTAATAATATTGTAAAACTGCAACTTGTATATTATAGTTATCATTTTGATATCTCTTTTTGATAAAGAGCCATGTGTAATTTCCATGTTCCATTTTGATAGGTTGAAAATTGCAAGAAAGCAAACTTGTAAATTACACTTTTTATTTTGAAAATTTTTAGTTGCTTAAGTTGTAAAAACACATATTATAAAATGCAATTTTATTTTTGTCAAGATTGTATGACTTGAAAGTTGTAAAATTCCCAATTAAAAACTACAAGTCAGGGTTTTGCAAAAAGTAACTTAAGTTATCTAATGTTTTATTTTGTTTAAAATATTGAGTTTCACATTGGTTCCCCCCATTTCATGAATATTTCCAAGTCCCTTACATGCCTTTATTAGTTAAGTAAACTACCCAATTCTTGCATGATCTATTACAAACTTGTTCACCTCACCAAGGATGCCATTGTAGTTATAGATCATGCCTCTTTTCATGGATTTTCAAGATTTTACATGTTATTCTACTAGGCATGGATTTCCTTGTTAAATACATATATTTTATGATTTTTTTGTATAAATATGGGAATATTTAATATCTTGTTTTTCATTTTGCTATTAGATATAACATCTTGAATAACTTGTCTACATATTGTAGCCTAGAGAATGAGAATAAATTGAAAATTTGCCTTTCTGGTCTATGTAATCTTTGTATATGCAAGGTTATTTAAATATTTTTGGATTTTTTAATTCTTATTTTAGTCATGAAATTTCACATATGGTATGATTTTACCCTGTTTAAAGATTGATTGATTAAAAATAAAGAATCTTATCCCTTGTATAAAAAATACCCAATATTGCCTTTGTTTTCACATTTGCATGAGTTTGTGATCCTAAAAAATTCAATATATTTATTATTATATTATTTTAATTCAACCAGTCATTAAAATACATTACAAAATATTTGGTTCAATCACCATTTCTAGTTTTGTAATTTCATTCCCATGCTCTTTTCTCATACTCAAACCCTAGTTTAAGAACAAGATCATTAAGAAGTGGAATTTTTACATAGGTTGGTATTTTATCAGTTATAACAATTTTATTTAAAGTAATATGGCCTTATTTAAAGGTTCACCTCAATTTTCTAATGTCCTACATCTTGGAGGTGATCCAATTGTATCATTATATTTTTGCTTAGTGAGCTATGACATCAAGAACATGTGCAAAATCTATGTGATAATATTAATTGGATGAAAATTTAAGGATTACATATTTTTCATACACCCATTTAGTAAATTATAGTGAGGAGAATGAATTTATATTATCACATACAAAAATAAATGGCATAGCAACCTGGTTATAAAGTGGTCTTTAAGAAAGTGGATCCCTAATTCAGTTGTGTAATTTTTGAATGCCTTAACTTCAATCCAACACATGAAATAATTAGTTATATTGCATATAAACTTATATCCCATGGAGGAGTTATAATTTATGTCCCCCAAAAAGTCAAGTCCCAACTATGAAAATGGATGAGACTCAATAACCACTTGTAGTGTCATATCTAGAATGAATTCATTATGCATAGTGAATTGAAACATGTGGAATATTCTTACATGAGAATGGGTTGTCCAACATTGTCATTGATTAAGGGAGATATTTTTTATAATTTTAATTGAGTATTAAGATTTTATATATAATTTTATCATTGATGTCAAAGGTGCTAATGAAGATGCATGGTTATTTGATCGATGCCAATCTAATATCATTGATGTCAAAGGTTCTTGTGAAAATACTTGGTTGAGTTAGCCTTGAGGTATGTACATGAAGGAGTTATGTTTATATATTAATTAATGTTTTATATTTGATGAAAGAGTGTTGTTTGAATAATGATCTGATGTCAGCTTGAGTGAAATTATTGAGATGTAGCATGAGTGAGTGCAAGTCACTATTGAAAACGCAAAACATTCTGTAATGTTTTGTCTAGACTTTATGAGATAATATTTGTAGGTGTTAAGATGAAATGAGTGAGATATAAAGAATAATTAGTGTGCTTTGAGTTATATGTAAGTATTTATAAATATGTTTTGAATGACCTACAAAGATGAGAATGCTCTGAAGAGAATGCTCGAAAGAACACTTGATAGTGTTTGAGCATAAGAGAGATTGTTTGAGGATTTTTATGAGTTATTAAGAACCTTTAAAATTATTATAATGCTATATTAAAAAATATGTGTGCTCTAAATATCTATGTTTATATTTTTGAAGATGCTTTAGTCAAGATCTAAAAATCTATAAGTATCTTTAAAGAAGTTCTTTTGAAGCTCTGAAGAAGAGTGAACGTATGATGTTGATTAGTAAGTGGATGGATATAAAATTGTGAGACTTGTTATTGATGTTCATGAAGTTTTATAGATAGGATATATATCTCATATGTGTGAAGTTGATGATTTAAATTTCCCAATCACTAGTAAACCCTATGGTGTTGATAGTGAAGAAATCAAACTAAAGTAAAAAGATGTTTCATGATGTATTTTCATGAAAAAGTGATGTATTGGAATACATGATGATGTTTCTTAGGTATTGAATTATTTATAAATTATTCTAAAAATATTTTAATTTGGTGTAAGAGGTTGAATCATTGAATCCAAAATGGCTTATCTAGCTGAGTAGAGTTCATGAGAGAGAAGGTCATAAAATTGGTCTATAAGGCCAATAGTTTTAATTAAATCTCATGATATGATTGATTAATGTTATTATGAGGATATTTTAAGATCATGTTAATGAATTTAAATCCATTTAATATATCCAATCATGTATCAAATGTTCATGTTTCCTTGACTATGTTTTGGAGTTAGTTGGTAGTTTTGAGTGAACATCTTGCAGAGGAGTGTTTGAGACTATTTACCCTAAATTGAACCATAAAATCAAGTTTTTGATGATATTGAAGTCATAATTTTTATAAATATATAATTTTTTCCATGTTTATTTATCATAATTGATTATATACCTTATTTATTCAAAGCAAAGTTTCTGTATATGCATAGGCCTTTTATAGGCAATGATTTGAAGAAGGGTTCAAGTGGTGGCTTGACATAAAAGGTTTTATATACCTATAGTGAAATTGGATAAGTGATATTGGAGTGGATTAAGTCTTATTCCTACTATTTTAAATGTTTTTATATGATTTAATAAGGATCAAAGGGTAACATGTTGTTAAGAAGGCCTATTGGGTCTCCATAATCCTAAAAGAGGAGTAAGGGCTAATTGATGAATGAATAACCTATTATAGTGATTTATTCATGACTAAATCATGCTATTTTAATATTATTTAACCTATTTATGTCCAAACTAATTTATTTGAATTTGTATCCAACTTATAAGGCTATGATTAAATGACTTGTATAAAAGCAAGGTAGTTAGGCCTATTTTTGTGCACCTAGAGGAGGAGATAGAGCATGTGTTTATATTAATATCAACATAGGATAAGTGAATGATATATATAATTTTTAAATATAAGGAGGTCATGAAAACTATTATATATATAATGAATATATAATAGAGGTTTTAAAAAAGAGGATCAAGGTTAGAAGACCTAATCAAGCCATGAAGAGGGCTAGATGAGTGAAGAGAGTTGAAGATCAGTTTGTGAGGGTTTAAGAGAGTGAAGAGTATAAATATTATATCATAATATATTATATGTGAAACAAGGATTTATGAAGGTGATAAAAAATTAGGTGGTTGAGTTGGTGCTAAGTCATCTATGAGGTTGTAGCCTCCTTGCAAGTTGGATCTTGTTAAAGCCAAGTGGGTGCTTAATAAATTAGGGTTTGGTACTCCTTGCTAAGTTGGTGATTATTTAAAGACTATCAAGTTGGTGATTAATATATTTAGTTTGGTACTCTAATTTTAGTGGGTAATCAACTGTATATTGATGTTTGTCTTATAATACTATAGTCTATTTGCTTCATCAGTGGGGTTTCTACCCAAAGAGGGTTTCCTATGTATATGTTGTGTTCATGTGTTTTATGCTCTCATGTTTTCATTATTATGCCTACTATGATATGATTTATTAATTAATATGGTTCATACATAGTTAAGAGGAATTAAATGAAAAAAATTGAACACTAATTCACCCGCCTCTCATTCATCTTGTTTCTAGTAATTGGTATCAGAATAAGTCCTTTGGAATAGGCTTGATAGTATAAAAGAGATCCTAAGAAGTAATTATGACTAGTTAACAAGATCAAGGAGGTTTCTCTATAAGTAAGGCTAAATTTTTAATTGGATCTAATTATGCTTTCTTGAATATCATAATGAAGATATATCTGATGTCACAAAGACATGATATTTGGAAGTCAAATATGGATGGCTATATTGCACCTCTAATTCCACCAATAGATTAAAAAGGTAATAAATATATTGAGAATAACTCCAAAGTAATGAATGTCATTCTATGTGGGCTATCAGAGGTAGATCTAGTAAGGGTAATTTCTTATGTTTGATCCAAAAATATATGGGAAAAATTGAAGACCATCTATGAAGGAGATACCATGTTGAAGATGGCCAAGTTGTAGACCCATATAAGATAGTTTAAAAGCTCAAGGATGAAAGGAGATGTATCCATTGCATCATATCTATTAATATTTGATCAAGTTTTCAACATCATTAGAGGATTGGGAGAAGAAGTGAAAGAATCTACTGTTGTCCAAAAGGTATTGAGATTTCTAACTTATAAATTTGATTCTAAAGTGTTTGTAGTAGAAGAGATGCAATATTTGGACAAGCTAGAGATGGATGAGCTTCATGGCAAATTGAATACCTATGAGATGAGATCCAATGAAGGAAAACCTCTCAAAAAATAAATTGATTTGAAGGTTAAAAAGAATTCAAAGTCCAAGAAGGTTAGAGATGAGGTATGTTTAGAGATTGATGATTATGAATTAATTTTTATGTTTTTTAGAAAGCTAAGAATAGGTTCAAGAAATTATAAGGGTAAGTTACCATTCAAATATTTCAACTATGGACAAACTGGACATTTTGAAAATAAGTTTCCTCAAAAATAGAAGACTGAAGATGATGATATAAACAAGAAATCCTATAGGTTTGACAACAGCAATCAAAGTTTCAAAAGGTATGAAATAAAGAATAAGTATTTTAGGAATAAGAATATCTTTTACACTAAAGAAGATAGATCATTTGATGTGAGTGATTTAGACACACCTAATATTGAAGATGACGAGAATGAATCTAAATATGACAACAATGAAACCCTATTCATATGCATATAATTAGAAAATGAGGGTTGTTCAAATGGAAAAGGTCTCATGATTGATGTAGAATCAAAGGAAGAAGAATAATATGATAGTGAATAAGTTAAAGTGGATCTTGACGTAGAGTTCGTAGGTGCTCTAGAAGAGATAAAGATTATGAAAAAGAATAACAAGTAACTAAAGTCTTTCGTTCAAGACTATGAGGAATAGATTTGATTGTTTTAAAAAAATATGAAAAACACATTCAAGGAATATGAAGAGATCATCCAATAAATTAAAACCCATAATGAGATTATGGAATAAATTCTAAAGGTTATAGAGGAAGATTGTAGTAGATATGAATCTAAAGTAGAATCTCTGAGAGATGAGTTGTATTAGGATTCTAGCAAGATGAAATTTTTTGTGAAGTTTGAAAAGAGCACTGAGGATCTTGATGATATTTTAAGTAGTCAAAAGTCTACAAGTGATAAGATAGGTCTTGGATTCAAATAATACAAAAAATAAGGCACCTCAAGTCAAGGAGAATATTATTGAAGACAATAACATCAACATGAAAATACATATTAGAAGGCCCAATGCTACAAGGTATGCTAATTATTTAAATGGTTACTATTTTACAATAGTCAGTTTGGTCATAGAGTAAGAGAATGTAGAAGATCCTCCAAGAATGAATACTCATGGAATTATAAAAGGAGAAGAAATTGGTCAAAGGGAGATAATAGTCATCATCATTCAAATGGTATGTATACAGTGGTCTATTACAACTATCATAATGTATGAAATATTGCAAGATTCTATCCTAATAACATAAGGTCATTCAATCAAGATAAGGAGGTTCATAGTCATGTCACTAGGAAATGGATCAAGAAGACAAATCCTATATATCAGGTAAAGGTGGATCAAAAAACTAAAGAATAATATTATATGAAAACTTAGGGTATAGATAGTGATTACTCAAGACACATATCAGGAGATAAGAAAGGTCTTGGTTCTCATATGACTAATCACAGAATCAAGAATGGAGAAGTGGCCAAGAAGAATAGGAATGACAAATTGATTCATGATCAGCTCATACACCAAGGTGGGATTTTTATTACTATATAGAAAAAATAAAGGGATGTCAAGAACACTTGTTATCTACATGTGTTGACAAGATAATCAAAGAAAAGAAGAAATATGACAAGATGGATGATGAAAAGGCCAAGACAAAGGTCAAGCCTAAAGAGCCAATCAAGTATAGAAGGATACTGAAGAATATTTATCCTAGCAAGGATATGGAGATCTAGGAATATCCTAACTTCATATTGTTTTAGAGCTATATAGAAAAGGGGGTGACTCCATTAAGCTTCATGGAGATAATCTTGTATTAGAAGAAGCATGGAGTTGTAGTCAAACATTCTATGAAGATAGAATGCAAATAATTATAATATAAGAGGTAAGATTTTGAGATCTGTTTGCTATGTATAAGTGAGCCTAGTCTAAGAATACCAATTAGGAGTCCCTATTTTTGTAGTGGTATCAGTTAATATTCATTGTTACCAAGAATTTTCAAGAGTTTGGTATCTTCTTCAGCCATGTCAAGAAAGATATGTAATCTAAGATTCTATTTTGTTGGAAGAAGATATGCTTGGTCTAAGGGGGAACTTGGTAGCTCTATGTTTCTTTTTCAAGAGAGTGATTGATTTTGATATGCATAGATTTAAAGAGAGATTTTGTTTGAGATGATTCATAGACTTTATTTATTGAGATTTTTAATAAATCAATAGGGAGATATTACTTGATTGAGAAGTTTCTAAGAATGGTTATCATAAGTTTCTGAAGACTATGTGTCATCTAGTGTCTTTAAGAGATAATATTAGCTCAAAGGAGGAAAAGAGTATGATTTTAGTAGTTATAGATGATCTTTGATATCTACTACTAATAAAAACATGGTGGATGCTTAGTTTGAGGGGGACTTATTTAAGTAAGTTGACTGAGCTTGATCTATGTTAAAGTGGTCTTGTAATCTAAATTCATTCTAAACAAGATGATAGTTATGGAAGAGCTTTGTAATTAATGTCAAATGGGGAGATATATATTTTTTTTTTGAGAGATTAGAAAAGGATTAGAAGATGAGATCAAGATCAAAATAGGAAAAAAAAAAGGAGCAAGATCAAAAAGGGAAAAATAAAAGGCAAGAACTAGGTCTAAGAGATTATTACCATCAAGAAATGGTTGACATAGTTTTCAGAGTATGTTTGCCATCAATGACAAAAAGGGAGATTATTGGACATTATCATTGGTTAAGGGAGATATTGTTGATCATTGTTATTAATTATTAATATTTAATATTTAATGTTGTCATTGATGTTAAATGTACTAATGAAGATGCATGGTTCTTTGATTCATGTCAAAGTTTCTTTTGAAAATGCCTGGTCAAGTTAGCCTTGAGGTATGTATGTGAAGGATTTTTGTTTTCAGCTTAATGAACATCACAACTATGATGAAATAATGTTATTTTAAGAATGTTCTAATGTTAGCTTGAGTGAAATCATCGAGAAGAAGCATGAGTGAGTATAGGTTGGTATTGTAAATGTAAATCATCTTATAATTCATTGTTTATACCTTGTGAGATAATAATTCTAGGTGAAAAAATGAAATGAGTGAGCTCCAAAGAAGAAGCACTGTGCTCCAAAGTTTTGTGTAAGATGAGAATGTTCTAAAGAGAATGATACAAAGAAAACTTGATAGTGTTTAAACATAAGAGAGATTTTTTGAGTCTCTCTATGAGGTATTGATAACCTTGAAAATTATTTTAAGGTCAGATCCAAAGATTTGTGTGATCTAAAGATTTATGTTTGCAGCTCTGAAGATGTTATGGTCAAGATTTGAATATTTTTATGTAGCTTTAAACAAGTTTTATTGAATCTATGAAGAAGAGTTAATGTATTATTTTGATTAAGCATCCACAAGAGTCATTAGAACACATGTGAGTTTCAATGTGGAGTATATAGAGTGGCTAGAAGGTCAGATTCTAGGCTTAATAAGACTTGAAGGTCAAGGCTTAGAAAGCAAAAAGAGAGATGGTGGCTATATGAGGTAATAATATTATTTTCCATGACATGAGTAAGTAGATGAACATTGATTGAGGTGAGACAAGTTGTTTCAAGTATGTCCATGAAGTTTTAGATCAAGGTTTGCAAATAAAAGGCCTAAAAAGGTATTCAAGGTTTCATTCCATAAAATGTAAAGTTGTCTACATAAGAAGGTTTTCTTAGTGCTTGTTTGCATGTGAAATAGCTTCATGAGATCCTATTTTGTTAATGTTAGATGAGGAAGGGTTCTATCTCAAAACTAAAAGCATTGGTTTCTAGAAGAGAAGCTAAGTTTTATAAATGATCGTTAATAATGGAAGATAGTTTGAACCCTCATAAAACCCTAACTATCACCCGATGTTAAATATCTTATTAAAAAGATATAATAATGGTTTTATATGATAATACAAGTGATTGGATGTTGAATTCAACTCTTCCATGCAGATCCAAGTGTGATTGGTTTTTTAGTTGAGTGAGGAGACCCTACAGGAAAGTGATTATCTTTTAGATATTTATTGTGGAAAATAGTGTTGACCAAGTCAAAGTTGGTAAGTGGATGAAGATAAAATTATGATACTTGTTTTTTATGTTCATGAAGGTTTTTTGGTAGGTTTTAGATATCAGATGTGTAAAGTTGATGATTCAAGTTGGCCAGTCACTAGTAGACCCTGTGGCAAACACTATAAAGAAATTAGACAAAAGTAAGAAGATGTTTCATGATGTATTTTCATGAAAGAGTGATGCATTAAAATACATGATGATGTTTTTTTAGTATTTAATTATTTATCTATTCTTTTTATAAGCTTTTAATTTGGTGTAATAGGTTATATCATTGAATCCAAAATGGCTTATATAGTTAAGTAGAGTCTATAAGAGACAAGGTCAACAGACTAGTAAGGCCAATAGTTTTCATTAAAGATCATTATGATTGATTAAGGTTGATATAATGATGTTTTAAGATAATTTTTATCCATTGAAATCCTTTGAAGATATTCAATCATGTATCATATGTTTATGTTTCCTTGACTATGTTTTGGAGTTAATTGGCATTTCTGAGTGAACATCTTATAGAGGACTATTTGAGCCTATTTACCCTAAATTTTAGCATCATATGAATTTGGTGATGATCTCGAGGTCATAAGGTTTATAAATATATAATTTTTTTCCATGGTTGTTTATGAAAATTGAGTATATACCTCAGTTGTTCAAATCAGAGTTTATGTATATGCATATGCCTTTTATAGGCAGTGATTTGAAGAAGGGTTCAAGTGGTGGCTTGATCTAAAAGGTATTATATACCTAAATTTAAGTGGATAAGGGTTATTTTAGTGGTGTATTAATTTTTCCTACCATGTGAAATGTTTGTATATGATTCAAGAATGATCAAAGGGTAACACATTGTTAAGAAGGCCTATTAGGTCTCCATAAGACTAAAAGGGATTAAGGGCTAATTGATGAATGGATGAACTATTTTAGTGATTGATTCATGACTAATGCATGTTATTTTAATATTATTTAACCTATTTATGTCTGACCTAAGTGATTTGAGTTTGTAGTTGACCTAGAAGGATATGATCAAATGACTTTTATAAAAGAAAGACAATTAGGCCTATTTTTGTGCACTTAAGAGGAGAATACAGAGCATGAATTTAGATTAAGATTAGAATAGGATGATAAAATGATATATATAATTTAAGAATATAAGGAGGTCATGTAGACAAATAGATATATCATGAATATCTAGCATAAGTTATACAAAAGAGGATCAAAGTTAGAATACCTAATCAAGCCATGAAGAGGGATATATGAGTAAAGAGAGATGAAGATCAGCTTGTGACATTCAAAGAGAGAGAAGAGTAGAAAGCATAGATAATCATTTATTGTATAATCAATAAGAATTTCTGAAGGTAATCAAATAATTAGGAGGTTGATTTAATACAGAGTCATTTAGGGGTGTATAGCCTCCTTATAAGTTGGACCTTTCTAAATCCAAGTGGGTGCTTAGTAAATTAGGGGTTGGTTCTCCTTGATGAATTAGTGCTTATCTAAAGACAACCAAGTTGGTTCTTGAAAAATTGGGGTTGGTGATCCAAGTTGATTGGGTACTCAAATGAAGATTTATGTTTGTCTTATAGGACTGTAGTCCATTTGCTTCATCAATGAGTTTTATACCCTAAGAGGGTTTCCCATGTATATGTTGTTTTAATGTGTTTTATGATCTCCTGTTTTTATGCTTATGCTTATTGTGATATACTTGATTGATTAAGATGGTGCATACACAGTTAAGTGGAATTGAATGAAAAGTTTTGAAGACTGATTCACCTCCCCCTCTTCATCATCTTATTTCTAACATAGGCATCTTTAAAAATATGAGGGCCATAATAACTTATGTTAAGTATTTGGTGAGCTATGGAACTCCCTAAATTGTGGCTAGTCCCATAATTCCCATAGAATCTTGTGAGTACTTTAGTAGCTTCAACATTGTTTAAGAATCTTAGGTAAATTACTTCATGGTTTTTTATATATAACATTCTTGATTTGATCATGATACTACTACTTATTATGTGTAATGATCTCCTCTAAGTGGAGTTCAGGTGGATTGGGAACTCTTTGTTCAATAAATAATAAACCACATCTTGATATCAATTATAATTTTTAATGCTTTGCATTGTATATTACTAGTAGGTAATCCATGGATCTACCTCATCCATGGTCTCTTTAATCCCCTAACCTCTAACAATAATTAAATATCTATAGATATAGATTAAATTCTTGTAGGATGGTCATCCACTTCCCACATTGCTCTCTTAACTCATTCTACATTAGCATTGATTTAATGTCTAGATCAAGAACAATAATAAATACCTTATTATGTATATTGCAATGATTAAATTTTTTGACTATGTTGGTCAAGGAAAAAATTTACTTATCAATGTTTAAATATCTAAGCTTAGCATTTTTGAGTGGGAAACTCATAAATGAGACATGTCTTTCATCCCCAACTCTTTTTCTTGCATTAGAACAACATAAATTGAGTATTCTTAAGTGAATGAATTGATGTAAAAGGGTTGCATGTAGTTGGGACTAATAAGCACTGGTTTGTTTACAAATTGACATCTTGATTTGAGAAAATATGCTTATGTTTTAGTCATCCACTCAATCTTAGCATCTTTCTTTAGCATGTTATTTAGCGGTCAACCTATATCCATAAAGATTGAAATTAACTTATAAAGTTAATTTTGTCAAGTAAAGACTTCAATAATTCTCTAATACCATGCAATAGGATTTCCATAATGACCTCCACTCTTGCTAGGTTTATTGATATACATCATTTAGATATGATGTGTCACAACAGTTTACCTTTTATGACTCCAAATTTTCATTTATTTAGTGTTAGGGAGATTCCATGGTCCCTACACCTCTACAAGATTGATCTCAAATATTTCACATGGTATTCTCTTTTATTATAATAGACAATCATGTCATCCATATATATGAATATGCATCTACCAATGAGCTTCTTAAATGCAACATCTATGGCCCCCTAGAAGGTGATGCCTACATTGATTACATTGAATGTCATCATTTTATATGAAAACATACCCCACTTAGTTTTGAATGTTATTTTTATCTTATCCTCATCATTGACCATTATTTGATTGTAGCCTAAATATCTATCAACAAATGAAATCATTTGAGAAACATTCACTATCTATAAGACTTCATCCAGTGAAAGTAATGGGTATTTATATTTTGTAAAAGCTTTGTGCATATTTATGAAGTAGAAATAGAGTATAATTTCCACACTCTTCTTCTAAACATGTACCAAGTTGTCCACCTATGTGGAGTGCCTAATAGGGTGGTTGATCTTTGCATAAAGTAGCTTTTGCACTTCTTTAAAAATTAAAGGCTCCAATAATGGATTTATTTGAAGTTTCCTTTGGTGTAATGTTTTGATATCATGCCTAAATGAAATAGTATGTGTGAGAATGGAGGTGTTAAAAACTTTATGATATTCATATCTTCATGCAATAGTGTCACCACAGTATTTCAAATCCCACACAATAGTTTTCTTTTGAATCTGGGTGTAATTTGTGCCTAAAAGCACAAGTTTTAATTATCCTACATTGCCCATATTACAATGATAATGGGTAATCCATTTGATAGGGTTTGTATTATCATTTTCACCTTAATAGTACATATTTAATATCCTCTCCAATGACACCATACTTTATGTTATGTTATTAGTCTTGAAGTTTATGACCCCTTATTCATCTAGTTTGAATCCTCCTTATCATCTTCATCAATGATCTAGGACTCAAATGTGTTAGTATTGGTGATTATGTCAATTATATTCTAGTAATAATTTAATAATTGGATGTTTTTGAAATTATCTTGAATACGATTAGAGACCAACTCTATTGATAATCTCATCAATCTAGTGTTAGTAATGGGTTCCAAAGTACTTGTAGTTGTTTTTAATGAATCCACTATATAATTTTTTATTTAGGGAAACGTTTGGATGTTGAATGAATTGAAGTCCTCAATTAGGTTCCACACTCTATTGTGAAATCTTAAAAGACACTTGTCATTAAAAACATAATGGTTTATAGCTTATTTTATGATAGTTTGTAAATCCCCAAGGACTTTCAAGTGCTTCACCTTATTCCTTAGTGTGAACTAAAGACCATACATTAAATATACACATTGTTATTTAAATGAAATTATAGTCAAAAGGATACCAAATATGACCTTCCTCTTGGGTTATTGAGTTTAATCCCTAAAACACACCCTCTCTATGATTTAGATCCATTAAACTATAGGGTCCACATATGTTCTTCAATTATACACAGTGGATTATACAAGGTGGGTGTTGTTATTATGTTAAATTATTTGTCATCCTTCATAGATCATAAGGTTGACATACTTTATTTTTCAAAATTTAAAGACCTTCTAGTTTAATCCTTAGTAGATGATGTTGGCACATAACTATTCAAAATGGTAGCATGGGAAACTTTTGGGTTTTTACATTCCTTGTTCTCACCCAAATGACCTTTCTTGAATTTAATCATTTCCATGTATTGAGGTAAAAATGTAAATTTAATTCTAGGTTCATTAAATATCCTCCTCATCTAGATGATCTAACAGTTCAAATTTAGGTTCTTCTTTCATAATCAACATGTTGATGGAGAACCTACCATTTGTTTATGGTTCCTTTTTGAGTGCATAGACTCTTATTTCATATTACTCATATAACATATCATTGGTATTATTATATTATGTAATCATGTGAACCATATCTGAATTTATATAAATATTGATCTGATTAGGCATGTCATATCATGGAATCTACATGTGGAAAAAATTAGTGGCCATATACCTATAGATATGGACTCCAAAGTGAGTTAGATCAATCACTAGTCAAGAAAACTCAATAACATTCATAACATAAATAACTAAGCACATATTAAATACCTTATCAAGAGTATCCCATCTCCAAATGTGGCTCAAAATGTTATTTTCCCCTTAATATGGTGATCAAGTCTTTAGTAATGATACAAGGAAAATCTCATCCATCATCGCAAGTGCACCAATGAAACTAGGTTCATGATATTTAAATCAATGTTATGCCTATAAATGAAGTTATACTATTACAAATTAAACATTATAAAACTACACATAAATGTCTTGTGGAGATAATTATGCATAATTAGTTTACATAAATGAAGCTTAATAATGGTGGCCTTAGTCCTCTTATTTATAGATTTTTGAATTTGATTAGAATCAACCATGACCACCCATCTTCGAATCAAATATGTGTGACCATCAATTAATTCAATTTTGGATACTTGATCCATAAATATCATCATAAATATTTATAAGGGGAATTAAAGAGGCATGGGAGGCCTTAATAAGATATTTGTTGCATTTATGGGTTATAGATGCCACTCCACAAATGATGTCATTTGATGATGCAGATATTAGAAATCAATTTCCCATTAAGAAATATTCAATAACTTCCATGGATTTTCCACTTAAGCTCTTAATTTGGATTAATTTAATTAAGTGAGATTAAAGAAATTTTATGCAATTATTTGGAAATTGATTGCACATTATTAACCAAGCTGGTCAAAATGTCATATTACTAGGTTGTAATTTGACTGGAGTGGAATTATAAGAATATGCTAGTTACATATAGACCAATATCCCATTTAGGAAATTCTCAACATAAAATAGCACATGCATGTGTCATGTGCTTTTGAATTAGAAAAATTTAATGATTTAGAGGGTTAATTGCATTTTTATCATTTTGACTGGAAATTATTTGATAAAAGTTAATAATCACATAGAATGCCTTGCCTCATTTAGGGATACATTATCCTAAATTGTCACTTGTATATGACAAGCTTGAACCATTTATGATTTTTAATGATTTTTGATTAAATTATGTATTTTCATAGATTTTGAGTAAGATTGACAATTTCAACATAATGATATTAAGAATTGGATGTCTATATTTAGTCCCTATTTGAGAAGGTATGGTCAAAAATTTAGGTGAAACAACATCTTTTAAAATAAAAGATCTGTCAAGAAGAATTTGGAAGGAAATGACCCATGATGCCCCCTCAAAATAATATATGAGAATGAAAAATAAGTATAGACTCTCAAAAAGAGAGATAAAGTGAAATTAAGCTCATGATAATTGAGTCAATGTTATGCCTATCAATGAAATCCTCTTTTAAATCAATCATAATAACACTACATAAAGAAAGGTTGTGGAGATAATTTTGTAAAATAAGTTTACACAAATGAAGCTTAATAATGGTGTCTTGGCCCTCATATTTATATATTTTTAAATTTGATCAGAATCAACCATGGCTATCCATCTTGACATCAAGATGTGTGGCCATGAATTAATTCAATTTTGTATAATCAATCCATAAATACCCTAATAAATATTTGGAAAGAAGGGGCACTAAAGAGGCATGGGAGGCTCTAAACCTAATATTTTTTGTATTTATGGCTTATGGATACCACCCCATAAATGATATCAATTGATGATGTAGATATTATAAATAAATTTCCAATTAAGAAATCTTCAATAAATTCCATGTATTTTCCACTTTAGCTCTTAATTTAGATTAATTTTCCTTTATGAGATTAAAGAAATTTTATGTAGTTCTTTGGAATTTAGTTGTACACCATTAATCAAACTAGTAAAAATGTCATATTACTGGGTTATAATTTGACTGGAGTGAATTAGAAGAATATGTTAGTTGCATACAGACTAATACCCCATTTAGGACATTGTCAACACAAATAACACATGCACATGTTGTGTACTTCAAAATTAGAATAGTTTAGTGATTTAGAGGGTCAGATTACATTTTTTTCATTTTAAATCAAAATGATTGGATAAAAGTTAAATATCACATAAAATGCCTTGCTCCATTTAGGGATACATTATCCTAAATAGGCACTTGTATATGACAAGATCAAACCATTTAGCGCATTTTAGTGATTTTGGTTTAAATTTTGTATTTTCACAAATTTCAAGTAAGATTGATAATTTTAACACAATGGTGTTAGGAATTGGATGTCTACATTTTTCCCATATTTGAGGTGTGGTGAGACATTTAGGTGAAGCAACATATTTTCAAATAAAATAGTTGTCAAGAATAAGTTGGAATGAAATGACACACAATGCCCCCTTGAGAGAATATATAAGGATGAAAAATAAGGATAGACTCTCAAAAAGAGAGAGAAAGGCAAACTAACTCATGGGATAGATTAAATCCATACAAGTGAATGTTTGCACTTGGTGATTCTCAGTGATCAAAATATAATTATAATATAATAGGACCCAAGGACATGGAGAAGTAATAGGGATACGATCTAAAAACATATGTGACACACTTTGAATACACCAAAAGTTATGGTACAAGTTGTGCACTTAGGAACTGATCAATCCTAAGACAAGTTTCACACTAATACATTGTTATAAGAAGGAAGAAAGTATGTTGATCATGGAATTAGAATAAAAAAGAGAGAATTGCACTTTAGAAAGGAAATAATGATGCCCTAGTAAAATAAATTTGATTAGTTGATAAATTAATTTGGCCCTAATAGGGCTGATTTTGATCACTAATAATTAAGGGTGCCCTAGTAGGGTTGATTTAGATTTGTGACTGGTTCAAATATTATGCTCCATTAGGGAAAAATTGGCAATCATATCTCAAGGATATAACTTAATGCATAGATTAAATATGAGTGTATGTAAATGTAGAGGTGATGGTCTAATGACTAAAAAATCCATAGAAAACTAGGCATACAAGAATTCACAAAGTGATGAAATAGATGAAAATAATAATAAAGGTGGTTGTGATGACCTAAGATATGTCATATATCCAAGTGCTACCTACATAGTCCATATAGACCTCAAGCCAATGTAATTCACCTAAAAGCCAGAGAAAATAAAATAAGGAATGAAGAATAGAATAAAAATGACCACTGTTTGATTAGACTCATGATGTATTCTAAGAGATTCATTTATTTTATGGAGTCAGGTGTGTAATCCTTTAGTGTCTTGTTTCATTGGTACACTTGAGAGCTGATCTTCAAAGTTACATTGATTTTAAGACTTGGATCTAAATCACATAGTGTTTGATATAGTAAAATGAAATTATGCATCATAAGTATAAGTAACCTATAATGACATCATATTTTGATTGTGAAGAGCCAGTTTTAAATGTGAATATTTATAACTTAGGATAATGATAAGAAGTACCAAGACTAGAGTTACAACTATTAATGTTTGAACAAAAAACAAACAAAGACAAAGGAAAACAATACATAAGTGAAACCTAACTTAAAATCAAGATATGGATATTCAAGACTTAAAAAATAATAAAAATGTATAAATCAAAAGCAATAACAACTTAATACACAACATAAATCAATATACTAAGAATCAAGATCCATATGTAATAATAAGATATACTGCGAAAATATAACAAAAGAACA
This sequence comes from Torreya grandis, assembly GCA_037957365.1. NCBI lineage: Eukaryota > Viridiplantae > Streptophyta > Pinopsida > Cupressales > Taxaceae > Torreya > Torreya grandis. Next base: position 2,281,966 of record JARHVA010001479.1, read on the forward strand.
AGATAAAATAGGAACGTAAAATTGTAATAAGAAAAAAAAATAAACACCAAAAGAAGAGAAATGAATAAATTAAGATACAATAAGCACAAAAAAACACCAATAAAAATTCAAATAAACACACACAAACAAGATTTAGTCATAATGGTGTGGTTTGAAAATAATTGTTCACGCACATGTAGTAAAGACATTAATTTTCACAACATCATAATAAAAACAAAGGAAAAAAAATTCCTCCAAGTGATAGGGAAATAACATAGAAGAAAATGGGGGAAAAATAAGAAAAGGAAAGGGGTGGCTGAGCTGACTCTAGATGTATGAGACAAGTGGGCGTTGCCTACATAGTTCTATAGACATAAGGTCTAACATGAACTACATGCCAAATGTAGTTCTCCTAAGAAATTTGATAGAAAAAAAGTGATGAAAAGAAAAAATAATTAATTTTATAGAAGAAATAAGAAATGGGCTCACAAAATGGTGATAGCATTCAAATTAGTGCATACAAAATGGCAAGAGTGTGGGATATGTAGAATAAACAAAAGTGTAATACAATGTTTTTGGTTGGTTTGTTGATCATTTTATAATGTTTTTGTGTTTTTGTAATAAACAACGAAAAAATTAAATATTAACAAAAGGTCCAAGGAACTACCTAGATAAGGAGATGCAGATCCATGGGTAAGATTTTAAATAATAGTTAAATTGGATGTAACAGTCATTATGAATATAAACAATAGAACATGGGACCAACTAATCAAAGAGATGCATGTCTAAGAGTAGTTGAAATAAAAATTAAAGTCAGTTTCAATGGCATATGTTCACAAATTGGTGAGATCAAGGTCCTATTAAGGCAATAATGCCTATGAAATAATAACAAAATAAGAAGACAATATGCAACATCAAAAAATCTGAAGAACCATCTAGTAGTCAAAAATCTTGAGATGAAGATGTATTAGTGTTCACTTATCTATAAGGATAAGCTAAAAAATACTATCTAGTATAAAATTCTTTGTGGAATTAGTATTGAGTATGTCTAAAATTCCTATGAGACATAATTAGGATCATAATTGGTCAAGGGATAAAAAATGTCTAGGTTACAATGACCCAGGGTAGGAAAAGAATATGGTTCAAAATATAATGGTCTAGAATGAATAGGGTAGAAAAGAGGATGGTCGAGGGTAGTATAAAATTCTAAAATATAAATATGTTCTTACTCCACCTTAGTGAGAGAATATAATATGTTCTTACTCCACCTCAGTGAGAGAATATCCTAGGTAAACAATTTTGGGATCATCATATGTTCCCATGTTTACTTCAACAGTGTTTTGTACAAGGAGTGTAGAACCATATTCAAGAATAGTAGGCAATGTGCAATCATGATCATCTAGTTTTGATACAATTTCTTTTTGTTCCTCCCAAAACTCTTGATAATGTGATGAATTTGAATCTACCAATTTAGGTAATGGCTAGCCATAAAAAATCTCAAGAAAGTCAAGATCAAGATGTTGAAAGACTTGTTATTATTCTAAAATGATGCTAGTAATAGATATGTAGCTAGGACTTGATGGATCTTGTGCATTCTTTGGGGATGATCAAAATTTCCCACCCAAGAGTGTCTAAAACAAGTTTTCACTCAAGGGATTGTCTTCATTACTTTTTCCCTGACAAATAAGTGTTTCAAAGAGGTTTTCACTTGAAGATATTTATGTTTTAGCTTTTTCATGACCAATAATTTGTTCCTTCTCTTCAAAGTAGGTAGAAGGATCCAAATAAAAATAAAATCCTTGATTATGATCACCAATGGGAAATCCATCTCTAAGGCCCATATACTCTACAATTAATTATTCATTATAAAATTCATCAAGGTATATGACTGAATTTTACTATCCCAATAAATGAGTTCAAGATAGCAAAGGCATAAGGAATAATGGGGTGTCATGATCAAAATGGTGTTTGAATCAAATAAGTCCATGTCAGTAAACTCATTAGAAATTCTATAATGGGATGTTACGTCATTGTTAGGAGTCTCATCACTAGTTGGTTTAGAAGAATCATTATCAAAATTCATGAGGTTACCCATAGGTGGTGTAAATCTGAGATCATGATTCAAATTAGGTATACTAGATGATAAAGGTTATAGTATTCCCTATGCTTATAAGCTAAGTCCTTATCTTGTATAATCAAAATCATCCACTATCTAATTAGGAATATGATATTTTGGATTCTAAAAATAATCAGTAATGCCATCAGATTATAACCAGTCTCCTTTAGTATAATCCTCTCGATCCTATTTTGGCAAATTAGCAGGTACAAATACTAGTGGTAAATTCTTTGTTTCTTTCTTTTGTTTTCAAATCATGTTGGGTCTATTAGGCATTTTTTAATATTTGGGTTTACCAAATGTTTTAAGATAATTCAATAACTTATAAATATGGAAATCATCCTAAATATAGTATGTGAAAATTCCCACACCTTCTATAATAACCTATTTTACAAGAGTTATGGGAAATAAATTAGCTGAAGTGGATACAAGGTCACTAGGTTTGATATAATTAGATTTTGGTGGATGCAAAACTATTTCCAGGTTCTTCTTTGTATTGAATTTAGAATTGGGAAAATAGTTATAATTACAAAACTCAACATCAAAGTGTTTGTAATATTGATAAGGCTACAGATCGACATGAATAGTGACCTCAATCCCATTATCGAGAAATTTAAGGTACTAATACAAGGTGGATGGAACGACCTGTACTTCATGTATCCATAAATGACCAAGAAGTATGTTATAAGGCAACTCAATATCCATAATATATAATAATGTGTGATGGGATACATACCCAATAATGATTGGCAAACAAATAATACTAAAAGACTCCATCTTAGTGTTGTTGTAAGCCTTTATGGTGATTATCCTTGGACAAATTACCCTTTGTAGTGTATCCTAATCTTTATACCAATTTTAGGGACAATATGTTCATCCTCAAACCATTATCGATAAGAACCCACTTGATCTTATGGTTTCCAATGATGAACTCAATATGCAAGGGGTTATTATGGCTCGAACCAAGAGTGGACATGTCTTTTTGATCAAATGTAAGCTATTAAAATGAAGATAAATACCCTACTAATGTTTGAAACTATTCAAGATGAATATCTTGGGGAATAGTTGATTGTTGTAAAAGGTTATTCAAAATAGCTCTATAGACTTTAAACATATGCAAGATATCCAAAATGGAAATTTTCATAAAGGTTTTACTTAGTTGGTCCAATAGACTATATGGTTTTTCAATGCTAGGATGAGATGGTTTAGCCTTGGCTATCATGGTGTTGATATTTAGATCCAAAGGCATAATGTCCACATTGGATTTAGTGGAATAAGAGGGCAAAGGGCCCTCAAGAGTAACTCAAGAACATCTTGTTGTGATTACACAATCTAGATGTGGAAAGGAGCCATTATAATTAGAATATGAAGGTAAAGGGCCTTGAATGGTGACTCATGGGAATTTAATTGCATTTAAGCAATTTTGAGTTAGAAAAAAGTGATAATAATTAGAGGAAGATGAGGCCTAAAAATGGTAACTAGTGAAAATATAGGTGAAAAAAAAAAACATGAACTCGATGTGACATTACTTGAGGGGGAGGGTATTGACCCTATAACAATGGGTCCAGTACTATGAGGAGTATGGGATGGTTCATGGGATTTAATAGTGAAAATGGCAATGCAATTTGTATAAATACACCCCATAGTGTTGTTGTAGTTGTAAGGCATGTTATTATACATAAGGATGTTAGCATGGGTATGATGATCCTGATTATGATCTTGTTGATTATGATTTTGACTTTGAGTCTGAATCTACCACTAATTCTATCCTTGGTTCTAATTGTTCCTTGGTAATTATTGATTATCTCTAATAAATGGATCTTTGTAGATGCCCATATCTTGATTAGTGTCTTATGGATAAATTTTCATCTTAACTTCACATTATCAATCAAATCTTTAATAATATGTCTCAATTGAACACAATGATAAGTACCATGACCAACAACATGATAGAAGTTACAAAATTCATTTGGTCGATACCAATCAGGTTTGGGTTTATCTTCAGGAAATGGTCTTGGTATAGGACATACAATCAAATTAGTTTCTATGATATTTTAAAACTCTACCTCAATAGGCTCTCCTAATTTTATGAAAGCTTAGAATTTTTTATTGAATACCCCTCATAGAGGGACTCTTTGTAAAGTGTTTGGTGGATTAGGTGGAGTTAATTGCATATTTAGAGTTGACAGAGTCTATACCATTTATACATGTCTTGATTCAGTCACCCTATTTCTAACCATCTTCTTATTCTTATTTAATCCCTTAGGTTTCACTATTGAAACATTTTGACTAAGAGATTGGGTCAGATTTGACATTTTACCTGTAAATAAATCTTGGCAATGCCCTTAATGATAAGCACCTTCTTAATCTACACACCCTTGTCTATAATTTACTCAAATGTGTTTATGCAAGCAAGCTATATATTATGTGCCACTTTAGGGTGTAAGTTCTATGCAAATATGTTGGCCAAATGTTTTTTTGGAAACTTATGTTGAAAACATCTAGCTAATGCTCTCCACCACTATGGATATGTTACAAAATTTTCTCCATCCTGATGTTTGGCTTAGCACAAGTTAATAATAGTTAATTTGTGTTCAATGTTATAAGAGAAGTGGTTGATAATTTTTTAGATAGATCATTCCAATCTACAACTGATAGCTTGGATAACTTAAGAATCTAATCTAAATCTTTTCCCACTAAACTTTTTAGAAATAATCAAAGTAGATAAATTCTACTATAAGCTACCTCTTGGCATAATACAAAAAATGCATGAATGTGTTTCCAAGGGTCACCCTTTCCTTTGTATTTGTCAAATTTGGGGACCTCAAAATGAGGAAAAAATGGGACTTGGAGAATACTCAAATTTAATGGATATAGACATATCTTGTCAGATTTATACTTCTTAATTTTATTTCTTATCTCTAATCATGACAATTTATTTCATGGAATTCCACTCTTGAATATTTGGTGCATTGGTGGGTGTAATATAATATTTTTGGGGTGTTATGTGCCCCTATTACATGGATTTGTTAGGGATATACACCTTATGATCTGTAACCTTGTTTTGATTTGTTCCTTGAGTCGAGTAAATGAGTCATTAATTTCTAGGTTGATAAACATTCCCTGAAGTCAACTATCTTGAATTAAAAAAATTGTTGATTTTGGGGAGTTCATGGTCTATTTACCAAAGTACGTGTTGGTTGAGATGAACCAGCCAAATTATTTTGAAAAATATACTCAATATGCATTAAATGTTTTAGTGCTTGGTTATGTGAAGGAACAAGAGGTTCTTGATGATTTAAAAATGTATGATCCATGTCGGATGAAGCATGTTACAGAACCTCTTAAGACTTAGGTTGTCTAATTGAGACATCTTGATCCCTTATAGGTGTGTTCTCAACCAAAGGGTGTTGCATTTATTCAACTACATTTCCTTGTTCCTTAGAAGCATTGTTATTTATTGAAGTATCAATTAAAGATTTTGTCAAATCTATGAAAAGTTAGTCATTATATTGGTGACTTATTTTCTTGATCTTGGTGACAAGATCTTGACTGTTATGTGTTGACTCTATAATCACTTCCTTGCCTTTATTAGAATATGTATTGATTTCTTTTGCAATATGATTGAGGGATTGTTCTCGTTGTTGCTCTCCTTTTCTAACTAAGGTATGAAATTTTTCCATAGGAAAATTTTATGGTAATCTAGCATCAAATTCAGTCAACTTTAGGAGTATTTTGTTTTTGTCCTCTAGAGGTTGATGTTTAAAATAGTCTTCTTCAGATCCTATAGTTATGGGAATGTCTTCAACTACCATTTACTTGTCTTGTCCATCATAAAATTGCTCTTCCTAATATCTAGGGCTATAATAGAGCCCACTACAAGTGTACCTTTTCATCATGTCTAGAATATTATTCTCTATGTTTAGAAAGATTTGTAAAATGTTTTGCAAATGTTAATAAGGTATGTTTCATTTTTTATCTAAATAAGTGACAAGGTAAAGAGAGTATAATAAAGATAAGGTGGTGTAGAACCATAAAAATAGAATAAATTTTCATGAAATTACTCAACTTTCATGGGTTAAAATCATTAAATTAGAAGAGAGTATGATAGCTCAAAAACCTAGAGTGTAAACTAGCACACCAAAAATAGGTTTAAATATACATCAATATCCTAAAATCTAGTTCAAGTTCAATGCTTTACTATTATAAAATTATAAGATATTATTTTTGATGAGGAAAGTAACAATGTGAATTAATAAATTCAAGATACAAAAACATGCAATAATTCCTAATTATAAAACTAAAAGCAAATGGGCATCACAACATTGCCACATGGTAATAGGAAGTATAAAATGTGTTGTATAACTTAGAGCGTAAGATCCATGCTAGATAACCTAAGTTCAAAATGATCAAATGATGATGAGTTTATAAAATAGACTTTAATGCAAACAATAAATTGTATCCAAGTTAACTCAAACCAAGTGAAAATGGTAAACCAATTAACACATTGGCTTAGAACTTAGAAAGGTGATATTTTGAATTTGAACTAAAAAGTGGAGGACTTTAAATATTTTCCAAAAAGGTTTATAATAAAATTAGAAACATACTAACATTATTTAAAAAAGATAAACATAATGTTTGAAATGAGGATTTGAATAAGGCAAAAGATGATTTGGATTTGGTCAGCATAATGCCCCTTTGTTTAAATAAAATGGTGGGAAAAAATGAGTTTGGTTGATGTTTTTTATTATCAAATAAGTTTTAGACTCAAATCAAGACCAAGAAAGTAAAGTAAAAGATAAATACAACTAAGTATAATGTCCAAAGCACTAAAATTGACAAGGTTGTATTGTATTGTTGAAATCCATCTATATACATGCTCTTGGGAGGATTTTAAGTGTTAATCCAAAAATAAAAGTGCATGAATTAGAATGGTTTTAACAACCCCCTTATCTCAAAATATTTTACTATATAATGTATCTTTGAGATACTCGTCCTAAATAAAAAATATATCCATGACAAGTGGGGTTGCTCTAAAACATAAATTTTTGACTGTGTTGATGGTCCCAAGTGTGATTAACACTAGATATGCCTCCCATAAATTTATTTCATATCAATTAACTTAATACGAAAGGGTCTATTCCTTTTCATAGTGATTCCATTTATGTACTTCTTAGTGGAATTCCCTAGTTAACCAGATCTAACTCATTTCTTCATTATGATTGGAGAAGTTATCCACTCAACCCCCTAGAAATCATAGTATAAGTTCCCTAATTCATATACCCCACCATGGAGTGGAGTTGAAATAATGTCAGGAGATGAAACCCCAGGTCAAATCTTCCCTAAAGAACTTGTGAAGAAGCTATGAACTCCCCTTCAAGCCAAATTGCATAAAGAAATGATCAAGTGAAAAGACCTTAGAGGTTGTGTTTAGATCACCAAAACCATACAATTTTTTGGGATAACCTTAAAAACATTATTTTCATGCCTTAGACAAAAGTAAAATTACAATTAAAAGGCACTTTTGGTTAACCAAGCTGCCTAAAGTGGACAAGGGAGATCATACATGCACTCTTCATTTTGCACCAAAAAAAAAGTATAAAATGATCTAGCATAAAAAACACACTTTTAAAAACTTGTAATTTAAGTGTGTGTAAATTTTATGCATCAAAAGTGAAATGTTTTATGAAATTCCCAGCCCCTTTGCCTTACAAAATTTGAAAAAAAATCATAAAATAATTTAACACAAAAGCATCTAGATTTTGTTTAAATAGCAAAGGGGAAGTTTAAGACTTAATGAAGCTTAAATTCAACATTTTTTCAAGCATGTGGTTCAAAAATATTAGAGGGTTTCCTTCTCCTTTAAAGAATAATTATCAATGAAATAAGAAATATTTGAGAACTTGCTCTCAATTTCTTTATTTTTACTACATAGACTAACGTCGGTCAATAATAATTGATGCTAGTTATAACAAGACTGATGATGGTCATAAAAAAACTAATACTGGTCAATAAAAAATTGATGTCAATTACCTGTGAACCCTAGGTAAAAAAAATATATCAAAAAACTTTTGTTAGCTCAAGTTAGTATAAAATATCCAAAAGAAACTTTTGGATCAATAATAAAGTGTTTAGATAGAGACTTAAAAACCAAAATGACAACTTTTGATTTTCAATAAATCTCAAAACCCTAAATTTTTTTATCATGTTCTATCTTGTACTAGAGTTTATGTTGATTAGATAGGACCGATGTTGATTACACATAAATAATACTAGCCAATGTGTAAACTATGTCAACAAAAACATAAAAAACATGGGAAAAATGATGACAAAAAACTTGGTAAAAATGATGCAATAAAGTGTGTTTCCAAGGGGTTATAACATACTATGTGGTGAAGGAAATTTTTTTGACAATTATTTGAAAGCTTAGGTGGAAAAATATGATCATGGAAATAATCATAAAAATCGTGGAACTAAGGAATTTTAGGTGGAGGATTGTGACCAACACTAGTGCATAACCTTTTTGAATCTAGAAAGACGTGAACAAGTTATCTGATACTCTTTAACATTACTATCAATTTGTATCATGGACCATATTTTTCCCATTGCATCAATAGATCTATTATTGGTGCTTAATACTTGTTCAAATTGTAGATATTTATAATGAGCTCTGAGATTATCCATAATTTACTTCTAGGTCACAATCTTATCATCTCTAGTTTGATACTGATTAGTGGTTTTATTGATAATCAATTAGGAATTGTCATAAAACATCAAATGTTAGATATCCCACTGCACTAAAAGATGCAAGCCTACAATAAATGCTTCATACTCAACCATATTATTGGCATAATTAAAATTTATGTGAAATGCTTTGGGAATAATATCCCCTTATAATTTAATCAATAATATGGTGACTCCAGATCCTTGATAAGTGAAGGAACCATCAAAATATAATTTCCATTATTTAGGTTTATGCTACACTTCTCTAACTATCATAATATACTCATCTATAAATTTGAATATGAGTGGTTGAGTGTCTATAACAGGGACCTTTTCAAGTTGATCAACAATAGCCTACCCCTTAATATCTCTTTGATTCTAATACTCAACATCAAACTCACTTAAGTTTATGACCTATTTAGACATATGACCTGTGAGAGATGCTTTGCATAGTAAAAATTTGAGAGGATCCACCTTAACAATAACAATGGTTTTATTGTTCAACATATAATGTCATAAATTTTGGTAAGTGAATATCATATATAAACATGCATTTTCAATAGGAATATAATTATGTTCATAAGACACTAGTGTACAACTTAAATAATAAACTACATGTTTTTTACCTTGATCATCATCTTGGGCCAAAAGTACCCCCAGTGCATGCTTGATCACTAAAATGTAAAGAAGTAATGGTTGTACAGGTGTTGGTGGTCTCAAGATTGGTGGGTTAGCCAAATATGTCTTTATCCTTTCAAATCCTAATTGATATCCTTCATCCCATTGAAACATGACCCATTTTTTAAAGAGATGTGTAAATAGGTGGCACTTATTTTCTAGTTATGATTTAAACATGTGAATAGATTAGATCTTTCTTTTTAAGCTTTAGATATTTTTAAGATTTGAAGGTAGATGAATTTAAACAATGGTCTTAACCTTAGTAGGTTTGAATTTTATCCCTCTTTGTGATATATTAAACCCTATCAATTTTCCAGAAGTGATGCCAAAGACACACTTCTTAGGATTTAGGTGGACCTTATACCAATGAAGTCTCTCAAAGATTCTCCATATTACATCAAGATTTATAGCATGAGTTCCTAATTTATCTAGGATGTCATAAAAATAGTCCTCAAAAATATCATTCATTATGTCATGAAATATGATAGTCATTGCACATTGATAAGTATCTCTAGTGCATTTTAATCCAAATGGTATGACTTGATAATATAATGTTCCCTATGGGGTGGTGAACATAGTATTGTGCCAGTCTCCTTGAGAAATTTTGATTTTATTGTATCTATAAAATTCATCCATGAGGGACAACATCTCATACCCAACAATAGAATCGACAATCATGTCGATGTTAGCCAGAGGAAAACCATCTTTAGGGCATGATTTATTTTTGTCTCTAAAATCAATATAAATACATATCCCATGTGAGTTTTTGCTTACTATAACTATGTTTGATATCCATTTAGAATAGTTTAGCAGTCTAATGAAGCCTATTCCTAATGATTTTTCCAATTTGGCTTTTACCAAAAGAGTGATGTGTGGATACATCTTTATCAATTTTTGTTTGACTATTTTGGAATTTAGATGAATAATAAGGTGATGTAAAACTAGATCAAGGTCTAAACCTGGCTTGTAAGAGTATACCCATGCAAAAGTATCAATAAAATCCTTCAAAATGGATATAATATGTTCTCATTCCACGTTAGTGAGAGAAGCTCCAAGGTAAAATTTTTTGGGATCATCATATTTTCCGAAGTTTACTTCAACAATGTTTTCTACAAGGAGTGTAAAACCATATTCAAGAATAGAAGGTAATGTGTGATCATGATCATATTATTCTAATATAGTTTCTTGTTGTTCCTCCCAAAGCTCTTGATAATGTGATGAATCTAAATTTACCAATTCAGGTAATGACTAGTTATCAAAAATCTCAGAAAAGTCAAGAGAAAGATGTTGAAAGACTTGTTATTTTGACATGATGTTAGTACTAGATATGGAATTAGGTATTGATGTATCATATGTGTCCTTTGGGTATGATAAAAATTTCCCACCCAAGAGTTCTTAAAATAGGTTTTCACTCAAGGGTTTGTCTTCTTCTTTACTTTTTCCCTAACCAACAAGTACCTCAAAGAGGTTATCACCCAAAGACCTCTATGTTTTATATTTTCCATGACAAAGAAAATTTTCTTGCTCTCCAAAGTAAGTAGAAGGATCCAAATAAAAATTAAATCCTTGCTTATGATCACCAATGGAAAATATATCTCTGAGGCCCATATACTTTGTAATTGATTCTTCATTCTAGAATTCATCAAGGTGTATGACCAAAATTTTTTAGTCCCAATAAATGAGTTCAGGATGGTCAAGGCATAAGGAAAAATGGGATGTTATGGTCAAAGTGGTGTTTGAATCAAATAAATCCATGTTGGTAAACTCATCAAAAAGTCTATAATGGGATTCTACATCACTACCAGGAGTCTCCTTGCTAGTTGATTCAAAAGAATCACTATCAAAAGTCATGAGGTCACCCCTAGGTGGTATAAATCCAAGACCATGATTCAAATTATGTATAATTGTTGATGAATGTTTTAAGATTCCTTATTCTCATGGGATAAGTCCTTTTATTGTATAATCAAAATCATCTATAATCTGATTATGGATATGATATTTTGGATGTTGAAAACATTCAATAATGCCATCAAAATATAACAAATCTTCTTTATTGAAAGCCTCTAAATATTTTTTAGCAAAGTAATAGGTATAAATACCAGTGGTGGTTACTTTGTTTCTTTATTTTGTTTCCAAATCATGTTCGATATGTTAGGGATTTTTAAATATTTGTGTTTACCAAAATTTTAAAGAGAATTCAACAACTTAGTAGTATGGAAAGTGTCCTTAAGATGGTTTGTGGAAATGCCCATATCTTCTATAACAACCTATTTTGTAATAGTTGGGCGAAATTGATCATTTTAAGTGGATGCAAGTCAGTATGTTTGATATAATTAGATTTTGGTGGATTTAAAACTATTTCCTTGTTCTACTTTATACTGAATTTAGAAATGGGATAATAATGATAATTATGAAACTCAACCTCAAGGTGTTTACAATACTAATAAGGATATAGATCAATAGGAATAGTGACCTTGATCCAATTATGGGAAAACTTGAGGTACCGATGCAAGGTGGATGGAATGGCTTATACTTCATGGATCCATAGATGACCAAGAAGTATGTTATAAGTCAACTCAATATCCATAATATGTAAAAATTGTGATGGGATACATACCCATCAATGATTAGCAACAAATAGTACTATAAGACTCTATCTCAATGTTATTATAGGCCTTTATGTTGATCATCTCTAGCTTAATTTCTTTCATAGTGTAGCCTAATCTCTATACCAGTTTTAGGGACACTATGTTCATCCCCAAAACATTAACTATAAAAACCTACTTGATCTTATGGTTTTCGATGACGATCTCAATATACAAGGGGTTATTATGGCTCAAACTAAGAGTGGACATGTCTTTTAGATCAAATTTAAGCTATCAAAATAAAGATAAATGCCCTACTAATTTTTGTAACTATTTAGGATTAGTATCTTGGGGAATAATTGGTTATCATAAAAGGTCATTCAAAATAGTTCTATGGATTTCAAAAGTATAAACGAGATCCAAAATTTTCATTTAAGTTTTAGTTAGTTGGTTTGTCATACTATAAGTATTTTTAATGGTAGGATGAGATGGTTTAGCCTTGGCTATCACAGTGTTCATCTTTATATCTGAAGGCAAAATGTTCACATTGGGTTTAGTGGAAGAAGAAGGCAAAGGGACTTGAAGAGTAACTCATGAGTTTTTAGTTGTGATTACATAATCTGGATGTGGCAAGGAACCATTATAACTATAATATGAAGGAAAAGGGCCTTGGAGGGTGACTTATGGACATCTAGTTGCATTTAAGTAATTTTGAGTTAGTAGGGAGTGATTATAATTAGATCAAAGATGAGGTCAAGAACTAGTAACCCATGCAAATGAAGGCACCACAAAATTGTGTAAACTTGACATAGAGTTACATAAGGGAGAGGTTTTTGACCCTATAAAAATATATCTAGTACTATGAGGAGTATGGGATGGTTGACAAGATTTAATAGTGATAATGGCAATGTGGTTTATATAAATACACCCCATGGTGTTATTAGCATGGGTATTATGATCATGATTATGATGATGTTGATTATGATTCTAACTTTGAGTCTGATTATGTCACTAATTTTTTCCTTGGTTTTGATTGTTCCTTGATAGTTATTGATTATTTTTTGAAAATGGATCTTTGTAAATGCCCATATCCTGATTAGTGTCATGTGGAGTAAGTTTGATCTCAACTTCACCTCTCTCAATCAAATATTAAATAAGGTGTCACAATTGAACACAAAAATAAGCACCATGACCAACAACATGATATAAGTTAAAAAATTTGTTTGGTCAATACTAATTGAGTTTAGGTTGATCTTTAGGAAATGGAATTGGTATAGGCTATATAATCAAATTAATTTCTATGAGCTTTTGGAACACTACCTCAATAGACTCTCTTGAATTTCTAAAGATTTTGAAGTTGTTATTAAATAACCTTCATGGAAGGACTCTTTACAAAGTTTTTTGTGGATTAGGTAGAACTAATTTAATATTTGGAGTTGGTGGGGACTAGACCATTTGTAAATGTCTTTATTTAGTCACTCCATTTTTGACCATGTTCTTGTTCTTATTTAAGCCCTTAGGTTTCTCTATTGCAACATTTTGACTAAGATATTGGGTCTAATTTGACATTTGACCTTGAAAATAAATCTTGAAAAGGACCTTAATGATAAGCACCTTCTAAATCTTCACACCCTTGTCTATAATCCCCTTAAATGCATTTTTGAAAGAAATCCATAGATTATGTGCCACCTCAGGGTGTAAGTTATATGAAAATATGTTGGCCAACTATTTTTATTGTAAATTATGTTGAAAGCATCTAGCTAATACTCTCCACCACTGTAGATATGTTTTTAAATTTTACCCATCCCACTATTTAGCTTTGAACAAGTTAACAATAGTTAATTTGTGTTCAATATTGTAAGAGAAGTGGTTGAAATATTTTTTAGATATATCATTCCAAATTGCAATCGATACCTTGGGTAACTTAACAAGCTAGTCTAAATCTTGTCCCACTAAACTTTGTGGAAAAAATTGAAATAGATAAATGATACTGTAATCTACCTCTTAGCATAGTACAAAAAATGCATGAATGTGTTCATAAGGATCACCCTTTCCTTTTATTTTTCAAATTTGGGTTCCTCAAAATGAGGTAGAAAGGGGACTTATAATCAAATTGAATGGATATGGACATATCTCATCAAATTTGTACCCCTTGATTTTTTTACTATCTCCAATCATGACACAATTTCTTCCATGGAATTCCACTCTTGTATGTTTTATGCATTGGTGGTTGGAATATATATTTTTTGGGTTGGTATGTGCCCTTGTTACATGGATTTATTAGGGATATACACCCTAAAATCCTTAACATTGTTTCAATTCACTCCTTGAGTTGAGTAAGTGAGCCATTAATTTTTGGGTTGATAAACATTCCTTGAAGTTGGTCATATTGAATTAAAAGTATTCTATTTATTTTTGGAAGTTCATGGTCTATTTACAAAAGCACATGTTGGTTGAGATGAACTAGCCAAATTGTTTTGAAAAATATTCTCAATATGCATTGAATATTTTGGTCCTTAGATATGTGAAAGAATAAGAGATTCTTGATGATTGAAAAATGTGTACTCTGTGTCTAATGAAGCATGTTGTGAAACCTCTTGAGACTTAATTTGTTCAATTGAGATATCATGACCCATCATAGCTGTGTTCTCAACTAAAGGGTGTTGCATTTATTTAACTACATTGACTTATTCTTTAGAAACATTTTTATGTATTGAAATATCAATTAAAGAGTCCATCAAGTCCATGATAATTGGTCTGTACATTATTGACTTATTTTCTTGATCTTGGTGACAATATCTTGACCATTATGTGTTAACTATACAATCACTTCCTTGCCTTTACTAGAAGATGCAATGTTTATTTTGGTAATATGAGTGAGGGATTATTCTCTCTATTTCTCTCCTTCTATAACTAAAGTATGATATTGTTCCATAAGAAAGTCTGATGGCAATATAATGCCACATTCAATCAACCTCAGGAGTGTTTTGTATTTATCCTATAGAGGTTGAATTTCAAAATAGTCTTCTTCTGATCTTATAGTCATTATCATGAAATTGTCTTATCCATCATAAAATTAATCTTCTTCATAGATATGGATGTAAGAGATCCCATTATGAGTGTACCTTTGCATCATGTCTAGAATATTATTCTCTATGATTGGAAATATTTGGAAAATGTTTTCCAAATGTTAATAAGGTGTGTTTTGATTTTTCTTTAAACAAGTGATAATGTAAAGAGACTATAATAAAGAGAATGGGGTGCAGTACCACACAATTATAAGAAATGTTCATGAAACTACTCAACTTTGGTTGGTTCAAATCATTAAATTAGAAGAAGACATGATAGGTCAAAAACCTATAGTGTAAACTAGTATACCAAATATAGGTTTAAAGATACATCAATACTATAAAAGCTAGTTTAACTTTTATGAGTTTATAATATAAAATTATAAGAGAGTCTTTTTTACGAGTAAAGTAACAATGTGAACTAAGAAACTCAAGATGTGAAAAAATGCAATAATGTCTAAATATAAAACTAAAACCAAATAAGAAGCACAATGTTGCCACATGGTAATTGTAAGTATAATATTTATTTTAGAACTTAGAGCATAAGTGAAAAGATAGATAACCTAAGTTCATAATAATAAAATGATGATGAATATATAAAATGGCCTTCAACCCAAATGGGAAATAATACCCAAGTTAACTCAAACCAAGTGCAAATGGTAAACAAATTAACACATTGGCATAAAACTTTGAAATCTAAGATTCAGAATTTGAATTAAAAAGTGAATGACTTTAAATATTTTTGGAAAATAGTTTAGACTCAAATTTAAAGCATAAAAACATTGTTTAAATAAGGCAAACACAATGTTTGAAATGAAGACTTGAACAAGGCAAAAGAAGATTTGGATTTGGTCAGCATAATGCCTCCTTGTTCAAATAAAATGGTGGATAACAAATGTGTTTGGTTGAAATTTTTGATTAACAAATAATTTTTAATCTAAAATAAATAAAAAACAAGTAAATAAAAAGACAAATACAACCAATTATAAATTACAAAGCCCTAAAATTGACAAGGTTACATCATATTGTTTAAATCCATCTATATACATTCTCTTGGGAGGATTTTAAGTGTTAATCTAAAAATAAAAGTGCATGAAATAGTAGGGTTTTTACACCCCATTATCCCAAGAGATTGTATGGCAACATCAATCTTTAGGCTACTCACCCTAAATCAACAATATGTCTGTAACAAGTGGGGTTGTTATAAAACTTAAAAATTTTATCATCAAATGATCTTAAGTGTGAATAACATTAGAGATGTCTCAAATTAATTGATTTCATACCGATTAACTTACTATGCAATGGTATATTCCTTTGAATAGAGATTCCATCTATGTATTACTTAGTGAAATACCCTATTTAACTAGACCTAACTCAGGTCTTCATTATGGTTGGAGAAGTTAGTTACTCAACCCCCTAGCAATCATAATATATGTGCCCTAATTTATATACCCTACTATTTTACAGGGTTGAAACAATGTTGGGATATGAAACCCTAGTTCAAATCTTCTTGAAATAACTCATGAGCAAGCTATGAACTCCCCCTCACAAGCCAAATTACATAAAATAAATGATGAAGACAAGAGACTTTAGATGTTGTGTTTAGATCACCCAAAACATATGAGTTTTGGGAAGATCCCTAAAAACATTATTTTTAGGCCATAGACAAAGGAATAATTTTAAATAAAAGGCACTTTTGGTCACCCAAGTTCCCTAAAAGGGAGAAGGGGAGAACATGCATGCACTCTTTATTTTTCACAAAAAATAAATAAGTATAAAATGATCTAGCATAAAACAACACAATTTTAAAAAGTTAAAATTTAAGTGAGTGTAAATTTCATGCACCAAATGTGAAATATTTTGTGAAATTATTTGCCCCTTGGCCTTCATTGCAAAATTTGAAAAAAATTCACAAAATAACTTAACACAAAAGCATCAAAATTCCTTTTAAACACCAAAGGGGAAGTTTAAGACTTAATCAAGCTTAAATTCAGTATTTTTACAAGCATGCGACTTGAAAATGTTAGAGGGTTTCCTTATAATTTGAGTCAAAATTATCAATGAAACAAGAAAGATATGAAAAATTGCTCTCAAGTTCTCTATTTTTATTACACAGACCAATGTCGATCAACAATCACTGATGTCAATTACAACAAGACTGATGATGGTCATAAAAGAAATGATTTTAGTTGATAAAGAATTAATGTCAATTACCTATGAACCCTTACGCAAAAAAATTTTTGACAATTTTTTTTTGTTAGCCTAAGTTAGTATAAAATCTCCAAAACAAACTATTGGATCCACAATAAAATGTTTAGATAGAGACTTAAAAACCAAAATAACAACTTGTAATTTTTAAGAAAGCTTAAAAACCCAATTTTCTTATCATGTTTTGTCCTACACCATAATTGATGACAATTAGATAAGATTGATGTCGATTACATAGAACTAATACTAATCACTATGTAAATTGTGTTTCAACAAAAACATAAAAAACATGAGAAAAATGATGACAAAAGTTGATTTTTATGGATTTTTAAGGACTTTTTAAGTAATCTAAGATTGAAAAGTTGTTCTCCTTGATTTAATGGGATGTATGGTCCCATCAGGTATGCCAAGATGTACATATGTAATTAAAAGTGAGTTAGATCAATCATTAATCAAGAAAACTAAAGAAAATGCATAGAAATATAACTAAGCCAACTCCTTTGATGAGATTTTGCAACTGATAATTAGGAGTTATTGAAAGAAAACACATACAAAATACCTTCCCAAGAGAATATATCTCCAAATGCAGCTCAAAATGTGATTTTACCCTTGATTTAATACTCAAGTCTTTAGTAATGATGCAAGGCAAAATTCCATCATCTCAAGTGCACCATTAAAACTAGGATCATGATATTTAAATAAATATTATTCATATTAATGAAGTTAACCTATTTCAAATTAAGAATAATAACAATACTCAAAGAAAGGTTGTGGAGAGAATTCTACATAATAACTTTACACAAATAAAGCTTAAGAATGGTTTTAGACCTCATACATATAGATTTTTAAATTTGATTAGAATCAACCATGATCATCCATCTTGAGATCAAGATGTGTGGCCATGAATTCATTCAATTTTTTATAATTAATCCATAAATACCCTCATAAATATTTGGAAGGAAGGGGCATTAAAGAGGCATGGGAGGCCTTAAACCTAATATTTGTTGTATTTATGGCTTATGGATGCCACCCCACAAATGATGTCATTTGATGATTAAAATATTATAACTCAATTTCTAATTAATAAATATTCAATAATTTCCATGGATTTTCCACTTTAGCTCTTAATTTGGCTTAGTTTTCCTAAGTGATATTAAAGAAATTTTATGCAATTCTTTAAAAATTGGTTACACAAAATTAATCAAACTGGCCAAAGTGTCATATTACTGGGTCTTAATTTGACTAAAGAAGAATTACAAGAATAAGTTAGTTGTGTATGGACCAATACCCCATTTAGGACATTTTTGACAAAAAATAACACATGCACATTTTGTGTGCATCCAAATGAGAAGAATTCAATGATTCAGAGTGTCAAATTGTGTTTTTGTCATTTTAACTTGAAATGATTTGACAAAAGTTAATAATCACATAAAATGCCTTACCCTATTTAGGTATCCATTAGCCTAAATTAGCACTTATATATGACAATCTCAAACCATTTAGCATGTTTTAGTGATTTTAGCTTAAATTGTGCATTTTCATAAATTTTGAGTAAGATTAATAATTTCAACACAATGGTGTTAGGAATTGGATGTCTACAATACCCATTGAGTATCTAGGACTAATCTCAGCTGAGAAACATCTTGTATTCCTTAACTATGTCCACCAATTGAATGTCAATGAATTTTTTCACTCTATTATCTAAGGCCAAATAAATTTGGATGTGATTCCTCTCACCAAAAACTTTTATAGTGGATTTGGTGGGTGTCAATCCTATCTTTTAGAAAATGACATAAGGAATCACATTCCCTAAAGTACTTGAATCCACCAAAAAAATAAGTAGGTTTTAGAAAAAAATATTATTATTAGTATAAAATTGGAGTCTAAATATATTTTCCTTATAGACAACAACATGAACATCAAGTTTTCCAGTTATTCCTTTCAAATTTCACGCTGAGCGCGCACATGGAAATTTTGAACACTGAGAGCGCGCATGCGCGAGCGTGAGCTCATACCCTAAACCAAGTAGCCATTGATATGGTGGATGGCATGGCCGAGGTCTTTGCTGAGCACGCACCTCCTCTTGGGAATGGGGAACGAATCCAGATCGTCCACTCTACTACGGAAGGGGGTTTATTTCCAAGTATGAAAATAGCAAAAGGATCCCCTATTTTTGGTTCTGTCCTTGGATCAAAGGGAAGATCTTATGCAGATGTGGCTACTTATGAAGCTGAAATACAAGATGCAAAACATCAAACTTCTGCTGGGAGATACTGCGTTTCACCAGTAAGTGTTTTAAATCCTGTCAGGGTTAATCTAGATCCTAAAACTATTAAAGCAATCTTTAATCGGGTAGATTATTTTTCAAATTATGGGGCTATTTGTAGATTTCGTGGCTGCTAGCCATCTCTAGCTGATCTACATGGCTAGATCTCCAATACCTGGCTGCCACTGATTGATGGAGATGTTGAAATATACCCTTGTGTTAAAGGTTTTTTTATAGCTTTATTCCAAATCCCTAAGGACAGGAAGACTATTCTGTCCAACAATAATCTTTTATTGCAGGGTAAATACCCTCTTATGGCCAAACGGTGGCATAAGTATTTCAACCCTCTCACAGAAACCTTCAATAAGATCCCTGTCTGGGTTTGGCTCCCTAATTTACCAATACATTTATGGCAAGAAGCGGTGTTTAAAACCATCGGTAATGCTATAGGGGAGTTTTTATTTGAGGATGATGAAACTAAGAGGATTTACCGCTCGACCTGTGCTCACCTTATGGTTGAGGTGGATGTTTCTAAGGGCCTTCCTGAGGCAATTTGTCTGGATTCCCCAAGGGGTTCTTGGACACAAATGTTAGATTTTGAAGGTTTACCTTTTCGATGCAGAAAGTGTCACCAGACGGGGCACGTTGCAGCCTGGTGTACTGCAGGGAAATCCAAACCCAGAAGCTCACCTTCTTGGTGGTCTAAAGTTGATCATGAACACTATTTTGCTAAACAACCTGATGAAGATTCTACTGATTCAGAGAATGAGAATGAAAAGAGTATCCATTCTGAATCGATGGATCAGGTGACTCTGCTGGAGACTGATCCTGTTGAAGGTACTGCGGAGATTGGATTATGTGATCTCTCTAAACCGACTATTGAGGAGGTGGTGGTTCCTCCACCTTTTTTGAAGGTTTCTCCTAGGAACCTGAAGTTGGCTAGTTCTCATAAGGATTTTGCTGAGGCTTTGACGCCCCCTGGACTTCATGGATCATGGCCTTCTGAGGATTGGGTTGATGAGGCAGCTAAGGTAGAGGATGGTTGGAAAATAGTAAAGAGGAAGAAGTCTAAGCCTTTGGTCCCCCCTCTAGATATGAAACTTTAGTCTTGTAAAAAATAATTTTATTGTTTGTCCAGCACTAGTCTGTTATTTTCAGATTCCTGGTTAATCTGGTCTTACTTATGCAGGTTCCAGGCTATTTTGTTTTCTGGAACTGCTTAAGGTTTATCTCTCTTCTGATGTAAAGGGTTTCGGGGCCCCTTCAAAACCTATTTTTACCTTAATCTAAAACATGAACATCAATAGTGTTAGTGTATTTGTTCCTCCATGGGGTAGACAATTCTTTTAGTAACAAGTCCTTTTGGTTAGACATCTAAAGCAACTTAAACATTTATATGTTGTACTTGGTTTTCATATGGTTTTATATGATCTTATATCCATTTTTGATTTGTTATAGTGGTTTATAAACCTAGGGAAGTGCAACATGTTCCTAGGTTGGTATGAATAAATAGGTCCTTTGGGGGGAGTATGATTATTACTTAAGTTTTCATCAAGAGTAAATTGAATGTTGTTTACAGGGGTATAAGTGGTCAAATGACTCTACAAATTGCTCCTCAATTTATATTTTTTCCACATTTGGAATTATTTAAAAGGATGGACCTCATCTCAGTCATCCTTAGGCTCATTGTCACTTTAAAATAGAAACTCATAAGTCTCCAACACCATGGCAATGATCAAATTAACTCCACTTGGGCTTGGTTTGACATTATCTAATATAAGAACTATTTCAAGGCTGTCCATATCCCTCTGGAATATGTTAGAGGATAATACAAATTGATCACAATATGTTTTATCAAGGTCTATTATATTGTGTAGTTTGCACTAAGTGGGTAATACTAGGTTTTCCATGTTTATTTAATTGGAGGCACTATTGTTGTTTTGATTGGATTTGTCAATGGGACTAGGCACATTTCCATTATTGATCCCAATGTTCGACTACCTATTAGTCTTATAAAATTTGTAATTTTGGTGCTAATGTGGGTTATTAACATCTTTGTTAGTTTTTTGAGGCACTTGTAAACACAAATTAACCATATCATTGGTCAATATGTGGACCATCTACTGTAAATTATCCACCTCGGGGTTCATAGGGGATGTTTGGTTAATACATGTTTAAGTTTGTGGGCTAAAAAATAATGAAATAATGTTTATAAATGTAGGGAAAATTTAATGCACCACACTATGGGTATTTCTAAAAGGTGTCTAATTATTTTGGAATAAAGGAACAATCTACTAATTATTAAGGGCAACATAACCGCTTGAATTAAGTATAGTGAAAATGTTATTATAGTCACTAGCATGTTTTTTTGACTCATAGGCTATGATAATATGTGATTTGGGGGAGCATAGGGATGATTTTTGGGCATGGGTTTCAAGGGCATTAAATTTTAGACTAGATGTGGACTTAAATACATAGATCCTAGGATTGGATTTATTAAGGAGTGTTTTGCATAAGGGCTTGGTTAACTAAAATAATTTGGTTATAGGTACCAAGTTATCCTAATGAGGGAAAGGGACCATCACCATATCCTTGTGGTACCATATCTTTTTCAATACTAACTTCTTCATTATAGGCCAAAAATAAAAATTTAAGAGATGTTCATGTCTTTCTAAGGAAAATAAAAGTTATGGGGTTTAGGGTCCTTAAGTATGTTTGTATAGTATCTATCTTGAATTGTGTGTAAAGGTATTTCAATATTTTATATGACTTGTGAAACCTATTATTTAATATAATCATGGGCTCATTGGGCTCTCTATGGGAAGCTGAAAATTGGTGATATAGTATAGTCGGGCCTTCTAGTATCCTAAAGTGATTAGTAAACACAATCTCAAGGTCAAACCAAGAGGTGATGGATCCATCTTAGAGGCCTAGGTACCAAAAATATGTTGAATCATCTAATGTGTAAGGGAATAGCCTACAAGTTAAATCTTCATGCTGGACCTGAGTTATGATCAAGGCATCCTTGATGGTGTGCATGTGTTCCTCTATTGTTCTTACCCCATCATGAACAAATCTTGGTAATAAATTCTTATTATTTTTGGGCATGTCATGGGTAAGTCCTGAGATGTTAATGAGATAAATACCTCATCCTCATCAAGTAGGATTATTCATTTATGGGTTTTGAGGTAGATCAAAAGGGTTAATGAAAGGGATTATAACAATGGGGGAGTTATTGGATGAACAAGTTTGTTTGTGATTAAACTTTCCTTTATCAGGCCTAGTTATCCTCTATCTTGAGAGTTGAAATAGCTCAAAATCACCTTAAACTAACTTCAAACTTGTGAAAACTCTTATGTTTTAAAGTTTTATAAACCTAGAACATTCTTTCCTAAGAAAACTCTACAAGATGTCAGACATAATGAAGTATAAATATTAAATAATACTTTATTAGGAACTCCTTATAATGCTAATCTATTGGTGGTATTTTTAGCATAACACACCAAATATAGAAGGAAAATAGGATAGGAAAGGCTCAACTAGTGAGGATTCCCCCTCTTCACTTATACTTATCATTAAAGGAAGTATTCTATGGTAACAACATCCCCATGGTCTCTATCTACCAAGTCATGGAATATTAGATAACTCAATTGGTTGATGTAATTTATTCCATATAAGGGGCCTATTTGGAATAATATTTAATAATTATGAAATAAACTTTTTTCTTTATTATGTCTAGAAGAACTATCCCATTCAAATTTGTCAATGAACTCACTACTAGTTGAAACTTGTATTTAGTTTAATAGTTTCAATAATGCATAAATGAGACAAGTGGAAGGATGAACATGCAATCTAGATAAACATTGAATAGTTGAATATAATTTAAAATATAGTAAATATAATATATCAAAAATATAAAGAGAGAGAGAGAGAGTAGGTAAAAAGGAAAGACAATCTTGATTTCTAATGAGTATAGTTTTGGCTTTGTTAAATAGATAAATATCTTGAGAAACCAGTCTTTATTTCGCCATCATAGCACAACCAAAAGGTAAAGATGGTGAAAGAGTTTGAAGACCAAGTAGATATGTATAATAGGTAATTAGAGTCACCATATACAAGTGTAGACAATTAATATCATTCACAAATCTTTCATATAGAATATAATTTATTTGAAACAAAATTTAATATTCATCAATGTTCAGAAACGTTACATAAAAAGTATTTATTAAACCTCTCCTCATGTTAAAGTGAAATCCAAACTCACAAACTATGAAATTAAAATAAAATGAAAATGAAAAAATCATCTACTCTAGATCTAATTATATATGGACTAGCCCTCATTAAAATAAAGAATTGATCCTTTATAGGCCACTCGATCCATCAATTCATAAAGCCAATTACCTAACTGGTCATTGGAAACACCTTCTAAGACATGGCCATTATCATTCAAATTTGAATTATAACATGCATAATAATGATGAAATTAGAATCAAGACCATAGTAACTGATCTTCTAATTGACATCTAGGTGGTTGGAGTTGTTGAAGGTCCCATCAACCCAACCATTTTTACATACTATATTTCGTGATGGCCTTTCGTAATTAAGACAAAAATTTATCATTCATGATCCAAATAAATCTCAAATCAAATTCCAAATATTTTGATTAAATCCACTATCTAACCTACTTAGGAATCTATGTCCCATTTTACCCTTAGCCAGTATAAGACTAGACAATTTATGATTGCACATATCTGATTGGACTCATAGTCTAGTTTTTAGGTCTTGAAGTCTTAGATGGGAAAAAAGTGTGTTAAGTTTAGGTTCAAATCCTATTCATGAAGGCCCACATATATTCCTCAATAAGTTCATTACATCTATCCATTTATTATTACTTAGGTAAATCCAACATGTCAATAATAAATGGGGACAACACTACATGTCAAATTACTATTAAGTCATTACATGATGAGGGTCCTACTTGCCTTTAATTTTATAAGTACATGATGTATTCAGATATTTACAAGTGTCAAGATCTCTCTCATTCAGATATTTGTGAGTCCTCATTGATTATTATATTATCTAATTACCCTAGATCCCCAAGATTATGCCATGTGACATCATCTTGAGGACTCACCTAATATTTTTTATTTCATATAACATATTCTTAATCCTAAGGTGTGGATAAATGGTATGATGCCATGTATCATCATCATCTTCACTCATAAGGTCCCCTTCTTGTTTACTTTGTCCATATCATATTAAGGGCCCAAATAATTGAGATCATGTCACATGACATGATCTTAGGAACCCAAAGGGTTGAAGGCCTGAGTTTGTTTCAAAAAATTTCCTAAGAAGTGAAGAGCTAGAATATAAATAAGTGGCAAGATATTTGTGAATCTATACCTATAGACAAAAAATTAGTCATTATTTTTTTAGCATATAAACTAGTTGTTAGACTTTAAATTTCTAGTTTTAACCTAAAAATTTATTAAGGTAAAGCTTGAAAGAAAAGAGTAAAAATTACATAAAATTAATAATTGAAATGGATATTTTGTCAATGACATAATTTATCTATTAAATAGATCAATATGTATGATTAAACACTTAGATCAAAACATATTCAATTTTAAGACTTTAAAAGAGGAAAATAAAATGAAGGAATTTAATAATATCCTTGAGAGCAATAAATCCATGGAATAAAAATCTATAATTAATTCATTTCATAATAGTAAGTTTTTTTTGACATAATCCTACCTAAAATTATAGAAACCTTCCATACTTTATCGATGCCAAACTTTTCTACTATATATCTTGATAAAAAAAAATTGTTTTAAACCCTTAAACTATTTCGAATTAATCCAAAATTTAAAGATTCAAAACAAGATAAAACATCCTAGATAAAGGGTAAAGAATCATATTCTTATGGTAGTCTTGATGAGTTAGATGACCATCAAATTTAGGCTAATATAATATTTATATGTGTGCTAACATTTTTTCCAATTGGTACTTCATGCCACAACATTTTTCACTCATTATGTGTCTAACTTGGTGGCCACATAGATTGATGACTATCACACTCTTAGTTAAATGAAATTTTTACACTTATCTAGATATCATTCACCTTGGAAACTCACAAACACATGGACTACCCTAGGAGACTAGAGAAATATGATCATACCACATGGCATGATCATAGGTGTTTAGGGGCTTAATTGTCAATGGGACTATATAAAATACCATGGGGCCCTAGAGAAATGGGATCATGTCACATGAGATTATATCAATAATTTGGGATCTTGAAGGCCTAGGATTGTATATTTATAATTCACAATCGAGTAACTAGGATCTTGACACTTGTCATCATCCTAGTTGCCTGCAAGGTCTATAGTTAGCCAAAGAAGCTTAAAAGTGGTATGAGGAAGTGGGAACATGGGATTATGCCATGAAACATGATCCTATTTACCTATAAGGTATAAATGAAATGAATAAGGCAAAAATAACCTTAAGAAATCTTACATGACCATGTGCTCATGGAGAAAAACATAGCCATTTAATTTCATAGTTAAACTCTAAGAAAAAGAGATTAAATAAAAAGAAAAGGATAGATAAAAGGAAACAATCATATGCAAAAAAATTAATCTCCCTCAACATAAAATGAAAACCAATCCATTACTAGTCCTAAAATGAGATTATGAACCATAGTTAGCCATTTTGATTTGACTATGAGCAGATATAGACCATGTTACTTAAAAAAAGATCACAAAAATCTTGAGAGTGCCTAGTCTAATTCATCCAAAAGGATCAAAATATAATTAAACAAAAATGAAAAATAATATGAAATGGTCTCATTTTATCAACACTTAGAGACAATTCAACTTGGAAATTCACTAAAATATCAAGTTTTAAAAGTTAATCGGATGCAAATGCTCAGTTGGATAAACCAAAAAAAATAATACTAGTCCAAACTATTCAAGGAAAATAACAAAACCCCTATAGTGGTTAGATAATTTGAACAAATATAAGGTTATATGGTCTAAAATAGGAAATTTGAATTTAATTTAGAACATAGTTAGCAACAAACCAAAATTTATCAATTTTAAGCAAATTTCGATAATTTCACCAAAGAAATCTTAAATGCAACCTTTTAAACCAAGTGCATGTAATAGATTATTTTAAATTGGGTCATATCCTAAAGAGTGAAATAAGTATAACACTGATATTTCATATCTTTGAGTATTCTTCTCAACTAAATCATCAGATAAAATAGGCCCAAACTTAACTAAAACCTAAAAAACTAACTCCAAAGCAAAAGAGGTTCCTTGATTTTATGAAAGAGTTAGGGTGTGTTGTGTAAGAAAAAGTATTAAAATGAAAATAAATTAATACCATGCCCCTTTTATTTTAAATAATTGATATATAATGCCAATTGAAATTGTAACTATTTTAAACTTGTAACTCTTTTTTCAAATGCATGTGCATGTGAATCAAGTGTATGTGAATGTGTACTCAAGTAACTATGGGAATGAGTTCACATACATGTCATATCCCCGCATAATCCCAAAATTATGAACTATACTATATTTTTTTCCCTATATTGTACCGTAATATTATTTTATTTGTTTATGAAGTTAGAATTCTCATGGCATGCCCATTATGATGCCCCTATTTTGAGATGAGAGATAGTGTGTGAAAGGCACTAATATCAAAATATAACTATATAACAAGTGAAATATATATTCATGTAGTAATATATGAACAGTTTTGAATGTATTACATCATAGCATTGAATATATCATTGGAATGCATGTGTGTGTTAGATAGATAAAACACTGAAGCACATAAGCAACATGTACATGATATAGAACATGACACAAAATAAAAAGTAGAATGTATAAGTAATGCATAATATTAATCATGAGACCATAGTAACAAGAACTAAACATATAAGTAAACATACAATGCTTAAAGTCCACATACAAGGGACATGTGAATGTTGTGAAAATAAGTAAGGCCAAAGGACATACTAAAATGGCATGATGATGTCATACAAGTAAGAAATTGTATATGTTACATGCACAAGGCCAAGGGCCACACACAATTATTAAACAAGTCCTAACTTATCATGAAGTGAAGTAAGGATTTGAAAATAAATATAGAGAAAATGAGGCCAGTCTAAATCAACCATATATAACAATGCCATTGTTAACAAGTAGAATATCAAATAGGGACTATAAATTATATTCTTAAACAAATGAGTAAGGAATATCTTTCACTTGTGTGCATATGCTTGTGTGATATGCCCAAATAATGTAGATAATTTTATTATACCAATGGATTTCATGTTTTGTAATGGTCTTGATTATTATTTTATTGATTATTTTATTACTTCATTGAGCTTGACCATTTCCTTTTGTGTAGTAAGGAGTGGATAAAGTCTAAAATATTTTTAAATTTGTAAATTTATTTTATCTAGTTTATTTTAAAATATAAAACATTAACCATTATAATTGTTTAAGGTAATCCAAATAGTGAGATAAATGTGTTAATATAAAATTAAAAATGTCCTCGCCTATTGTATATTGTAAAGGTACAACTTGTACCCACATTATAAACTATTAGGTGGTTATGAAGACAATTTTTTGTCCTTCTAATGATTATAGAAATTTATTTTTACAACTAATTCAAATACCAAAAGAGAGAAATACCATGGAGAGATAATTGGTTGTAACATATATGATGGGGCATGATTGAGATTTATATGACTTTGATATTAGAAACATAATTTTGCATATTCATGACATTATAATTCCATTTTTGACCAATAGTATCCTTGATGTAAGAGCTTGTAAGACATGGTTTTACCATTAAAGTGTCCTACACCACTATAGTGAACTTCAAGTAAAGTGATTTATAGTTAAATATGATTTATACATCATAATATTTGTACATTAAAAGAGAATTTAAAGAGGGATTTTCCAATGAGTACATGACACATGGCCATACATTTTAATCACCTTTTATCATCTTTCCTAGCATTTTTTAGTAAAACTATATTTTTAGAGATAAATATATATTGGTATACCATTTATAATTATCTTCAATTTAGGTGAATAGTTATAATTTAATTATCAAATAAATAATTGTGTAATTTAAATATAATAAAATTGCATGATCATCATTAATATCAATTGAAATTAAAGATGAAACATTATCCATGGCATGAACATGTCTATTATCTTAGTGAGGAATGCTCTCATTGGATAAAGGAGAGAAGTGCATTATCAGACATTGGACCATATTTATATGGGATGAGATTATATTCTTTAATTTGATAAATATTTATAACTTTAATGATAACAAGTTTTGAATTATCATATGTACATAAATATTTGATGTGCAAATTTTGTGTTGTTAACAAGCCTAGTATTTTATCTTCATATTATGATAAGTTTTTTTAAATCACTACTCAATAAATAAAGGGTATCAATCCCTTACACCATATATAGCATAAGACAAAAAGGTGGTCTAGCTTAACATTAGAAAATGTTATGTCATGTTTGACCAATCAAAACTAGGCAAAAGGATATTTTATATTAACCATACTACCTCTATAAATAAAACATATAGACTGATTGTCTTACATACGTCTTTTAAAAATAGTAGATTTGGATAAGCAAGATTACCAATAACTACATACTATAATGAAGTTTTAAAAGGAATAATATAGGCCACATATCATTCTAGGATTAAAAGATCAATCAATTTTCCATCACATAAAATACTAAAATTATAAAAACTTGTATAAATACTAACATGTGCCTTAGCCATGAGTTCTCTACCTGATGGGGGCACCCCATTTTATGACTTTGCTCCAACTGATGCCTCCAATTGGGGATAGACCAGCCTATGCTAACGACCAACAACAACCTTTGAGAATATAGTATTATTATGCCACCAAAGAGGGTATTTGAAAAATACTTAAACCACCCCTTTTACAAGCCACTTGATGGCTTTGACTTGATTAAGATTTCTACATGAAGCTTGCCAAGCATTAAGACCAAAGATAGGCTTCAAAACATCATCCAAATTAGGCAAAAAAATACACCTACTATGAGCTGCTCTTTGAGATTTTTTAGAAGCATCTTCCACTTCCTTAACAAATTGTACTAAATTCAAGAACTAAGCTTTCAATTCATGGAAGGCTAACAAAGGGATGAAACCTAGAGAGTCATGACTAGACTAAGGCAATGTTGGTCAAGGGCTGACAGATAAAGAAGCTATTTGAGTGAATAGTCTCTACCAATACTATGGTAACACAAAGAACCTAATTACCATTTGAACTTGATCACCATCTAAAACCAAAAGATAGAGATTTTTAGCAAAAAGTGATGCCAAATTTGAATTGACTCAGACCCTGTTGCTTACTACCAATGAATCTATACCCAAAAAAATTATATTGCTTCCACAACTTCTGATGAAGGGAGCCAACAAATATTTGAAATATGATTCATATTTACTACAAAATATAAACCCATTTATCTTATCTTGGTTGTGCCAAACACTAAGGGCCATCTCAAAGACTCATTCTATAAGTTTTCCATTCTCAAAATCATAATTAAAATTAATGGCTAGCCAAACTTGATCTAAGTAAAATAACAACCATGCAATCATTATAGAAGTCATGCCAATCTTGGATATCAATACTCTTGATATGAAACATATGGATCCATGTTTACTAATTATGGCAAGTTAAATCCCATTGGATTGAATGCCTCTACCATAATTATGAATAAAACTTCAACATGCAAGTCCACCAAGATCTCAATGAAAATTCTTGACACCTTATAATAGTAAGATCTTAATTTTTAATCAAAATTAAAAATAAATACTTCCAAAACACCATTGAAAAATCAGAAATCTATTTGGTCAAAATTGATATAATTTCCCCAACTTGAACTAACATTGTTCGATCTCATTTCCATAAGTTGATCAATAGCCACATTGGCCAAGAAGTCTACCATTGTGTTAGTTTCTCTAAAGTAATGTGAAGCTAACCAATTAGAGAAAATTTACATTTTTAGCCAAATAATTTCTAGGATATTCATTATTTTCCACAATTTTTTTCTTAGATTTTTCAGAGCTTGAATTACAACTTATGAATCTCCTTCAATTTCTAGCGTAGTTATACCATAATCAATCACCAATTTAAATTTTTTGTCAGTAATTAGGCCTTAGATTCATTATTAGTCCCATCAAGGAGGTTCAAATATAAGGCTCTAATTAAAGAACCACTAAAATCTTTAATCACACATCCTACCCTTGATGCCCTTGGATTTCCTCTATAAGCCCCATCAAAATTCAATTTAAACCAACCAAGATTTGAAGGTGTCTAGATTACATCTTTTCTATTTCTCTTATTTTACTTATTTACTATTGACCTTTGAATAAGAGGCTATTTGATATATTTTTAGGTAGCACATATTTACATGTCACTTTTAGATAACATACCCTTTTTCATTTGAAAGTGTCAAGAGACCACTTTTGAAATGGAAATTTTTATATCTTTCAGCACTGCATATAAAAGATGATCTTTTTTTTAAAATTTCCATGCATTTATTTATTTCTAGATTGTCCATATGAGAATAGCAAGTCTAATTATCCAAAGGGAAAAAAGATAATCTTTAACATTTCCAATTGGCCATGAAGAAAAATCTTGAAGAAGTGTTTGTGGCCAAGCCCATGACCAATCTAATCTATTGCATACCCATACCCAATACTAGTTAGTAAATTTATAATTGAAAAAGAGACAATCTATTATTTCTTCATCTTGTTCACATAGACAACACCTATATGGGCTTACAAAACCAATTTTCTTCAAGTGATCATGTGTTAAAATATGGTCATGAACTGCTAGATAAGAAAATGCACCTACTTTCTAAAGTTCTACTTTTTTTCAACACAAGTAGTTAGCACACATGAGAGAGTCATCCTAAGTTTTAGACATTTTATAACCAAGGTGAATTGAATAAATACCTATTTTAGCACCGATCTAATGTAACTAATCTTCTTTGTTATTCAAAAAAATCTTCCTAATTCTGAGGCATTCTTCTAAAACACATAATTATTCTAAAGGAATAGGAAGGCCCTGAAGACATTTCCAACTATAGACCACATTTATAGAGAGATTATCTAAAAAACATAATCACTCACCTGAGTCCCCCATTGAGATTCCAAAAAAGGTTTAATCTAACTATCTACAAACTTTTATGCTAGAGGATGATGACCATTTAAAGAACCATTCTAAATATCTACCATTCTACCATTGTTGATAGTCTAAAAAACATGTTGGGAAATGACCGACCTACATTTTAACATGAAGTTCCAAACATGGGAATTTATAGGAGGGTTATAAAAAGAGATCATTATTTTTGTGGTGCCTGAATCCAAATATTTGCTTTAAGAAGATTACACCATAAAATGTTAGGTTCAAAAATCATTTTCCAAACCAATTTGACACCAAGCATAATATTCTATAGATGAAAAACTTTGATGCCAACACCATCTTTCTACTTTATTTTGTAAACACAATCCCATTTAAAAATATTATTTTTGTATCCTCATCATATTTTTGCCAAAGAAAATCTTTCAAAATTTTGATCATGGAATTGAAAATCTTGATAGGAGGGCTGAGCACCAAAAATTAGTAAGTTGGCAAAGCACTAAGAATAAATTTGATCAAATTCTACCTACAATAAAAATCCATCTACCCTTCCAAGAATTCAAATAGGCTTTGAATCTTTCCATCAAATCTTGCCAAATTTTAGAGGAGATAGACCATTTAAAAATAGGAACTCCCTAGTACTTTCCTGGAAGCTTCCTAATTTTGAACCTTGAAATATTTCTCAGGTTCTTTTTAGTCCTAAGACAATAGTTCATGAAGAAAAAAGTATATTTACCTTCATTAACATTTTCATCAAACGTCTCTTCATAATTTTTCAATTTTTTTTGACTTCTTTAGCTTTTACAATCATTGATTTTACAAAGAGAAAAGTATCATCTAAAAATTGATGATGAGTAAGAGTCTTAAAATTATCAACAATTTGAAGACCCTAAAGCTAACCTCTTTCTTGAGCATCACAAACTTCTCTTCCCAAAGCCTCTACTAGGATGATGAAAAAAAGGAGATAAAAGATCCCCTTGCCTTAGACCTCTAGTTATTGAGTAAAAACTAGAGGGGCTACCATTAACTAGAAATAAAAACTTTGGATGTAAACACAATTAAAGACCCATTCACACCAATCATTATTGAAGCCAAACTTTAGCATAAATTTAAAAATAAATCTCTAGTTGACTTGATCATATGCTTTGCTTGTATCTAATTTAATAAAAATACCTTTTTTATTATTATGAGACAAAGATTGTATAATTTCACGAGCCATAATAATACCTTTTTAAATGCTTCTACCTGAAAGAAAGCCTGCTTGTTCACCCAAAATCAACTTATTCAACAAAGGTTTCACTCTTTTTGTAATTTCCTTCGAGATGATCTTATAAACAATATTACAAAAAGTAATGGGTCTAAAATCCACAAAGGAATATTTCTCCTCCCATTTAGGAAAAAGAGAGATGGATTTCATATTGAGCTCAACTTTTACTTTTTTCTTCTTTATGCATTCTTCAACCATTTCCTAGACATCTGCACCTATAACTTCTTAAAATGAGCTAAAAATGCCACTAAAAACCCATCTAAACTAGGCTATTTGTCATGAGCCATAGAAAAAAACACATTTAAAACTTCATCCAAAGAAAAAGGATCCATCAATCTCTCATTCATTTCTTGAGAAGTGATTCTAAGAATAAGGTGAAGGAAATCATTTTGAACTCTCAAGAGTAAACAAAGTTCATCATTCAATAAATTTTGAATGTACAAGACTACTTCATGCCTTATTTATTTTATTATTCAAGATCCACCCCTTGGCTATAATGAATATGAGCTATTCTAACCACCTTCTTATGAGCTTTAACTAATTCATGAAAATATGCTAAATTTCTATTTCCTTCTTTGAACCAATTTTCTCTAGATTTCTACTTCCAATAGATTTCTTCCCTACAAAGATTTTTCATATAATCCTTTATTAAATATTTCTCCTAATGATATGCCACCTCATATATCCCTTTATTAAAAATTACATCATTTAACTTCTTCAATTCTTATTCTAACCTTGCTTTTTCTTTGAAAATGGTCTATATTCCAAACTTTCAATTTTTTTTGACATATTTTAATTTTTTGAACATTTGAACCATTTTTTCTCCTTAAACTGAGGGGCATTACCAACACCAATTTTTTAATAATTAAATAAGAGAAGGATATCTCAACCACATTAATTCAAATTTAAAGGGACACCATTTTAAGGGTGAGTCAGAATTGCTATTTAAGATAATCAGATCATTATCAAAACCCAAAAAATGAGAAACCCAACAATCCAATTTTCTGTTATTAAGGTCCCAATTAGGAGTGGTTAAAAAATTATCCAAGTGCTCCAAAATTTTATCCATAACCAAAAATCTATTATTCTAGGTAAACTAGCCTATCTTCATGAGAACATCTTAAAGGGAATTTTGACCCATGAAATTGCCAAAATCTTGAGTCATCTATGAGTTTGAAAAAACTCCACATTTTTAATATTTAAAGATAGAAATAAAATTAAAGTCACCTCCCAATATAAGCTCTTAAAACTAAAGTTTTTTTTAGAAAATCTAAGAGTTCAGTCCATAGAGTAGATTTAAGCTGGACACCTTGCAGACCATATATATTGATCAACACAAATTACAAATCTAAATTAAAACTAGAAATTTTACCCACTTACCAATTCTACCTATAAGCAATTATTTTATATTTTATAGTAAAGGAAGACCATAGAATTTCTAAGATTCCAGATGCACCAAGAGCCTCCACAAAGTTCCAATTCTAACAATTTCCAAATGAACTTGAAAAACTGGTGCTTTCCTCCTTATCAAGCTTAGTTTATTAACATAGAATGATAACTAAAAATTTTAACTTTTATGAGATGCTTAAGCAAGCATATTTTGTTAGGGGCATTCAAGCCCTTAAAATTCCAAGATAGGATCTTCATGATTCTTGTGGGGGGAATTCCCTCTCCCCCCCCCACCCCCATGCTTCACAACATCAACAAATTTCTCCAAAGTGCCCTGCCTACCTTTGAGAATTTCACCTTCAATATAATCTTTATTCATTTTTATAGCTCAACTTTGGTAAGGGCCCAAATTCAAGTTTAGTTTAGAACTATGGGACTACAAGATGGTTAGAGCTTATTTAGAGTTAAGATCCCCTTCATAATGTTGCTCAAATTCTTCTTCCCATTTCATGGTTTCCTTCTCTAAACCTTTGATGGCTAGATCTTCTTCCTCATGATCCTACAAATCTATATTAGAGATAGTCATCTATTTATTTTTGAATAATTATTTAATGAATAGAGATTCATTTTCATTAAAGTCACAACTCTTAATCATTGAATTAGAAGAAATGACCTCTAAAGAACTAATCTTTTATAATAATGCATTAGTCACTTTGATTTTCTCAACCTAGAGAACCCATGGATCCTTAGATGCCACAAACTATTTCTTACTACTGACTTGATTCAACACTTCATCTTCCTTGCTTGAGGGAACCTTTTTTGGTTTCTACTAAGGCTTAAATTTAACCAATTTGGTTTGAAGTTAGCTCCTCTTATTTTTTTCAAAAATCTTGGATGTTCCCTAGTTGATGACATTTATAACATCTAAAAGGAATATTTTACACATCTATCCTCTGGTGCCAAATCCTATTTTTTGTCTTGATAATAATAAATTTAGGAATCTCTTGATCCAAATCTAAAGCCACCCTGACTCTTGCATAGGATTCTCTACCCCTTGAAATAGATGTTGCAACAATTTCCACTACCACACCCACCAAACCTCCCAAGGCTATCAAATAATCTTTGCTCCAATATTCTAAGGGAATTCCATAGAATCTGATCCAAATTGGATAGCTACCCTTTCTAGCTTTAAGAGGGTCAAAATTCAGACTCCAACATTGAATCCATAGACCTAGACCATTTATAGGCAAATTTTTGACTTCAAAATCCTTTTCTCTAGCTTTGAAGGAGTTAAAAATTGTAAAAAAAAGCCTTTAGGAAGAAAATTTACTTTAACTTCCAAGCCCCAATTCTCTTTAATCCATAATTTTATAACTCCCAATGCTAGCCATTTCCCCACACATTTGAAAATTAGGGCACACTCCATTAACTATTGAAGCCTCACTGAAAATGGCTTAGAAGACCATTCCAAGGTTTTAACTTCTCTTATTTTCATTCCATCTCCTAAAAATGCCCCATTTTTAACCTCTTGCTACATTTGTAAATTATTTTCCTCATAATCTTGTAGAAAGTTATCTAGTGATTTGAACCTCTCTTCCTTTTCACCTCCATCTAGAATAACATTTTTCTTTGTAACTTGAGGTGGATCTAGTTGATGCCCTTAAACTAGCTTGCCTTTCCATCTAGACCCAAACTTATTTTTGTTAACTTCCTCATCCCACTAGTTTCTTTCTTCTTTAATCACTACCTCTAAAACCTTCTTGTGATCTTTCTGGCCATAATTTCCTCCAAATTTACCTTTAGCATAAGTACTTAAAGTTGAATATTGTGCCTTGCTGCATTGTGTGCCTACTACCCTAGGTTTTGAATGTGAACCTCCTTTATTTAGTTTGAGCCCTTTCATGTCAACCTGCTTCTCATGTGCTCTGATTTTTTCCATTTTTAATATCATCATATTATTACCTTCACATTTTTTATATTATTCTATGTTATTTGTGTATGAAAATCCAAAATGAAAACCAAAAGGCATGTGTTCACCCTAGGGAGTAACAAAGACAATTATATCCCCATAACCTAAAGTGCATGTTTCATGTGTCATTTTCAACATTATAAGAATTAAAATTATCTTAAAATTTTCAAGGGTAATGGATCATGTAATGGAACAAAAACTAGTTTATTTAAGATAGCTTTCCATTTAATATACTTATATGATATAAAAAGTAAATAAAACTTGGTAAGAAACATAATACACTTTTCTATATACCCTAATATATAGGACTTTGACATCATATATTTAAGTGGATCAACCTTAGTGATGGCATGAATATAATTATGAAGTATATAATGTCACAATTGTTTTGTGGAAAAAACACTAATCATAAATTTTCTATGGAATTGTAATATTTATCATAATTTTGTAAATGGCACATTCATTATGATTGTCATCATGATGTGTAATTAATCACCCAAATCATGATCACTAGTGAAAATGTATAACAAGAGGGGTTAATTTGGATTGGGAGGTATAATCATAGGTTGGTTGAAAATATAATATTTAGTTACATAAGTTTTTTCTGACAAGATTCATCCCATTAAAAAATTATATTTCTTGAGTAACCTTGTAAAATATTACATTTAATCTATTAATTGTGCCATAAAACATGTGATATCTTGAATGAGAATTTATAAACATAAACATTATTTCAAATTAGTTTTTGGTGGAGTATAGAGTAAATATTTTAATTTATTTAGGTCGAATTCAATTCCTTTTAGAAAAATTGTAAAACCAAACTATTTTCCTACGGATAATCCAAAAATACACTTTTTTAGATTTAAACATACATTATATTGCCTCAAGCTTTTAAAAATTTGTAAAAATTTGATAGCATGGTATTTTCAATTCTTTGAGCTAGATAATAAATAATAAATGTAATAATAATTTTTATTATATATGTAATCATAAAAATATGTCGAATAGATTGTTAATAAGTTTCTCTTACTTTTTTTAATCCTCAAGTCCCTCAATTTATGCCTCTTCTAGATACTTAGCTATTTTCTTGTTATTTTTGATATTTCATTATCTTTTTTGATTGATATGCACTTTAGTTAGTTTAACTGTGCTTTTTGGTTTATTTGTGGCATTTTT
Source organism: Torreya grandis (assembly GCA_037957365.1). Classification (NCBI taxonomy): domain Eukaryota; kingdom Viridiplantae; phylum Streptophyta; class Pinopsida; order Cupressales; family Taxaceae; genus Torreya; species Torreya grandis. Next base: position 2,319,610 of record JARHVA010001479.1, read on the forward strand.
TGGACTTTGGTTTTCTGAGGCTCTCTTAGCTCAGTTTGGCTTCTGAGGTGTGAATTTTCCACCTTTTTTTGTATGATTAACATTATATTACAAGTTTTTTTAAACTAATAGAAGTGCAATTTTTAATTAAAAAAATTATCTTGAAATTTTCAAGTAAAGGGTAATGGAACATGTAATGGAGAAACAACTAATTTATCTGTGATAGCTTTCCATATATTATAATTCAATGATATAAAAGGTAAATCAAACTCAGTAAGAAGCATTACCCACCTTTATATATGCCCTAATCAATGGGACTTTGACATAATAACTTTGAGTGGATAAACCTTAGTGATGACATGAGTAAAATTATGAAGTAAATAATGTCAAAAAATTTGTGTGTAAAAAACACTAATCATAATTTTTTTAATGGTAGTATAATTTTTATTATAATTAATAAGTGTATGACTAATGTGTTAAATGGCACATTCATGATGATTGTCATTGTGATGTCTAAGTAAATCACCCAAATCATGATTAATGGTGGAGATGTGTAATAAGAAGGGTTGATTTGGAATGGGAGGAATAAGCATAGGTTAGTTTAAAATATAATCTTTGATTTCATAACTTTTTTTGACAATAATCATCCCATTAAAAAAAATCTTTCTTGAGTATCCTTGTAAAATATTGCATTTTATCTACTAATTGGGCCATAAAATGTTTGATAGCTTGAATTATAATTTATAAACATAAATTTTTATTTTAAATTATTTTGTGGTAGACTATAGATTCTATATTTGAATTTATTGGGTTGAATTTAATTCATTTGAAAAATGTTAAAACCAAACATTTTTCCTAGGATAGTCCAAAAATATAATTTTGTCAGATTTAAATATACAATACATTGCCTCATTCTTTCAGATATTTATCATAAATTGCTAACATGGTATTTTCAATACTTGGCTAATAAATAATCAATTTTATTATATATGTAATCATGAAAAATATGTCTCATAGATTGTTAATAAGTTTCTCCTATATTTTTTAATATAAAAGGCATGACTCTATAGAAAATTCCCCCGTGGTGTGATGAATGATGTATTTTATTGATCTATATGATTAATATTGATTTGGTTATGTCAATAAAATCCATCCATTAATGATAAAATTCCATATCATGTAGTGGAATCCACAATCATATCTATGTTCAGAAATGGAAAATCATATTTAGGATAAGCCTTGTTTAAATTGTGATAAAATGTGTAACATCAAATATCTACATTAGGATTTGGCACTAACACAATATTAGAGACCCATTTAAGATAATAAAAAAATATAAAAAATACAATATCAAAAAGTATTTTGATCTAATATTTGACTAACAAATCTACTTTTGGGTACATTTTCCTTATTTTTTTCTTGACTAGTTTAACATCTAGGTATAATACAATATTATGCATTACCACTATTGGATCAATTTCAAGCATGTATTTATATTCCCATGAAAATAATTATAGATAATCATAATTTTTTTTTGAAAAGAGATTATTTTTATGATGAAAAAAGGTGGAAAGTGATGGAGGAGAGAGAGGAAAGTGATGGAAAAAAAAGGTGAAAGATTCCCAATTTTTTCAATTTAAGATTGGGTAGGAAAACCAATCTAGGATTGAAAACACTAAGGAGGATACACATGAAGATTTGTTCAACTAATGGGATGGAAAGAACATCATATTGGAAAAAGGTGAAGCTATAGGTGTCGATCCACAAGTTCAAATGACCACAAAGAGAGTCCCACTAGAAAAAGGTTATTTTTTCAAGTCATAGTACCCCATGATTATCTTGGGAGGATAGGGTTATAGGAAAGTGACTAGAGGATAAATATACCTTTAAATTTCATGTTTAACCTTCTCTCAAAGACAAAAAGTATTAGTTATATGTACCTAACATAGTCATATAAAAAGTAGACCATATACTAGAAAACTCTCTTTTAAAAAAGGTAAATAGTTTCAGACCCAATATTGATTCCTTTTGAAAGTGGGCCAATAATAGATGGAAAACAAAAGGTAAAATTGAGGTTGTATCCCTTACTATAAATTTATTCTTGATTAATTTCAACAACTAGGAGGACAATTTCAATGTTTTGATGGAGGGACCTTGGTTTATGAGAGCATCTAATGTCTCTTTAAGGCACTACAAATCTATTACAAACTTGAATAGACCAAAAATGAAATATGTACCTATGTGGCTCTCACTTCCTGATCTCCCACTTGAATATTTGGATCCTCTTATTATTATAGGCATTTCAAGGGCTTTTGGCCAACCTATCATGATTGATACAATCACCAAATCCTATCAAAGAATGGTTGCAACAAGATTCTAGGTATGTATTCCTAATAATAACCCACTTCTCCATTCTATCATGATAAAATCTAAATATAGAGTTTGGTCTCAAGGTATCATTTATGAAAACATTGATCTGATATGTAATAAGTACAACATCCTTAGCCATGTATTAAAATTTATTTCAATGATACCTAAAAATTCTTAGATAACTAGATAAGTATAGTCAATAAAACTAGATCCTAAGAGTATGGCTAATATTCTAGAATCGAGTAGAAAAGTTGTTGAGTCACTCAATCATATAATTGATCAATTGAAATATCCAACAAATCCAACATCAAAACTATTTATAAACATTGTCTCACCTTTCTAAAACACTATTATCATCCCACAAACTAAGGTATATTGTGATACAAGGTTAGCCAATCACCAAGATAAGATTATAAATCAATTTGGGGACCTTAATCCCTCATATTATTATTATAATAAACCCAACATGCATAATTTATTGTGTATAATAAATATGGATGAATCAAATATGATCAAAGGGCTTTTTCGATTATTAAACTAGTGAGATGTAACCCTTTTAAATATCATCATAAAAAAATCCCTTTATTTCAAGAAACAAAGAAGGAAGGATCCCTAGGTTGGGAATGTAAAACTAAGGTAGAAGATACCACAAAACTAGGAAATAGAGATAAAATGGAAACTACCCAAACTTAGGGAGGTGGACCTTTTTAAAAGAAGGTAGAAGACACCCTGATTAAGGTAAACAAATTTATTTAAAAAAATCTATAATCCTACTCAAACAAACTAAGTCAGTGCTCTATAATCACCGCTTCTTAGGAATCCAAAGTCAAGGAATAAATTTGGACCTAGGATAAAACAAAAAAAGGTAAAAATAAAAGTGAGGTAGGGGTTGGACCTAAGAAATCAAGGTAGACTCCAAGTATATTGTCATGAATAATGAAATAACTAGTGAAATAGCCAAGGATAGACAAAAGAACCTTAAATTCACTAAATCAAAATAATGAAACTCATTTATTGGAATGTGAGGGGGTTAAATAACCCCAAAAAATAGAATTTAGTTAATAATATGATAAAAAGAAATGAGTCTCAAGTTATTATTTCCAAAGAAAATAAAATGTCTAATGAAATGTTTGAGAAATATATCAATACGTTATGGATTATGTCCAACCACATCAGTGTTATTTATAAAGGGGATTTAGGAAGAATTACAAGAACACAATGGAACTTTCAAGAATTGTAAGTGGAAGTTATTATTAAGAATAATAATCATCTGGTGATTCTTTTCCAAAATAAGAATGGATCCTATCTAATATACACACCCCCAATTCTAGAATGGCAAATAAAAAACTTTGGGAGGACTTAGTGGAATTAAAAAAAATAGTCAATAACTATAAAGGGGTTCAGGTTGGTGTTATTAATTCCCCTTGATCCCAATGGAAATTAAGGGTGGATTGATAATTTTTTTGGAAATCATTGTAGAGTTTAACGACTTCATATATGAAGTAGGCCTAGTAGATGTGGAACTCAAAGGGAATAAATTCACATGGACAAACATAAGCATAGTCTCAAATTTGATTTAGGTAAGACTTTCTAGAATTATGGTGTGACTAAATTGGGATATTTATTATTATAACTCTCTATCCTCCTTCCCATAATTATTCGAACCTTAACCCTATCATATTTGAAGGGGAAATAATTCCTATATTAAAAAATATTCCCTTTAGATTTAAAAACATGTGGATTCATCACCCCAATATTTTTGACTCTATAAATTCATGGTATAAAGATCCTTTATTAGGATAAAATATGTATATATTAGTAAAGAAATTTAATCATTTGAAGAACAAATTAAAAATCTAGAATAGGGACGTCATCAATAATATTTTTAATCAAAATAAATAGATTTAGGATGAACTTATTATCCTAGAACAATAATTTTCAATTCATGGGTATAATTAACAATATTATGCAAAGGAAAATGAATTAATTATCTATTACAAAAATCTAGAAGAAAAAGAAGAAGATTTATGGAAACATAAGTCTAGATGCTTATGGTTGAAGGAAGGAGATAGAAATACAATGTTTTTTCATCAAAAAGATTCTAGAAATATAAACAGAAATATGATCTCTAAATTAATTCTAGATAATGGAAGAAAATTCAAGGACCCTAATGATATCAATTCCCAAATCATCTCTTACTTCAAAAATTTGTTGAAGTAAAATGTCTCACCTAAAGTATGTTTGGAAGAAAAAATCTTTCATAACATTCCAAGTCTATTAATGCTATATAAGAATGAGGAACTCTTAAATCCTAATTTAGTTGATGAAATCAAATTAATGGTGTTTTCTATGGAGGGAGGTAAGGTCCCAAGCCCTGATGGTTTCCCTCCTCTCTTCTTTTAGGCTTTCTAGGACATAATTTACTTAGAGGTGGAAGTAGTAGTTTTTGAATTTTTTAGAGTTGGTACTATTCTAAAAGAGATGAATAGAAATTTTTCAGTTCTTATTCAAAAAATATAGGAGTGAATCAAATTAAATATTTCATACCTATATACTTATGTACTATGACCTACAACATCTATTATATGACTCTGGTTAGAAGGATACAACCCATTCTTGAGAGAATCATTGATGAACACCAGGGGACCTTTGTGTTCAAGACACAAATCATAGATGGTATAATCATTATTCATAAGGATATTAACTCTACATATACTTATAATATAAAGGGTATGTTAATCAAACTCGAAATGAATAAATCCTATGACAAAGTCTTGTGGATGTTTTTGGATAAAACTCTTGAAAATTTTTGTTTCAATTTATTCTTTTGAAACATTATTTATGGCTTCATATCTACTCCTAATTTTTTTGTGCTTGTCAATGGTGTACCCAAAGGTTACTTCTCATCCACTAGAGGTCTGAGATAATGGGATCCCTTATCACCATATCTATTTATTATCCTTACTAAAATGTTAGGTAGACATATTCAAGCTACCAAAACATAAAGTCTCGTTAGTGGGATGATATTGGCCCATAACATCATTCTGGTTACTCAGGAGTAATTTTTTAATGATACTTTCTTACTTAGGGAATAATCAGTTTCTAAATCCATAAGTTTAAAACAAATAATTATTGAATATGAGAAAGTATTTAATCAATGCATCGATTTCTATAAAAACTAAATATTCTTCATAAACATGTCATTGGGTCTTCAAAAAAATATAGCATCTATACTTGGTTGTAAGATAAGAATATTTCATTCCACACACTTGGGGATAACCCTATTTTTAGGTAAATTAAAGGTTAAATATTGTAATGTCCTTATTAATATAATTTAAATGAAATTAGTAAGATGAAAAAGACATCTACTTTCCCAAGAAGGTAAGATACAAATGCTTAAAATATGAATTGAAATAATTATGATCTATTTTATGTCCATTTTCAATTTTCCAAGAAAAATAGATGAGAAAATTGAGTAAATATAGTGTAACTTATTATAGAAAGGATTAGAGGAAAAATTTAGATTCCTACTCATACAAAGGGACAAAGCATGCCTCGCTAAATCTAATGGAACATTAGGTCTCAAAAAGTTGTGATATATGAACAAATCCTTGATTTAAAAATTAGGATGGAAAATACTAAAAGAAGATAAATAATGGACTCATTTTATTAAGGTAAAATATCTAGAAGGAAATAATGAGGATTATCTCCTCTAGGAGGAATGTCCAACAAATGGGTTAGATTTATATAAGGCCATCTCTTGAAAAAAAAATTCTTAAAAAAATATGTAGATGGAAGATTGGTAATGGGGAAATAGTGGAATTTGGAATGATCCTTATATTTCCCCAATCCTCTTAGTGAATCAAGACTTATCAAGAAATAAGCCAAAGATTCAAAACCTCCTAGGGTGCTAAAGTTAATAACTATTGGTCAAATAAAAATGGAAATCCTAAATGGAAACCTCTCCAAATAGATTAAGTTAATGAGGAGGACTCCCATGATTTCCTTAGGCTAAACCTAAAACTTCAACATATTCACATCCTTTGTCTCCTAGAGGGGGACATTCTAATCTGACCAGATGAAGAGAGTGGCTCTTTCTTAGTGAAATCAAGATATATAGTGGATCTAGAACTTGAAGAAGAATGTGATTTTTGGCATCGCCTTTGGTTCAAACAATTTTTAAGATAAACATATTCTACTTACTAGAGGTGACAAATATGAAACTCATCATTGATAATCTTGTTAATGGGGAATGAAAATACCCAATAATTGTGTCCTTTGTTAATCTTCTAAATATTCTAATAATTATCTATTCTTAGGATTCACCTTTAGCTCTTCTATCTTGGATCTTTTGATTTAATGTTTTTTTATTTCCTAGGTGTGGCCTAGTTCTCTTTAGGATCTTGTCATTGAATGAAAACCACCCTAGGGTCTACCTTACCCATATTTATTATGGAACCTTAATCTACCACACTTCCTTTGGGAAATATTTAAAGTGATAAATGATCTTATTTTTTCAAATAAAACTTCTTTGATTAGCTCTATTTTTCAGAATTTGTATCCCTCAATCTTGGAGAATCAAAAAAAATTTCATCCTAAGGACATGGACAAATAATCCTCTATGGATTCTTATATTTTATGTTGTTAAAATATCTCTCATATTGTATAAATTCCTAAGTCTCTAACATTGCAATGATAACCCAAGTGGTCTTGACCCTCAACTAGGTGGATGAAACCCAACTTCGATGGAGCCTCTAGAGCAATTATAGGAAATTTAGGGAGGGGAGGTGTTATCAAAGACCATGATGGGAAAGTGATCATTTACTTTTTTATACCTTTGGGCCACAAAACTAACCATGTTGTTGAATCTATTCCAACCCTTTTTGGTATTAAACTTGCTTCCCATTCTTAAATTCCTAAATTAGTTATTGAGGGAGACTCCCTTAATATCCTAAATGATTTATCAATAAAAATCAACCTCTTCCACACCACTAAATCCATAAAATCAATGATTATTATTTTATTATTTCCAAATTTTATGAGAATTATATCATCCACATTTACCATGAAGTTAACAATGTCGTTGATTGCTTAGCCAAATATGGGGTTCGAATTGATAGGATGGCCAAGTGGGATGGTGATAACTCCATCCTAACCCAAATTTAAAATATTATTAACAATGATGCCATTTACAAGTCATAATTTTTTAATTATATGATCACATGTGGGAACTTTAATTATGGGTGTCCCTATATTATTATCATTGGTGTATCAAAGACTATAGATATTTCATTCATAAAATTAATAACATATTTAAAGTTTGGTTATTGTAGGATGAGTATATAATTTCCCATAATACTATTAAGAAAAGGATTAATAGTTTTCAAACTCAAATTAGGGGTGAATGGGACTACCTATAACCTATTTTGTGTATCGAAGTTCAAGGGAATAAGAAGGTTTGGAAGAAACTTTATAAATGCAACCTCACTAAATTTATGAAGAGGATTAAGGGACATAATGAGGAACTCTCCAAAGATTTTATAATTAAATGGCATAAGTGGGTAGTTATGATGATGGGTGTGAACATTTTATTAACTATAAAAATTATTAGAGAAGTTATTGGGATGTCCTATAAGGGGGGAGAAGTTTTCAAAGACAAGATCAACAAACTAGAGCTGATTTATAAGTTTTTTGAATGGATGTGGTGTTGAAAACAAACAAAAAGGGATTTGCATGATAAGATCTCACCTAATTTTTGTTGGAGATATGTATACAAATAATGAAATATTTAACCCTTGAAGGTAAGTATACATTGATTTTCCCCACCACTTTTTTATTTCTAATCACTTATGTGGGTATAAGATTAGTTTGTCATTCTACCTTTTAAAGTAATTATAAGCTAGGAACCTAGCCTATTAGATTGGTGATAAGAATTAAATAATCCACCATGGCCTCATTATTTTTATTGTTCAATATGGTGAAACCATGAGTGGGAAGCCTATCCCCCTATCTAAAGACTCCTAGGCTAAATACACCCTATCTAATGACACCCCTTTTGAAGACACCCTAGTTGAAGACCCTTTCAAGGATGAATCTAGTCTACCAAAGAAAGAGTAAGGTGCCCCTACCCCTACCCTCCCCAAACCCTTATCCCCCTTTTCTATCACTATTAAGTCTCCTTTCAAGTATCCCACTAAATTTTCTATTTCCTCTACAAGAAAAAATCCCAAACCTATTACCATATATTGGAAAGATGATGATGGATATATGAGCATGAAAAATAGTAGAATGATAGATATGAACACTGAACATAGCAATAAAATAATAATATTTTTTGATAAACTAGAGGGTAGAGGGAGGTCCATGGTCTCTCTCATTAATATTAGAATGAACTAAAAGCTAAAACTATCAAGCTTAAGTAAGAATTGGACAAGGAAAATGATAAGAAATTACCTCTATATAAAAATGAAAGAAATTATGGGTTAGGGAAGGAACATATTGAAGACACTCATCCTTATCTAAAATCTAAAAGGAAAATTAGAATCCCCAAAAATAAGTTGAAACAGGCTCTTGTGGAAGGATCCTCTAAATAAACCTAAGGCAAAATTAACCAAGAATTATTGTTGGTAAAGATTAAGGAAATAGAACTAGTTGCATCATAGGATAAATATAATTCTAATGAGGTCTATGTTTTTATCTAAGGCTATTTATTTTTACTTTGCTTATTTTCTTATTAGTTTGCATTAGTTTAGCTGAAGGACATTTGTTTTACAGCTCGTGGGACTTTGCTCTTTGACTATGGGTTTTACTTATTTTAAACTTATGGTTGTTGGATATTTTTAAAACCAACTTTATTTTACCTATCTAATACAAAATATTTTCAAAGATATTTTCCTTCATCATCTTATAACATGACTGCTAAAAGGACATGTCCAAAATCTTTATCAACGCTAAAATGAAATTCAATTATTTATTCATTAGGCAATGTTGATTGATCTTCCACATATGGTATTGTAATAATAGTATTAGGGCCATCTAATTGTGTTTAATCAATGGTTTAATCACCTTAACCAAAATATTCGTGTGCATTTTTTCATGAGGAAAAATTTTATTGTGGTGAAAAGAATAAAGATCCTCATATGCATATAAATATTCTAAAAGAGACTCCTTATTTGAAAATTCATCTAATGTTAAAATTTTAGGTGAAATTGTGTTGATAATGAGCTTAAGGTATACTAATGATAATTTAGAATCATGATTGAATTCATTATTATGCTCAAAGTGCATATGTGTATGAGGTATGAACTTGGGTGTTTTTTTAGCTTGTTTAGGTCCATAAGATGTGGACTTATCATTTTACACAAGATATATTTTCCCCTTATTAGTAAAAGTCATAGTTTAATGGATAGTACCTTTATCAAGTTTTCTTAATCCTTTTCAAATAGTATACTTATTTTTATTTTTAAGTGTTCCTTCAATGGAGGAAGGATGCATATATGGAACATAAATATCTATGGGATATATTGCACAATATTTGAAAGGATCTTGGTCCAAATGACATGTTTATATATAAACCTCGAGGAATAAAATTAATACATTTATGTAATTTAAAAGGAACAACATTCATGTCATGAATCCAAAGTTGGGATAATATAAGATTATAATTAAGATTATTAGGTATAAATTGATAAATAGTGGCAAGAGTACACATGCCCAAAGTGATATTCAATGTAATTTTACCAAGTACTTGTTGTGGAATGTTGTAAAATATATATTTTTCATATCTTAATGGGTGAGATCATTTTCCATTATGCCAATTGAATTTAGGAAAGACATGTTATAAATGTTCAATCCTAATCCATTATTGGCAATTACTATTTTGAACACCTTATTTTGTATAAATAATTGAATGCATAGGGGTAAATATTGATTGAGAATATGATTTGGATAAAAATATTCCCTTTCAACAAAATAATTTCTTATGTCCATTAGGTAGTGTTAATAAAGAAACTATGTAATAAGTTCAACATTATTAAGTAAAAGTGTATTATGTAATACACCATATAGGATATCATTATATTTTGGAATTATTTATAATATATCAAGAAATTAAATTTTGTCATTAGTATTCTTTAATTTATCTAGGATGTCAAATCCCTTAGACTGAGTAATTTTCCCTGATGGGGGGTGGGGATAGGAACATGAGGGACTTTTCCCCATCAAGTATTAACAACATGAACATTATGAGGTTTATTAATAAAAAGGACTATGTACATGCATTTTATCACTTATTATTTAAGAGAGAAATTCATATTTAATTTTATTTTTTATTAGATAAAGTTAAATGGTTAGGGTTTTTATAGGTCCCTATTGACTATTATAGTCACCTTAATCTCTTGACACATGATGTACATGGGAAAAAGCATTTTTATACCAACATCAGTTGAGTATAGTCTTTGAAGTACCTTCAAGATGACTATGTTAGCCTAAGAACATGTATGTTGAGGTAATTGAGGTTATTTGAGATTTTAACTTCATTAGATGAGGTCTAACAACCATTTTCTAAAGTCATGGGTAGGTATTAGTCCTATAGGAGGCCTATTGTCTTGGTTTTTAGTTTAAAAATGTGTGTCAAATGTATTATATGAGGTATTTAACCTTAACAAGTCCCACTTCATGATGAAATGAATTAAAATTATCCCTCAATGTAAAATATTATTAGAATTCCCAATAGCTTAGCCATTAAGGTCATATTAACCTTTTAAAGGCATTATAATTACCTTCCCATGAGAAATAAAACAAAAGGTCTTAAGAAGTACTTATGAGTTCATAAAAGGGTCAAAGGTTCTTAAGTCACTCATTAAAGTCATTTTAGAGGGAGAGAAACATTCTAAAAGGTTAATGCCCAAAATTTACATCTCAAGCACACACAAAACCACACCAATTTTTTTTGAGACAATTCACTCAACCACACTAATACAAAATAATCAACAATCAATATGGTTACATAAGGGACAATAACTGGTAAACAACACTTACTACAAATAAGTTTGATTTTTAAAAACACTTCTTAGTTATAACACAATAGATCTATACCTCAGCCTTTTTTGAAAAAGGAAACACAATAAAGAATAAGGCACATATCTAAAATATTGAAGAAATACAAGCCAACACTAAAGGTCCAAAAATTAGACTCCATAATAAGTAGGATTATTTAAACTTGGTGAAATTGGATTACGCTCCTCATAATCCCAAATGTTAAACAAAGAAACTAAGATCACATATTGAATATAATTAAATGAAAATCAACATAGAATGAGATCATGGCATTAGAAATGGATAAGGGTTAATTAAGTGAAGAGTATAATTCTAAAAATCATGCAATCACAAGTGCATAATGGCTCACTAAATAGATTTGGATAAAATATCCTAGAAGTAATACAAATTAAATCAAATTTGATAATCAATCATTAAAGCTAAGGACAACTCACATGAGTCATAAAATAGACCTAGTGTAGTAATAATGAGAAATGAAAAGTCTAAATCAAACTGGAATTATCAATAAAAAATTGGTTCAACTAGGAAACTACTCATGAACAAGGTACAAGGAGTACTCACCAAGAATAAAAAATGATATTAAAAATTAAATAAAAAATATTAAACGTAAATATGAAACTCAAGGTAATAGGTTACAATTTTTAGATTAAGAAACATTAACCCGGTTGATCATTGCAACAACCTTTCCAAAGTGACCTCTCAAACTAAAATCAGGGATGACAAATTTTTGAATAAATTTGATTTGAGAAAGGCTCACTAAAATTAGAAAATAGACATAAAATCATAAACTAAAGGATTCTATATAAATTTATAGGTAAAAATTATTAATAACAAGTTCTTGTTTACCCTCAAGACTTCTTTAGCTATTTTTGTCAACTCTATTTGGAATTGACTTCGTACGTTGATAAAGGAAATTAGGTGTAGAAAACTACCAAATGTCCCCAAAATCAGATCCACAAAAGACCATAGGAATAAGGTATATAATTTGTGGTTATATAACCTAATTCACAATGATAATTCTATAGCTTACAAGTTTTTGTTCCTATAAAACTTAAGTTTAGTTATCAATTGAATCCTATTTTTGAGTAGAATTGGCTCATTTTTTGAATAAGAAAAATATGAGTAAAAAATTGCACTAAATCTCATAAGATTGCACACATTCATATAATCATCAAAAAATAATCCCAAAGGATGATGTATCTAACCATGCTTTAAGGTAATAATTTAAGTCTTAATTTCACTTCACTCTTTTAATAATATTTTAAGGGATGCCTCAAGACTCACCACAGTCAACTCTTACAAGAGCATCAATAAAATCAATATGTTCAAGGATGTACTTTGATCATTGTGGATTTATTTTGGTGTTATAGGTCCTATAGGAACCGAATGAGGGTGATATAAGTCATTAGGTGTCTTATTTGGATGTTTTTTTGGCTTGGGAGAGTTTCCTGCCAAAACACTATTTTGAAAATTTGAATTATGTCCTTAGCTTAAAAGGTATTTATTGATGTAGTTCTGAATTATTATGTTTTAATTGGTTATTGAGGTTATATGAGGTCTTATTTAGGTTTTTAGGTTTGCTACCAATGTAAAAATGTAATATATTTCAAAAAGTCAATAAAGATTATAAATACCCCATCATTTGTGAGGTGGAGGAAGATAGTTAGTAGTTACATGTTTTGAAGAATGTAAAAGGAAATATAAATGTTATAGAGTAATTTTATGCATATATAGGATAATATTATTAAGTATAGGAAGTAGAGGTTTAATAAGGTGATAAGAAACATGAATCCAAAGAAGTTACAGATCTGTCTTTGAAGGAAAAGAACAAGAAATGACTGTATGTTGTAAATATATTTTAGGAATCAATAAAGAAAGAGTATTTTGTGTTGAATAATAATTTTGAATTATATTCTAAGATTTTATGTAATTAATAGCAATGATGTTTAAATATATTATATTGTTATAGAGGTAACTTGCAATAGTACTACAAGCCTGCATTAAGAAGGGTGAAGAAATAGTCAAGAATGTAAAGTTTTATCAAATATGATACTTTTTAATGAGGTAAAACATGGTAATAATGTAATTTTGAGGTGTATCAAATAGGTTTAGGTTTTTTTATCATACATTACCATATGTGTCATTTGGTATCCTACAATCTCAGCGTTATATGTAGTTAGTCATAATCAAGGTAATAAGAGTGTAGTTACATGCTTTGAGGTTCAATTATTAAGTAAAAATCCTTTAAATAAGGTTTTTTTATGATATATAAACCTTAATAATTTTAACCCAAGTCTTGAAACCTTTAATAATTAATTGGATCCTTCTTTATAACCCTTGGACCTATATGCAGGGTTAAAACCCTAGATAATTAAAAAATGTGGTATAGCCTTTAATTTATCTAACAAAATAAATAAATATTTATTAGGGAGTTTATATATATTATTTTTGAGTTAATTTAGAAGTTATTAAGTGTTCTAATGGTGTATGTATAAATAAAATGATGTTGCAAGGACTATACCTTGTTGAAAACCCTATCAAGAAACTAGAATACTAATCAAATTAAGGATTAGAGTGGTTTAAATGTTGGAGAAGATAATTATTTGATTTAAATAGTTTCCAAAGGTTTTAAAAGTCATAATATAGTTATTTAAATAATTTGAATAAGTTACAATCTCAATTTATTGCATTTGGAAGTGTCTTGACATTCTCAGGATTGTTACAATCCTAGACCTAAGGTTTTAGGAATAAGTTTGTATAAATCAAGTTATAACCATAAAAATCACTTGAAAATTTATACTAATATGTTTTTAAAGTCCAAAAATAATATTTAATAGGTTTTTAAGTTATACTATATCGTAAAGTACATAAATAAGAGACTATGTGTAAAGGAGGGGTAAAGAGACCTGACTAGGTCTAAGTAGGAGATATAAAATGTATCTAGGAAGGGATTTAAATCAAGAAAATTCATTTAGAGATATAAGGGGATATATTTTATCCAAAAATTACATTATGTTTTCCATACTTATTTTTACCAATCCATACCAACTAAAAAGGTTTAAAAAAGGTTACTTGAGAATGAGAACATGAACAAGGAGTAAGTAGTCATTAAGGGGATATGTTTGGAAGTTGTGTGGTTGGATGAGAAAGTGATAGTGGGATATAAAAATTATTAATATGGTAATAATAACATTGATTGGATTAATTAAACTTGAATCAAATTTTGAACACTGAAGTTTATGAACCTTGGTGGAAGTAAGAACAAGTTGCATAAGAGAAATAAAGTCAATAATGAGGTTTGAATTGGAACCCAAGAATGTATATGTGACTAAGGGAACCAATTAAAGATATATTAATGTAATCAATAAGTATATAAGAGGACTTGATAGTGTAAATAATCAAGAACTAGTTGATAGAGTGAATTATATCAAGATGGAGATTAAGTATGAATGCAAGAATTATTGATTGTAGGTGTCAGAGATATGGTTATATTAGGGAATGAAATAGGTGTTTGAATCATTAAACTATCTTTAAAGGGTTCCTAAAATGATTAATCTATGTGATTCATTAATTTTATGTCAAGACACTTAGTGATAATCTGGGTTAGAACATATATTTGTTGTACTTATTAATTTCAATTGTAAGTGTTTGAACCAATGTTATATGCATGACTAATAATTCATATTAGTATTAATAAATAATTTCATGTCAATTTAAACTCACTATATTTCAATTTTGACATTAAAAATATTTTTTTCCATATAATATTCTTAACTGTATTTTACTATTCGATTAATGTGTTCTTAGCAGTAACACTATCATCAAATTAGGAATATTAAAAATCCCAACATATATTTATCATAATGATTAATTATTTCACTTAAGTGAGGTTTAATTATTTTCCTCAACATAGTTCTCAACATAAAGATAAATAATTTCCAAATCACTACTACAAGTAATTATATTAGTCAAATTCTAGCTTACATTTAACATCAATGTATTAAATATTACATATAGATTGTTATAAATTTATATTAAGGATTATTATTATACATTGATATATTTAAATGATACTAAAAAAATTATAGCTATTAAGCACATAAACTCCTACATGGATTTTTTTTAAAGGTAAGACACACCAAACTAATGATCATCTCTAGGAATAGAACTTTACATTTGACCCATTGGACAACAAACATATATACACAATCTACTCAAAATAAAACTTAAAATGAACACAAATAAGATGTTATTAAACCAACAAGGAATATTATTTTTCTACACTTTATCTAGCTTAGGAATCTCTCCAACTTGCACTATGAAAATAGTCAAAATAGAAGGCATTAGCTTATGTTGAGCAAGAGATTTATAGTCCCTAATCCATTTAAATTTTATAAAATAATAAACAAATTTAAATGTTAAACTAGGAACTAAAAAAACATACATATGAAAATTCATTAAACTACTCGAGACAAATACATGAGTAAATAATAAGATTAACATCCACACGACATATAGCTACTAACATCCCAAGTCTACTCTAACCCTCTAATAACTGTAATCAACATTACATTAATGATAATAACTTACCATCACATAGTACTACACAATCCATTTAGGTCAAACTAACAAAATTGACATTATTATACATTGTATAACTACTTACTTTTTAAATCCCATCAGGTATGATGTTAATAGAAATAATACTAAGATTTTCTAGTCAATTTCCATGTGTAAAAAAATTTGGTTTGGAAATGCAGTATCAAATCACTTATATATTCATTAGGGTGAAAACTAGACTTAAAATTGTATTCAAGGTTCCCTGAAGTGAACTAAGTCATCAAAAATTCAAGATATGGTATTGTTACTAAATTTTATGTATTACATAGTTAACAATCAGAGTAAAATCTCAAAATTCTTCAAAGGATAAATCTATTCCCAAAGGTAATAACGAAGGATCTAGTCTAGATTCTTTAGCCAATGTGGATGGGTATTTAAATTCCATAAAAAATACTCTTCTAACGATGAAATATCCACCATTACATATCTACTGACATGCATACGCATGAAATATCCATTCTATAACAAAAGTATTTTTATTACTCAAATATTACATTTATATAAAACTTCGAATCTTAATCCTGACAATGTTAATGAAGAGGAAATGAAATTAAACCTATAAGTATAAGCTTTATATTTATACCAAAATGTGAATATATAGACATGTACTAAATGTATATTTAACCATTTAACATTAATATATAAAATTATTCCAAAATTGTATAAAATATTATTTTCCTTAACTATATACCCATATGTATGGAATTTTATTTTTAAACCCATGTTTTATATTACATAGGTTATTAATGAGGTAAACATAAAATATTATTTCATTTATATATTTAAATATATATGTTAATATATATACATACATACATACATATAAATATATATAATAAAAACATTTAAAAATTAATATATAATTTATTTTTTATTTATGATTATTACATAATATAATATTTTAATATATTGAAACAACCCCTTTTTTTCTTAAAAAAGAAACAATTATAATCATTTATACCATTATTAATATATTTATTTTATTTATATATATAGGGTTGGCCAAACCCTCGATACAGGGTATTGTTTTTATTTATTTAAAATTATATATATATATATATATATATATATATATATATATATATAATTTTAAATAAATAAAAACAATACCCTGTATCAAGGGTTTGGCCAACCCTGAGGCCCCCGACTATGGCCATGGCCATCGGCCTGGTCATGTAGGGATTTGGAGAAATGACCGAATGGCCATCCCCTTCCCCTCCCATTATGGGAAGGGACTGGGGAAGGCACAACCATTGTCTCCCCCCCGTCCACACCCTTCCCACCCCTCATTCATTATATATGTTGCAACATATAAACTTCAATATATATATATATATATATATATATATATATATTTTAAAAGTCTGGTATTCATGAATTTTAATATAGTTCAATATGTCATAAAATGATAGAGATTAAAATAGGAGAATCTCTTGCCCGTTTATAGCTTCATTCCATTCTCCTTCCTCCTCCATCTCTCTTCTTCTTTCTCCTTTGCCAATATTCCAAATTAACCTCTCCTCTTTTTTCTTGACATTTAAATGGAGAGACACTTGTATTAATTTATTATTTTATTTTAGGGTTAGGGTTCCTCTACTGCCCCCCTGCCTGCCAACATTTTTTATTTATTATTATCATTATTTATAACTGGGTTGTCATCAATTTGTTTTTATTCAATTAAATTTACCATTGCCCTAATTAAAAAAGTAACACACAATATTGAATTTTATTATCCAACCAATAATATTATTTAACTATTATTAACATAAAAATATATTTACCCAAATGTGTATTTTAACACACATAAACTAAGATGACATTATCTAAAACCAATTATTTATTTATTTAAAATTTAAATACTTAAGCATATCTATTTATTAAATCTATTTAACTACAAAATATTATTTTAATGTATATATCAATGTATGTATATAAAACCATACATATGCCCAATATTATCTGGGCTCAATCGCAAAAATAACTATGTTATTATTCTCATCTTAAAATTGGGTTTTGTTGTCAACACATCCAAAAGATACAAGTCAATCAATTGTTACTCACTTAACATAACATAGACACTTGAAGAGTTATAGCAACATATTTGAACAACACAAATCTGGTCCTAACATGTTTAAAATATTAAGAATAACAATCGAAATGGAAAATCCTAGAAGGAAAAAGTGACATAATATACAAAAATATGAATCATTGTAAGCATCAACACAGATAACCCAAGGCAATCTTACATGAGGCTCAATGAAATTGAATCTAAGATAACACAACAAGGTGGCCTAAACAATACTAACTACTATCTATAATATATCTCATTCACATGTCGAGCGAGATGACACACTTAACAAATTGGTCATCCACATGATGACACATTGTTGAGAGAATGCATATGAACCTGAGAAGGGTATTACAAAAGGTATTATAAATTCACTTTGATATTTGAAAAATATTCACAATATCTCCAATCCATACACATTGACTAGAAGTACATTTTACTTAGTACGTTTCCCTCTATTCCTACCTCATTATAGACTTTTCCATTCTCCAACATGGTAGGAGTGATTTAAAAACATGACTAAACCATTACCTTCCTTAAATATCTTATCTTGACACTCATATTGTTTTAAATATTAAGGATCATAAAACTAGGTTTGAAGGTATTCAAGAAGTTGCAAGACCTTGTTAGAAGCAAGGAACATAGATAATGAATTTTATTCCAAGGTCTAATGTAGGTTTCTAGATGCCTTAAGGTTTTCAATAGGAAGAAAACTTTGAAAACAATCTAAGAACACAAAAGTTTTAATTCCTTAAAGGGTTAGTAGGTTCTTTTAGATAAAAAAGTAGAGATGATAAGATTTTACTAAAAATCCAATGCATATTATAGATATTCTTGAGGTTTTCAATGAGGAGATGTTGTTTTACAAGCTAAAAGTATCTAATTTTAGGTTTTGGTAATACCTCCATTATTTTTAAGATTTTAGTATCCAAATATGTTCATACTATACCTTCAAATTGTTTATAAAACATTTACATGATTGTATTAGCATATTACATTGCCTTCATACTCCAAATGTCCTTTATGTAAGCCATTGACAGAGGATGAAGAGAGTTTTGTGCTTGTTGATGGATGTTGTAGTTTTTAATGAATTTACAAGGAATTTTAAGATAATACCAAAGTATATAAGATGTAAAGGAGACAATTTATGATCAATTAATGAATCTTAAATGTAGAATATTAGGGTTAATATCATAAAACATATCTAATGTGAAGTTGTAGGGTATGTTTACAAGGAACACTAACACCTTATATATGTTATACAGGTGCATGTACCAAAACAAGTCTTGGATGTTGTTAATAAGGTTGTAAAGATCCTAATATGGATGTTTATATTGATGGAGGATAGAATCACATCATTTTTCCAATAAGAGTGCAAGCAATTCTAAAACCCTACTAAACCCCAAGCTCAAAGAAATGCATTTTCAAGCATTTTTGAGGCTATAAAATGATAAAAATGGATATTTATACCTATTTAAAACATTTTAAAGGATATTAAGAGGTATTTATGTAAATATGTTAATTTTTCATGGTCTTCAAGACATCATTCAAGAAAATATGTAGGCATAGATCTGTCATTGAGGCTTCTGATGTTATAGAACTCAAGAAAATATGTGTATATAACTTCATAAGATTTAAGAGAGTATTCGAGAATAAAAATAGGGTCTTAGTTTCAATGAATAATGAATCCCCATAATGTTCTTATAGACTTGTAGTGACAAAGCATGAAAGTTTGTAGTATAAAGTTAGATTGAGTTTCATGAGTTGTAGCATAATTCAAATATAGATGCAAGTCTACAACAGGTTGTGAAGGGTGTTTTAATGACCCTGTGGGTTAACAATAAATATTTAAAGAATTATAAAATGGGTGTCATATATGTTTTGAGGTATCCACATCTTCATGACCATATAAATCTCTCATTTAGGCCTATAAGCATATTGCATGGGTCATATCAAGTAGTCAAATGAAGGACTGTGGAGTTATTAGCAAGGTCTTTGAATAATTTATAAGACACGATGATAATTTAAAGTATTCTTAAGAAACTATCTACACTTTTATAGAGTTTTTTATAATATTTAAATGAATCATATTATCCTTCATGAAGAGAAGGATGAATAACAAGCTCCAAAGACCCTACCATCATCCCTGCAACATGTTATATGGTCTTATGACTCTCTTTGAAGGTTGAAATACATAGTTTCATGAAGATTTAAGCCTTAAATAGAGGAGAAACAAGATTTCATTCTGATCTAAGGGTTTCCAACACATTTTCAAGGGGTTTTTATGGTTGTAAGGGTATTTATGTAGGTTTAAGAAGAGATTCAAACATGATCAGGATGATACAGGTCTATTACATAATCTCATAAATGATAAAACCTCCTAAAAGGTCCTAATATCATGATTGTTTCAAGTGGTATTCAAGGTTTTTAGAATTTAATTAACATACATAGGCCTTCTCATGAAAATGGTGAGGTTTCAAGTCATGTTCATGGGTAAAACTTAACTTTAGGTTTTGTGAGGATAGGGTATACCTTAATGTAGCAAGGTGAGAATGAATTATAGCTTTTAAACACACTAAGTGATTTTTAACAAAGACCAAGAGATTAATTAGGCTTGAGGGAGATTTTAAGAGGTATTTTGGGATCCAAGTCCATATAATGAAGATGATTACAAGTTTTTAATGTTGAGGTAATGCTGACACAAGGTTTGAAGCATGATTTAGGAGTATGTATGCATGTTACATGTTTTATTGCCTTAATATCTATATGAGAAGCTTGTAGGCATAATTAACAATGTTTATAATCAACATATAGGTGTACCTATCTATTAAGAATACTTTTGTGAGATTGAAGAAGAAGATAAAATCTACTGGCCCTCAAGATAGAGACAATATTCAAAGCTCTTACAAACTATATTTTAGGTTTACACCCTATCTTTCAAGGTTTTATGACCTCTAACAAACAAGATAACTCAAAATAAGTGTAGGTAGTCTAGACAAGATTACAAACATTTTGGCTAGGTTTTATGATCTTGTCAGGAGAGACAACAAGGTGAAAACATGTCTATAAGTTATCAAATGAACTTACAAGTTTAAGAGAAATATTGGAAAATTTACAATCATCTAACAGGCCTATAATAAGTCCCCAAGGTTCATTAATAATGGAAAAGGTTATAATGAGCATGAAATATCAAGTTAAATAATTATAAAGTGATGTTAAAATGAGAAATATATTCTTATGAGATTGTCAAGGAAACATAAAAAGTTGTAGGCATAGTTTGTTAGGCTTACAATGATGAAAGCTTGTGAAGTGAAGTTTTCAAGCATGAGACATACACCTATGTGTCTAGGTAGGGCTAGAGTCTTGAATATGTGTTTATTGTTTAATAATATGGAATACTGGTTCTCAAAGATCCCAAAAGAGCTTGTATGTCACAACTTAGGAGTTTTAAGCAAGTTTTAGGCAACAAGAACATGATTACAAGTTTTCAAGGTGGGTTAATGTAAGTTGAAGGATTTCAACTATTGAAGAAGGCTACCTGAACCTTAATTAAATATTCTAAGGCATCCACATGTAATTTATTAGGTTTCAAACCTAAAATTATGTCTTCATAGGTTTATAAGCTTGCTAATAGGCCTATAATGGTTCTCAACATGCCTTGGTAATAATAAAAAATTATCACTAGCATCATAAAGGACTATCAAAGAGGTTTTCAAGAATGGTCATGAAGTGCATAAGCCTATAACATGTTTATAAATCCTTATAAGAATTTTTAAGGAGCTGAAAATAAATATTTTAGGCTTTCAAAGTGGAATATTCAAAGTGTCAAGCTTATCCCCAATGTATTTATCTCAAAGAGAAGAAATTACATCCATGAGCATGATCTAAGACCTAAAATCAAGTTTCAAGATTGATCAATTATGAAGGATCACTGTTCCAATCATGTAAAACACTTACCTATAAGCCTACAAGACATTTTTAAAGATGTCAAGTCTTCTCAAGAGTAATCTACAAGTATAATGTTAGGGTTGTAGGGTAGAAAATGAGAAAAAATGATCCTTAAAACATGAAAAGGCATGTTCTCAATCTTCTCATGTTATGTCTTGATGGGTGGATTTCACTAACACCTCAAAGTTTTGGTGTAGCAGTTCATTACATGTGGTATCAAAGCCTCCACTCAGGTTCAAGTCACAGAGTCGGTGGCTACGCCAGCATGGCAGTGTTCATCTGGGGCTCATACACATAGGGAATCCTAGTGGTACAAGTGTAAATCTGGCCTAGAGTCTAGGCTTCAGAAGTGTGGTGGGATGTTATGATCCTGATGGGTGAATTTCACTAACACCTTAAAGTTTTGGTGTATTGGCTCATTACATCTAGTATTAGAGCCTCCACCTGGGTTCAAGTCACAGAATGGGTAGCTACACTAGCATGGCAGTGTTAGTCTAGGGCTCGTACATATAGGCAATCCTAGTGGTACAAGTGCAAATCTAGCCCAAAGTTTGGGCTTTGGAAGTGTGGTAGGATGTTATGATCCTAATGGGTAGATTTCACTAATTCCTTGAGGTTTTGGTGTAGCGGTTCATTACATCTCAAGGAGTTCTTAGGGGAAAATATCAAATCAACTAGATTCTCAACCTCTCCAATCAAACTTTACCTAAAATTCAAGACAAATTTAACTTAGTTCATGCTTTCACAACATGTATAACACTACTAAGGATGAAGTAAATGGTCATAAGGAGAATTAAGGAGGTATGGAGATGTTGATAATTTCCCCTAGATATGTAACTCCATCCATAGAGTGGAAGTCATATAAATTCAATGACAAGGCTTTAAATGGGTATTTGAAATCCATTTTCAAGGTAAACATTCAATAAACATGACAGTCATGGCAAGTCAACTTGAGATAGATCCACTCTAACATGCATGCAAGAGGATATGGTGAGTTTTCTAAGAATATAACATCCTTTAAGGAGCACATCCATCATCCATAAGTGGAAAGGGATAAAAATAGAAACTAATAAGGTCTCCTCTTTTTCCATTATGCCAACCTTCCTTGAATATCTTCATGGAGTAAGCCTAATGCATTAGAGAGATCTTAATGACCTAATTTTAGTTTGTCTCATTTCTTGTATAGGTTAGATTGAGGGAGTAATAAAAACATTTATGAGGTCTTCCATTTCTCTCTTCTTATCTCTCATCTCTATTTATTATGTAGGATTAAAAATGACTTGTTCATGATCCCTCTTTTTTGGTATGACAAAACTTTACTCTTTTTGAAACTTTTAATACTAGATTGATGCCTTGAATCATATAAAAAATGATATTTTCCTCTTATACATTATCCATTTTCTTGAGTATTGCATAAATTGGAACCTTTCAATTTCATTTTTGGAAGTTTCCTTTCATTATGTTGTTGTCCTATTAGTTTTTCACCCCTATTTATAGGTTGTATATTATGTGGATCACTACATTCATACAAATTACTAATGAAAAGGTTGATAAAGTTATAGGTTTTATATAATTTACATGATTTACTATTAATTTTGAGGATTTCTTGTGTCATTCCAAGTAGGTGGAGGAGATATCTAGACTTGGTGCATCACCTCTTTTGTAGTTTCAATTTATTCTCTCCCATTTTCCATGATCAAAACACATAGTCTTAGATTTAAATAGGCCTGTTTAATATAGTTTTAGGCTTTAAATTGATCTTAAATCAAGTGCACATAGATTAGTAAGGAATATATACTTGTCCAAAGGTTCATCCCAATGAGCCAAGGTCCCACACCTTGGGGATGATCCCACTATTTCACTAGATTAGATGATTAATCAAAAGGTTGTAAGATCCAAGTGAAAATAGTCTCATAACCAATAAGAGGGTTTTCATAGTAGGTTCCAAAACCTTTGTAAAGGATCAAATACATTTTTTAAGAGTAGGTCCCATAAATTCTACAATATAACATAATAGATAAGGACAAATAAAGGGTTTTAAAAATAGGTCCCATAAAATTTATAATAGAATAAAGAAGATTTTTAAAAAATATTAGATCCCGTAAATTATATAATAGAACATAACAATGAAACCAAATAAAACCTATATAGATAACACATCTAAAACCCTAAGAATTGGTAGACCAAATGGTGTATACTAGACACTATTCCAAACTTTTAAAAAGGTTCTTCAAGTAAATTTTCATAACTACTTGAAAATAATTGAACAAGGGTATGACCAACCTCAGATCCCATAAGAAATCAATGAAATTATCATAAAATCCATTACTATGGTGCTTTGATATATATATTCAACAAAAAATTGTTGAATAAATACAATTTTACACCTCTATAAACCACATTGAAACCAACATAAAATAACTTGGGACAAACTTGAAATGAAGGGAAGTTATCCTCAAAGGATTCAGCAAGATTCCTTAGTAGAATGGATAATCTCTTGGACAATAATTTTGAGTCCAACATAAATCTCCTTCACCTCCAGACCATTGTCTAGGGGTCATGAAATAAACTTTGAGCACCAATGAAACACAAACCCAATGCACATAAACTATAAATTTAAAACTTCTACATGGGGTAAGAAAAGAGTTAGTTTGGGACTTTTTCATCCAATAAGATTTTTAAAAAAATCATAGACACCCAAAATAAAACTAGTCTTCCAATCCCCCCCCCCATAGGATGGGGAATAATAATCACATACATTATAAGGGAATGAGTCATGTGTGGGTTGCATAACAGTCTTGAAAATTCACTCAGAACACGCTAAGATCATGATATATTTTTCTTGCCTACTAGTATTTTTAAAATAAATATCAATTAGACTCAAGACCTTTAGCCAATTTTTCCTTAAGAACATATCAATCTAACATATTTACAATAATATCATATATTAAATAGATTAGTCACTTATAATTCATAAAATCTCCACTCTATTTGTTTCATTCACCACAACCATTTCAAAATTGTTAGATTTGTCACTTAGAGTTCACCAAACTTCCAAAGATCCAACAATGAAAGACTTAGCATTAATCACCTATGATCATGTCAATAAATAAAAATCACCATAAAAACTCTACCAATCTATTGCAAAGAACCAATCAATCTATCATCTTTCCAATAATATCCCATGTTTAGTAGATCTATCATTTAGAGTTTGTGAGACTACTGCTCTAGTTTTTTCCTTCCTAGTGGAAATTTTAAATTTTCTAAAGTCAAATTTCATTTGTTTTAAATCATAAAAATATGAATGTTATAATAATATCAAGTACAATGTAATTTTTATTGTTCTAAGGTGGCTTTTTTAACATCATTAAATCTTAACCATGTACATATATAATAAATAACACATTGGAAATTAAGATAAAATTTTCTAAGAAATTGCATAATCCTATGTAACATATGAAATAAACATTCATTCATTGATCTCATTATGAATAAAATACAAGGAAAAAATAAGGTATACATAATGATCTAAGAAAGTTATTGAATGATTCATATATGAGTTCCATCCCAATGTTTTATATAAATAAGTACAAATGCCAAACCATGTAAATAACCCATTATCCTATCTCTAAGGGTATAATGAGAGTAATTTTCATTAATGATATTCTACTCTTGGGTGCATTAAAAATCAAATAGATAAAGAGGCTTCATATGGTTTAAACAAGGAACCCTAGTAATTTCTAATATAATATGAAGTATGGATAAAATAAAATCTATGTATAGTGTTTCTTAGGGATTAAGTATTGGGTTAATGTCCCTCACTTAATAGTTTCAGAAAAACATGTCACCAGTTGGATAAAATGATAACTCTTTATGCAATTTTAAAACTATTAGAATGCATTTCATAAAAATATTAGAAAGTAATATAAAATAAAATTCAAAATATTTGTGTATAGAGATTAGATTATTTCAACCTAAGGTTAGAATAAAATTCTTTGGTGTCAAATTTTATCCAATGTGATAAGATAATTTATTCAATGTTAGATTAAAACTCAAAATCAAAAAATATTGAATCATGATGTTGGATTTATATCCAATATTAAATATTATTTTCTTTTAGTGTTAAGAAATGTTGATGCCTAAATTTGTATCACAAGTGCTCAGAGTGTTTAAAGAACACTTATCATTTCAAAATTTAAAGAATTTAATGCATGATTTGTAGGTTGTGATAATCCTATTATCCAATGGTAAAATATAGGTAAAGCAAGTGGATTGTTTCAAAATATTTATAAAGTTTGGCGGTTGGGAGCTACCTTGGCTTCTATCTTTGTAAAAAATGAAGCAATCTTAGCTAATATTAGTGAATTATGATCAAATATAATCTAAATACTAATCTATAATGAATATTTATAATGGAGCTTAAGCTAGAGTGATTTGGTTAAAAAAGAAGTAAAAGGAAGGGTAAGGTAGAAAAGAGATATTGATATTCATCCTAAACATCATTACAAATCTCAAAAGTCCTCCAAGCATGCACTTAGCAAATGTTTAATATGAAATATCATAATCTAAGATTTACTAAAAATTAGAAAAACATCTAAGGAATGAGAAAATTTTAAGTAAAAATTAAGTTCACTTTAAATATTTACCCCTGTAATGAAACATCATTAGTCCAAATGTAATAAGATTAAAGGAAAAAAATGAACTTGAGAAATTTCAGTCAACCTAGCACTGGCACAAGTTAACAACTCTACAATTAAATAATGCACACCAAGATTTCATAATAACCATTCAAATATAGAAATGAAGACAAGCAAGTGAGAGAGAAACCATAATAGCAAATGACATAAACAAATATGGACAATCTTTGTATCATTCCTTGATTGCATAAATTTCTCAAAAGTTTACACAAGTTTTTGTCTTAGAAACTCTTCCCCCTTTTTAACCATATACAATACCCATTTTATATTAGATCAAGGTGGAATTTTGGTTAGTATTATCCAATTATATTTGTACAAGTGTATAGGATATGTGCCATTTCTATTACATTCTAGAATGAATGATCTTTTCCTTTTAACACACTAGTCTATAGATAATTTGTTTCACTAATTGCATGTGGATATGAACATCTATTAAATTATTCACTAGTGGTTTACAGTCTAATTTTAAATTGAATTATACTCGTACTAGTGATAGTTCAATTTCTCAAGCTTGATTTATAGGGATCGCAAGGTTGAACTAAGAATCTTTCAAATATTTTATAGTGCTTAAATGGTGAAAGTATTTGGACTTAAGTGATAATAATGTCTTAGATCATGCATTTATTCTTTGTTATTTATGGGTCCATTAGATCTTTAGTTCCTATTGCTTTTCTACTTATATGGCATCATCCTAACACCTATATGGCATCTCTATGACACTTTCATGGCAAAACTACTTGTCAATGTTTAAATAATGATTATTGCCCTTTAAAATCCTCCCTTCACCTCACACAATCATATTAGCCTTACATGGATTGGCATACATCATTGAGCTTTATCTTGGGATTTGAAGGCCATTGGTTTTCTCAATTATGTTTCCCATGGTTATGACACATGTAATTATCATATTTATTATGAACTATGCTAAAAATTCCACATCAATCATGCACCATTGGATATATCTTGGATTAGCAAACACATGACATTGATTGTGGAAGATGTCTTGGCTTTAATCTGGGATTATATTTCCAATATTAATCTCACACCATCTAATCATCCATATAAGTAAACACATGTTGTATATTATGTTATTGGAAATCTATCATGATTGGTTCCCTATAAAAATAGGAAATATTAAAGTTAGGGAACAAGAATATAATAAGAACTTAAGCTAAAGTCCTAGATTAATGTTCTCATTTATATTAATAAAGTATTCAATCCAAATCCATAGGCTCAGTTTAGAAACATATAAAAATAATTGTGTCACTAAAGAGTCTAATGAAATCTATCTCAAGGGAATTTTTTTGAGATATTTGCATTTGAATTGTTGATTCTACTGTAGGATATTGGGGTTGTTATATTTCATCAGGAAAAATTCTTGAGATAAAAAGTCTGAAGGAATTAGTCAAGGAAAAAAGGGGCCCAAAGGGTTATTTCAAAGAATTTGAAGGGTACTTTCAAAATATCCAAAGTGCACTTTCAAAAAAATTTAAGGATAATATCGAAGGGCAAAGGGCCATTAAGTAAAGGCTAAAATTCAATTCCGTAGGGCAAGTGTCCTTGACAAAACTTTTGAAGGGTAAGTGCCTTTCAAAATTCTATTTTAAGAAAATTGCATTAGTGAGATTACTATGAGGAAGTATTTTAGGCCTTTTGCATTAGACAAAATGTTTGATGATAAAAGTTTGAAGGCTCACTTAAAAAGACTTAAAGTGTAAGTCCAAAAAGATAAAGTGCCTTTAACAAAAATCTTGAAGGGTACTTTCAAAAATCAAAAGACCATTTGTTTCACTAAAATTTGTCTATTTCAAGTCTAAAGAAAAATAGAGAAGAATGATAGGGATAAGTGATTAGAATAAACCTAGATTGGTTTATGCACCATATACAAATGTTGTGAGCACTCCTCATTAGTTGGGGAGGACTACTTGCAAGTAATAAATCACTACCACAAAATGTTTGTTAGTAGATAATGAGTGGAATGCCAAGCTACATGCTTATTATAGGAAGTGTGAAACTTCCTTAGAGATGACAATCCAATTTTGACAGACAAAAGAGTAATAAATAACTAAAAGAGAGGTAAAGAGAGAGTAAAATATAAATAATGTTACCATTATTCACAACCTGAATGTAGCAGAGAGTAACAAAGTGTAGGTGGTATATTCTATTTGTATTTTAGAAGTTGTTTGGGTAGGTTTTGGAAAGGTTAGGGAATCCATAGTCACTAACATCAATGGGGAAGTAACTGATATCAGCTATGATACCGAGGTTGGTGGGTGAAGGTGACTGATGTTATTTAGGTTACCAAGGTTGGTAGGGGTAATAATTACCTAGGATCTTGTAGAAGGATTTTTTGAGTTTGGGAAATGGTTTTGATTAGGTCTGGGAGGTTGGGGAGAGTTATGAGAGAGAGAGAGTATGATTTGGATGGATTTAGTCGAAGGTTTGGTTTGTCAAGTCAAGGGGAAACAAGAAAGGAAGATTTGTAACTCCCTCACAGGGGTTTGATTAGGAATGTGTAAAGTAATGAATAGTAGATATAAAGTGATAGAAAATTAAATGCTTAAAATACCTAAAAAATAAGTGATGTACTTAGTTGTAGTGGTGACTGAATGATAAGTGCTAGATTTATGGCTCTTATCAGGTAGTCAAAATTGATGCCCTAGATAAAGAGAATAAGTAGGTGATACTGGTCCTCAAGAGCTTGGTTCCTGATCATGATTGACTTATGCAAGATAACAGTAAGCTAGGATGTTAAAAGTTGAATGTTGAGAGCTTGAATGCAAGTAAGAATGAATTTTGTTGATTTATATTGACCTAAACATCATGTTAGATTTTAGCTTCTATTACCAATGTTGGTAATCCCATCAATGTTAGCCATGGGTTGACCAATGTTGGTAGCCTTAGAATAGGTAAAGCTACTATTTTTGGTTAGTTTTCTATTGGTCCTCATGCCAAATGTATCACTCATTACAAAATGGTAAAAATAGGAGGCTAAGAAGGATGTAGTTGATTATGAATTTAGTTTTGAGGTGAGAATAAGTCTTGGGTAGTTAAGATAAGGGGACTAAGTCTTGAGGTGACTCATTAGGTGAGAATAAATCTTAGGATGAGGTGGCTAGGTAAGGTGGCAGAAGATGTTTTTAATTAACTTAATTAAGTATTTTAAATTAAGTAAATGTGTGAGGGGTAAAAGAATGGGTTAGGGAGGCTAATTGTTATTATTGAAATGGGGTTCAAGGAGGGTTTTGACACAAGTAGTTATGCATGTGTGTGATGTAATTTTGGTGTCTACATTTTCCCCTTTTTGTCTTATAATTTTCACTATCAATTTGTAAGACAAAAATAGGAGTCATATGCTTCAAGTATAAGATGAGGTATCCCCCCTCAAAATAGGAAATAATGGAGGAGAAACTGGAATCAAGTACTAGTTTGATAAGAAGTGAATTGGGTAAGTAGAGGACAATATGGTATTTTTGATGGTGCATATACTATTATGAGTTATAGTTGACAAAGTCAAGAATCGCTAAGGTTGAGGAGGACTCATATATAAATAACCAAATCATATCTTGTAAATGATAGCTGAGAAGGTCAAATGAATCAAAGTTGTAGCTATAATGGTCTATGTGTGCAAGGTATCTAAGGTAATAAGTACCCCTAAGAAACAAAAAAGGGTTGCAAGTGATAGGATGAGCTTTCTTACCATCTAAAACACCTAATATACATGCATGTGTACAGTAACCAACTATAGAAAAACATCATAAGTGGTCAAGACAAGCAATGCAAGGTTAATGTAAAAAGGGTCAATGAGTGAAGAGATATTCATGATCTCCAAGAAAAGTCATCATGGGTGGAGATTTAAGTGATCTCTAAGGTTGTTTTTTTGGTTAGGGAGATATATGTGATCTCCAAGTTGGTGTTTGTGGTTTGGGAGATATATGTAATCTCCAAATTACCCCAAACTATGGGTAAAGTCTTAAAAGTTGGGGTTATTGGTGGAAACATAAATGAAATGGTGCCAACATCATTGATGTCATCGATGTCATTAGTAAATCATATCAACATCAGCATATTAGGGTAATGTTGTTTATTTCATTAGGCATAAGTATTGATGTCAGTATATTAGGTCAAGCATGTTGATGTTGGTGGCTGACCAAACCTGACAAAAGGGGGTTTAGTGGCCAACCAAACTCATTTACAACTTATGATTAGAGAAAAATAGAGATCTAACTATGATTGAGATGGTTGATCTAAGAGGGGACTCAGTGGGAGGCATGCCACCACAAGAGCTATCTATGTTATCCTGGAGGAAATGGAGAGATGAGGTAAGAGTCTCGATGATTTGGTTTTGAATGTGAATTGGTTTATTTACTTTGGTAGGTTAATTTGAGAGTTGGGGGGAATAGAATGCTAGTAGAGGGGTAGAAAATTGATTAAGGTAGGGTTATGGTAAGTTATAAGGGATTTGGGTAAGTTTTTAAGTGAAAAATTTAAACCTTTAAAGATGGATCATTTGGACCTAGGGTGAAATAGTCATTGATGTCAATGGGGTCCACTAATGTCGACCAATATGGCACCAAGGTCAGCAAGTGTCTAATGATGTTGACCAACACTTATGCCTAGAAAACACTAATTTTTGCATTAAAGTTGATGTTGGTGCTTGTGAAGAACTAGAAAAATAGGAAAAAGGTTTAGTTTGGATCCCTAATGGAAGTAGTCAACTAGCCTAATGGCTAAGCTAGCCTCAAAAGACCCTATGTCAACTAAGTGCTACCTATATAGCCTAATTTAGGGCCTCAATCCAATGTAGTTCTCTAAAAGCCTAGGGAAAAGATCTAAGGCATGGTTAAAAGTGTGTTTTAAAAAAGAGGTTGAGATAGGTCAGAAGACCTAAGGCTTAAAAGAGAGGGCATAGGGTTGAGGGGCAGGGATATAAGCCATGAGGCCTAGAGTTATGATAGGCAATTTGGCTTAGGGTTGAGAGAGAGAGGTAGTGAATCCTAAGGTAGAGAGGGAGAGTGGGGTAGATAGTTAGGTGGGTATATAGCTGAGTTATCCTTAAAATACCCTATGTTGATTGAGTGCTACTTACATAGCCTAATTTAGGGCCTCAGACCAATGTAGTTCTCCCAAAGATAAGGGAAAAAGGTGGTGATAGATTATATTATAAAGTATCTCACTTGAATGTGTGTTGATGGATGTAGGCAATGTTGGAGTTGATGTTGTGGGATCACCTAGTGAGGCTGCTAATGTGGATGGGGAGGGATGTCACCCCAGAGGAATGGGAGCATATGATAGCTATGGTGCTAGGGGGAGAAATTATATTTCAGAGTCACACGAGATGTGAGCCTTATGATAAAACTAATTGAGAGGTGGGATCACACCACCAACACCTTCCATCTACCAACTAGAGAGTTGATAGTGACCTAGAAGGATGTGTATAAGATATTATAATTACCACTTCAGGGTGAGGAGATCTTCTCATACTTGAGAGAGGAGCATGATATATACATGGTGGCCCTATATAGTGAGCATGCTATCAAGGTGACATATCACTCAGTGGGTTTTTCCTATGAGCCACTGTATATGGTTGATGAGGAGCAACATTAACTAAGCATCTTGATGATGATAGGGATCATAGTCTATGCACTACCAAATGTAGATGGTTGTATATTTTTGATTTCATTCATGGGTGTGCTAGCATAGATGATTGATAAATGAGATATTTTTCATGGGGAATAGATTTTTTGGCTCAGTTATATAGAGAGATATAGGGTTTGAGACTATGACAATGGTACAGTCTATGTGTCAGCCATTTACTACATTTCTAGGAGTATGAGCACATCATGGTTACATGACCATTTTTGCTACCTACCATGATTCTAGTTGGATTTTAGGTTGGGTTTAAATGGTGGAGGGATGATATGTCATAGACCTAAGTAGATGATGTAGTGTATGACATTGTTTATTATATGCACATGATTTAGGGTTTGATCTTGATAGATATTTTATGGAGACCCTACCTAACATACCCCATATTTAGAGGATAGGCACAATATTTTATTGTCTTATAGACCTCATTATGGGTTAGGGGGAGATGAGACGATGAGATAGAGATGGTACCCATGGCCAAAATTAGGAGGATGTTTGGCCTACTATAGGATGTTCCACCTACCTTCCCTTGATATAGGAGGGATGATATAGAGGCACCCCTAACTTTGCCTCAAGAAATAGATGGGCTAGATTTTGAGGAGATTCTAATAGGGCTAGTTGTAGTTAATCTAGGGTATACAGTGGCATATATGGATTAGTTGGTAGGTGTAAACCTTATGGTTGAGGCTAGGAGGCCACCACCATGTTTCTAAGGTGCGGTGAGAGAGAGAGATGTATTTGTAGAGGCATGCGATGTATTAGTGTAATTTAGAGATATAGTGTAGGCATAGGTAGTAGCCTTACAAGGATAGGTGGAGACATTACAGGGCCAACTAGAGGCACTACAGGGCTAGGTTAGGGCACTACAGGGCTAGGTTAGGGCACTACAGGGCTAGGTTACTACATTGACAATGGAGAGGGATAGTTTGAGAGTAACAGGTCAGGTTACTCCTCCACCACCATAGGCACCAGTACAAGTTAGGCCATCAGTAAGTGTGATGGGAGTACCATAGATTATATCTATGGCTAGATATATTAATACACTAGATGAGATTACCCATTATGAGAGGGCCATCAGGGAATTTCCATAGATTCAGTGGCACTCTAGGTTTAGAGAGGAAGAGAGATCTATGTCAGATACCATACTTCTAGCTAACGTAGACATAGATGGGCTAAGAGTGGTGATGACACTACTTCTTCATCACCACATAGAGAGCCTCAAGGACCCTGAGTGCCAGAGTTTTCCTTTTTTGGTTATATATGTTATATGTACACCAAATTATGAGCTAAAGATGCAAGATGTATATTTTTAGAGAGAGATGATATTACAATGATGTATTGATGGACATGTTATTCTGAGCATATATATATATATATATATGAGATTTTTAGAGATGCAAGATGTATATTTTGAGAGAGAGATGGTATTACAATGATGTATTGATGGACATGTTATTCTGAGCATATATATATATATATATATATATATATATATATATATATATATATATATATATATATATATATGGATATATATGTGTATATATATATAGATGTATATATATATGAGATTTTTAGTTATTTCAAGATGCATTTATTATAATTTTGATCATGATATTTATGTAGATGATTATGTTAATGTTATGTTAATTTTGATGTTAATGGTAATTATGTTAGTGGAGTTAGACTAACATTTCCTATATATATACATCAAAATATTCCTGGCCATTACGGATGGCTCCTGTGCATGTGAGCCCTAAAATTTTGAAATTGGCTGCTGTGAACCCAGCAGCCGGTGTGGCTGTGGAAACCGTTGAGGTTTTTTCTGCTAGTAAAGGGATTGAAGACACTACAGCCCTGCGTTTGGCCTATGTTCCTAGTTCAGGGAATGGACCTGGGGGGAGAACCTATGCAGATGTGGCAGCCTTTGAAGTGGATATACATGATGCTCTGCCTCATGCAATAGTTGGACCAACCCGTGTTTCACCTGTAAGTGCTTTAAAACCTATAAGGGTAACTCTAGACCCTGAATTAGCAGAAAATATCTTCCAGTCAGAAAAATGGTTTTCCTCTTGTGCTGCTATTTTTTGTTTCCATGGTTTCTGGCCCTCTTTTGTAGATCTATAAAATTGGATTGCCAAGAACTGGTTGCATATTAAAGACGGTCAAATCTAGCCTTGCGCTAGAGGTTTTTTTATAGTAATATTTCAAAGCCCTGAAGATAGATAGTCTATATTGTGTCACAATAATTTTTCTTGGCAGGGCAAATTTCCTCTTATGGCCAAACCTTGGCATAAGGATTTTAATCCTCTATCGGAATCCTTTAATAAGCTCCCTATATAGGTGCAGCTCCCTTATCTTCCGTTACACTTGTGGCAAGAAGCAATTTTTAAAACCATTGGAAACACTATAGGGGATTTCTTATATAAAGAAGATAGCATGAAAAGTCACCATTCGACTTGTGCATGATTTTTGGCTGACCTAGATGTTTCAAAGGGCCTTCTGAAGGTGATATGCATTGATTCCCCAAGGGGTACCTGGACACAAATCTTGGATTATGAGGGAATCCATTTTTAGTGTAGGAAGTGCCACCAGACGGGACATATTGCTGCTCATTGTGTTGCTGTGAAAACCAATCCCAGACGTTCACCTTCTTGGTGGCCTAAGGATTTCTCTGAACATAGTATGGACAAACAACCTCTGGATGCAACAACAGAATCTGAGACTGAGAAAGAGGATAGTTCACAATCTAAATCAAAAGATGAAGAGGAATTTTTAGAGAATCATTCTAATGAAGCCCCTACGGAGGTTGTGGTTAGTGATACAGCTGAGCCAGAGGAGGAGATGGTAGTCTCTTCCCCTATTTTGGAGGATCTTTCTAAGAGCCAGATAGTGTTTGACTCTCACAAGGAGGTTATGCCCACTAGAGTCCAAAGATCATTGTCTCCTGAGGCATGGGTTGCTGAGGTAGCTAAGGTAGAGGATGGATGGAAAACAGTTAGGAGAAAGAAGTCTAAGCCTTTGGTCCCTCCTCTAGATATGAATCTTTGGTCATGCAAAATGAAAAATCTTAATTTAAAAGATTCATCCAAAGTTCCCTTTTACTGACTGGTTTATCGGGGGCTGTAAACTGATCACTTTTTTTGGTTTGCTGGTTACTGGTCTGGAAGGTTGTTCAGCTTGCTGTTCTAGTTGGTTAACCTTCAGATTAGTGTTTTGACAGCTATTTTTCATGGTCATATTTGTTGGTTACAGGTCTCTATAAAACCTGGTTTGGGTACTATTCTATAATCGGGTTATTTTGTTAACCTAGTTGTGCTTTAAGGTTTTTCTTTCACCTTGTGTAGGGTTTCGGGGTCCCTTCAAAACCTATTTTTACCTTAATCTAAAACATTTCCTATATATGTGATAGTATATGCATAGTTGGTTTGTTAGCTTTTTATTAGCATTTTTCTATAATTTTCTAGAAAAGTTTCACTAAAATTTGTTTATTTCAATGGGAGGAAACATCCTTTTTCAAGAGATGGTGAAAGGGTTGGAATGATCTAAAAATAGGGAGATAAAGTGGTGAATTAACTTAAGATTTCCCTATAGGATATGGAGTTATTTGATATTAGTAGGTGGAGGCATCTCTAGGATTGCTCTAACCCTAGGAGGGTCAAGCTCAATACCATGGAGAGAAATTATGAAACCTAAGAGCTTATCAAAAATAACACCAAAGTCACATTTCTTTGGGTTTAGTCAAATGTTATATTGTAAGAGATGAGAAAATATGGTTTTGAGAATCGTTTAGTGGTCTTGGCAAAGTTAAGACTTTTCAAGTAAGTCATCCATGTAATCTTCCATAATCTAGTGTAGGAGATCATGGAAGATGTAAGTCATAGCCCATTGGTAGGTGGCACCAACATTTTTAGGCCAAAAGGCATGAACCAATAATAAAAAGTCCCCCATGGGGTAATGAAGGTTGTCTTATGTTGATCCTTAGAAGTGACTAGGATTTGATTATATCTAGAGAATCTATCCATAAGTGATAGCATCTCATGGCTAGTTGTTAGATCAACAAGTGGTTAATACTTGGCATTGAGAAGTCATCTTTTGGATAAGTGAGGGTTAAATCATGATAGTTGGTGTAAGTATGGATTCCCTTAGTTACTTTTGTGATAAGTATAATATTAGAAATCCATTATGGGTAATCAATGGGTTAGATAAAGTCAACAATAAGGAGGAATTGGAGCTCTTCTTTGACAAGGAGAGTAATATGAGGATGCATCTTATGAAGATTATGCTTAATAGGTTTAACATCTCAATTGGTGATAATATTATAAGTGATGATAGAGGGGTTAATACCAAGCATGTCATTATAAGGACAAGTGAAGACCTTACTATGGTTATTAGTAAATATGGCATAACTAGCTTGTTTAGAGGAATCCAAATATTGGCCAATCTTGAGGATGTGAGGGTTATCATGAGAGGGTAGATTGATGTCAATGGTTGATTCATTTAACATAGCTTGTGTTTTGAATTGGAGTGACCATTGGATATAGGAATCATCTACACCCATATATGTGAGAATTATGTCATCATATTGACATTGGATAGTATTAATAGTGGGAGATTCTTCATCAATTCTTTTAGGATGAAAGAGAGGAAGGGACCTTGTTTCCTTACCCTAACAATAGGTGAGAGGCCCCAAATGGAAGGAATTTATTAAAAAAAATAGGAGGTATAGATACCTGTGATTTGGTAGGGATGGTGGAGAAGAAGATGGAGAAAGATATATTGGTTCTTTAATAATTGGTACATGGGATGTTTTAGTGAGTTTAGTTGGTTTGTCATGGCCCACTCCATGCCTCTTTTTGGCATTTTCAATGGTTTGGCTAATGAGATATTCAATAGGCATATAGACACCTTGTTCATAATGACCCAAACCAATTCCTTTCTAGGCATACCTATAGAGATAGGTGTGAGAAAATCTAGGGTTTCTTAGGAAAGAGAAGTCATAGGTAAATGGTTGTGGTGAAAAAGGTGGATTACTGATAGTGGGAGCCTGGTCGATTACCCCATATATGAAATTAGTTTGAAGGTTAGGGGGCCCATAAGGGATGACAATCCTAATGTGGGGATCATAATTTGGGTGCATGTGAAGCTTTACATACTCTTGTTGAGTATAGAACATGTCGAGCATTAAAAAATGATATTTTCCAAGTGACAAACATTGAAAAGTCTCCTCCATGGGATCCTTTTCAAGAATTTATGTTGCTAGTATCTATGTAATAGGGGGAGTGGAGCTTCTAGAAGATTCAGAAGTATCATGTAGGGAAGATGATGTCTTCAATAGAATGAAAACATCATTAGGACTATAAGTCATGTTGCATGTTTTAAATGAAGGTGGGTCAATGGGTATAATATACACTTGTACATCATTCTCAAACTTGACATAGTGGTGTAAAGTTGATGGTACACATGCCATATCATGTATCCAAAGTCATCCAAGTAGTATGTTATATTAGAGATCTCCTTATAAAACATAGAAGAGCTTAGGAATTGTGTGGGGACTTACATGGATATATATGACAATAGTGCCCATTGTAGTAGCTATGGTATCATTAAAGGAGTAGAGTACTACATCAGTTTGAGACATGCAATTATCGAGAAGATCTAGTTGTTTGTAAGCATGGGTTTAAATAATATTAATACTAGTCCCCCCATCAATCTTGACTCTCTTGACATGGGTTTGATCAATAGATGTGGTAATAAAAAAAGGAAAAATCTTGATCTTTAGGGTGTTGAAGTGGAATTTATGAATTATTGAAGGAAATCAGGGAGATGGAATTAAGGGAGCTAACTAAAGCTATAAGAGGTTGGGGATCATTAGGTTTTACTTCAATCACTTATAAGGCACTAATCAAAGTTTGAAAATGTTGGGATGAGTTTTGTATTAACTCATATAAAGGCATTTTCACAAGAGTTTGGTGAAGCTATTTCACCATTGAGATTTTAATAACATCCAAAGATGTTGGTTTAGGGACACCCAATATGGAAATATTAGGATTAGGAAGAGGAGTGTCCTTGGTGAGGGGATGAGCCTAAGGAGTAACAACCTTTTCCTTACCTTTATCCTTTAGGTTTTGTGATCGTGTGGCCACATTAACTATGTTGATCTAAAATTTATGTGAATGAGGTGGCAAAGGGGGTATGACCACATCTTTAGGTTTGAATTTAGGTGGAACAGTAAGAGGCATTATGGATGTCAGAGGTGGAATAACAAGAAGGTTAATGGGAACATCAATAAAGAGAGTATCTACATCAAAGTGTTGTTGAAGGACTATTGTGAGGGATTTACAACTCTCAATATCATGTCTAGGTGAATAATGATTTAAACACACTTGTGTATCATTAAACCAAGATGGCTTCATTCTAAGAGGACTATAAGGCTTAATGGGAGGAAGATTTATTACTAAATATTGCAATAACTGGTTCAGGAAAAAGCTATGAGAGCCTAAAGTGGGCTCGTACTTGTTGTGCTAATAGGAATGGACACCTTCCTTTGTTTAGGAGTCACGAGATGAATTTTTCATGATGCCTTGTTTGGTGGTAGTGGAGTTACATGTTTTGTTTACACTTTATTGGTGTTAGGTATCTTATTGTCAGATGTGAAAGGCCTACCAAGTGGTAAAGGTAGTAGTGGAGGTAACTTAACCTTTTATTTTCTTGGGTCATCAATATTCCAACTAAATTAGAGGGGTATGGTCCCAAAATGGATAGTAAACTTTAGGGTTGAAGAGGGGATTGGTGAGATCTAGGAAGCTTAACATTTTTATATAATTTAGGCCATGAAACTCTAACTTATGGTTGAGGAGTTAAATCTAATTTCACCTATGGATGAATTAAATTAGAGATGGGGTGTACACCTAAGGGCCTGACCTACTTTAATGTAGAAGATGCCTATGAGGGTGAAGGTTCTGACATAGATGGAAGAACTTCAGGTGCTTTTGTTGAAGAAGCTTTGACTTTGTCAAATACCTTGGGGTAAAGGGTAGTGAGAGCGTTGGTGGTAAAGGTTGACACTCATTGTGTTGAATAAGGAGTTTTAAGCCATTACCAAAATGCCACATGATCTAACTTCATGGAGTTAAGAAATTTTAGACTTTTCACCAACTATGAGAAGGGTTTAGATGAAGTTGACATAGGCCTTATATTTGTATCTTTAGAAGGATGAGGAGTATAGGAAAGAGGGAAATTATTGGCCTTTGCTACTTTGGGCCAAAGACAAGAAATAAACATAATGAGGTCTTCTTCGATAGATATGGGAAAAGAGATGTGGTCTTCCATAGGTGGAAGAGAGGTAGGTGAAGAGGGTTTCTCAAGGGAGTAAAGAATAGGTATTATTGGTCCCTTAACATGTGGGCAAGGAATAGGTAAAATATTATCCTCCATAGGTAAAACAAGGGGTAAGAGTGGTTCCATTAGAGTAGGCACAATAGGTCTCTCGTTTAATGTGGGAGTAGATAATACTAACTCTTTTAGGTGTAAAGGTGGAGTGGATGGGGTATTACTCTCAATAGGTGGAGGAGATGTAGGAGAAGAAGGTTCCTCAAGAGGGTATAATACAAAAATTATGTTCCCTTCAACATGTGGTTATTGAATAAGTAAGGCATAGTCTTCCATAGGCAACAGAATAGGTAATATTGGTATCAAAGGAATTGGCAATACTAGCTCTTGTGTTGGAATAAGAAGTAGTAATAGAGGTTATTCCTCATGTGAGAGTGGAATGGGTGAAATAGGAACTTATACCACGGGAGAAAGAATGGGAAAAATAAATGACATTGACTATGGGGGAAGATTCGATAAAATAGGTGCTTCCTCTTGAGGGGAAGGTTAAACTAGAGGTAAAGGAAAGACCATATTAACCATATGGATATTATGATCACCTAAGTTAGTCATGTTCTAAACAATATTTGTAATGGGTGAATGGTTAGAAAAAGGATGTTTGAACACATCCTTACGTTGATTAGGGGGTACATTAGGATTATCTAAGATGAGATCAGCCCTATCAAGCATATCATGAACAATTTTTTGAATGTCTTATAGTTTTTAGAATTGTGGCCTTTAACTTGATGGTAGCTTCATAACTCACCTTCCTTGTACCAAGTTGGAATAAGATAGGAGGGGTCAAACTGTATAGGAGGTTTTTTTTTAGGAAGGGTTATGACACCTTATTGCAATAGTTTATCCAAAATGGATATATATGACTCTCCAATGGGAGTGTATTATCTTTGTTCATACCATTGTTGGAATTGCTTGGCTAGATCTTGGGAAGTCAAGGAATTCAATTGGTTTGTAGTTGTGGAAGAACCTAACTTAATGACCACTATGTTGGTAGAGCCTTTAGCTTTTTGGTTAGAAGGAGAAGTTTTAGAAGAGGAAGATCCATTTGATTTAGAATTGGGATTCTTACTACATAACTTGACTTTACCTTCATCTATAACATGAATCTCGAGTTTCCATACCATTGTAAAGGCCTCATCAAATGTGTAAAAAGTCTGTACCTAGAGTGTGGATGAGATGTGCTTAACACATTCCCTTGAAAAAGAACTCAATAAGCTTAGGTTGGGGTAAGGAGAAGGAGAGTCTATTGATCAAGCCTCTCTAGTGAGAGACAAAATTTGCAATAGACGCATCATCAAATTGTCTGATAAAATAAAGTTCCATAATATAAACCTTTTTAGAGATGTTAATAGAGAAATGGTCTGGGAATATTTGTGCAAGTTGGTTAAATGAGAAAATGGAGTGCTAAGGTATAGAGCTATACCAATCCAAGGTAGTACCTAAAAGAGACATAGGGAAAGTATAAAGTAGTAATGCATCATCATACCCTATTAAATAATCAACATGTCTAAATGCTCATAAATGCTATTGTGGGTCCTCTTTACTCTAGAAATGAGTAAATTTAGGGAGTTCCCATTGGATTAGATAAGGGTGAATAGGAATATAAGGATGGATGGATTTATTGCATATCTGATCATAAGATAACACATTATTTGAACTAAAAATAGATGTCTCTAGATTAGACATCTTGTCCATCAGCATCTTAATGAGGTCTAGAGGGGGATTAGTCTAGAGGATACCTCCTAAGTTATAAGGAACCTAATAAGAAGTAGAGGGGTGTATGACATAGCTTATTGAGGTTGTGTTTGGGCAACATAAGGATAATGAGTCATAGGCTAGGGGGAAGAAATAAAAGGGGCTTATCCCGTTGGGTTAGAGACTATGCTTTTGTTAGATGTTATTATAGGTTGGGATATTAGAATGGTTAGACTAGATGGAGGATGAGTCATAACTCAGGTAATTATAGGCATGAGTGTAGATGGAATAGGTACCACTAAATTTTTAAATGGGGTGTGACTTGATTGAATTGGTTGTGATTGTGAAATTAG
Organism: Torreya grandis; assembly: GCA_037957365.1. Classification (NCBI taxonomy): domain Eukaryota; kingdom Viridiplantae; phylum Streptophyta; class Pinopsida; order Cupressales; family Taxaceae; genus Torreya; species Torreya grandis. The sequence goes on from JARHVA010001479.1 coordinate 2,361,435, forward strand.
GGAAGTCATGCCAGGGTTTAGGTGGGATTGAGCAGTTAGAGATGCTAAAATTTGGACATTATTTATAGTTGGGTTACTTATTGAAGTGGTGGTTTGAGTAACCATGGGGAAAATAGTGGAGGCAACTGAAACTAAAGTTTTCTCCATTAGAGAGGTTGGAATACCACAGATTGGGTCACCTAAAGAATTATAGGTTTAGCTCATAACAAGGCAATGCTAAAGGGCTGCCACATTACGACCAAGAAATTTAGCAAAATATTGATCTCCCTCAAGCATAATGTGAATTTGGTTAGGGCTGGGAGTATGATCTGTATTTTAAGTATGATCCATGATAGAATTAAAATCAAGAGGGGAAGGTGGAAGTGGTTGTTGTTTTGCATAATCAGCAAGAATTTTGGCTTGAGCTCATGTCAATACCCTGCAAGAGGAAGTATAAATAGTCTTATTACTTTTTATTAGTGATAGAATAAGGAAAAATCAATTTTGGGTGTAGGTAAGTGTGTGTTTTTAGCTTTCTATTTTGAGCAAATGAAAATTACATAGTTTATCAACATCTGTTATATTAACTGATGTCAATAGTAAAAGTTTATCGACATCAATGGGACTAACTGATGTTGGTAGCTAAAGTATATCAATGTCAGTATAATTAACTAATATCAATCACTGTGATAACCTAGGAGATGGAAAATCTAATGTTTTAGAAACCCAAAAGTTGAAACTAGGTAAAAAAATGGATGTAAGAGGTCTATGTGAGAAGGAAGAACACTCAAAAAACCTGATATAATAGGTTATAAAAATTGAGTATTAGAAATAGTGTTGATTTTGTGAATTTAATAGAAAGACATCATTACCAACTCCAAAATATTGAAGGTGATATAAAATAAGAAAAAAATGTACAACCAACAACTATTAAGTCCTAAAGATTAATTTTTAGTCTCATGTTGGCTTATGCCTTAATCAAATAGTGAGAAGAAAGTTTGGTTGTCAAAGGTACTAGAAAGTAATCTAGAGTTAGTTTTAGTGATCAAGAGGAAATCTATGTAAGACTAGGTATGTGGCTTGTTATAGGAGCTTGCTCCCTGCACTTAATGGACTTGAAGCCAATATACGCCACTTAACCAACATATACGTTTTGTCTAGAGTTTATACTCCACCAGAGAACAGAGTGGGTAAGGTGATCCACTAAGTGATGAAATATTGATGGGCCTTTTTTTAGGGGAGTTTATATGTTTGTTTGTGTGAATGTGATTTGGTTGTGTAACATAGGTGCACTATAATTTATTCATAATGCTTGTAATTAACTATGCGAGCTAATATGTAGCAAGCAAACAATGAAATGTAGTAAGTTTTAAACCCAAATCTGAAATATTTAGATTCAAATGAAAATAAAAATGAAATAGGAGTAGATAATGAAATTCACTATCCTAATGTGCATGTAAGAAGTAAAGAAGAGATTCTTTTTAACTTGTAAGAAAAATTGATAAATTGCTTTTAGAGGCAAAGAGAAAAGAAAACAAATTTTAGTTTATTGCTTTTAAATAGAAAATAAAATGTTGAATTTTTTGTTTTAAGAGAGAAGAAAAGGATAAAATTCAAGAAATGAAGTTTTCACTATAATTTACCTATATGAATGCTTAAAACAAGTAATGAACCCAAGGAAAACTCCAGGGTCCCACCGGTGGTGCCAAAAATGTTTTGTTAAAATTTGTCTATTTCAAGTCTAAAGAAAAATAGAGAAGAATGATAGGAATAAGTGATTAGAATGAACTTGGATTGGTTTGGGCATCATATCCAGATGTTGTGAGCACTCCTCTTTGGCTAGGGATGACTACCTACAAGTAAGAAATAACTACCAAAAAATGTTTGTTAGTAGAAAAATGAGTGGCTTGCCAAGCTACATGCTTGTTCTAGGAAGTGTGAAACTTTCTTAGAGATAACAGTCCACTTTTGAGAGATAAAAGATAAAAAAATAACTAAAAGAGAGGTAAAGAGAGAGTGAAAGAGAAATAATGTTACTGTTATTCACAACCTAAGTGCAGTAGAGAGTAACATAGTGTAAGGGGTATATTCTATTTATATTTTAGAATTTGTTTGGGTAGGTTTTGGAAAGGTTAGGGAATCCACAGTCACCAATGTTCATGGGGAAGTGACTGATATCAGTTATGCTATCGAGGTCAGTGGGTGAAGGTGACCAATGCTAGTTAGGTTGTCAAGGTTGGTAGGGGCAATAATTGCCTAAGAGCTTGAAAAAGGCTTTTTTGGGTCTAAGAAATGGTTTTGATTAGGTCTAGGAGGTTAGGGAGAGTTATGAGAGAGAGAGTATGATTTGGATAGATCTGGTTAGAGTTTGATGTGTCAAGTCAAGGGGAAACAAGTAGGGAAGCTTTATAACTCCCTCATGGGGGTTTGATCAGGAATGTGTAAAGTAATGAATAGTAGATATAAAGTGATAGCAAAGTAAATGATTAAAAGACCTATAGAATAAGTAATGTACTTAACTATTGTGGTGACTGAATGATAAGTTCTAGATTGATGGCTCTTATCAGGTAGTCTAAACCAATGCCTTGAATAGAGAGAACAAGCAGGTGATGTTGGTCCTACAGAGCTTGGTTCTTGATCATGATTGATTTATGCAAGATAATAGTAAGCCATGATGTCCAAAGTTAAATGACAAGAACTTGAATGCAAATAAGAATAAATTTTCTTGATTTCTACTAACCTGAACATCACATTGGAGTTTGGCTTATATCATTAATGTCAGTGATCCCATTGACATCAGTCATAGGTTGACTGATGTCATCAACCTTAGAATACGTAAAAATACTATTTTAATGTATTTTTTTGTTTCTCCTCATGCCAAATGTGGCACCCATTAAATAAAAATAAAAATAGGAGGCTAAGAAGGATGTAGTTGATTAGGAATTTAGTTTTGAGGTGAGAATAAGTCTTGGGTAGTTAGGATAAGGGGACTAAGCCTTGAGGTGACTCATCAGGTGAGAATCAGTCTTAAGATGAGGTGGCCAGGTAAGGTGGTATAAGTGGATTATAATTAACTTAATTAAGTATTTTAAATTAATTAAATGTGTGAGGGGTAAAATCATGGGTTAGGGAGGCTAATTATTATTATTGAAATGGGGCTCAAGGGGGGTTTTGACATAGGTAGTTACGCACATGTGTGTGACATAATTTTGGTGTCTACACCACTTTCAAAAATTTGAAAGGCATTTTCAAAAATCAAAAGGGTACTTTCAAAAATATGAAGGGAATTTTAAAGAAGATGAAGGGTATGCTTTGGCAAAATTGCTATAGGGAAATTGGAAAAAGGGAACTCTATTGAGGGAATTGTCTTATATAAAATGTCTAACACATTTCCTCCGAAGACTAAATTTTGACAGACAAAATTTTTGAAGGGAAAATTCTTGTGGAACAAAAGTTTCAAAGGACAATTCAAGGAAAAAACTAAAGGGTCATTTCAAAGAGTCCAAGGGGAAAAAAAGTAAATTCTTGTAGAATTTACCAAACCATAATGCCTGAAAGATAAGATAGGAATAAGATCTAAGATAAAAAAATTAAACTAAGTCCATAAATAATTAAAAATTTCCCATGGAAAATATAAATCAAAGTTCCCACCACTTTTATAAGAAGTACTTAGAATAACTTTAGACTAAGGAAATAGTAATTATAATATGAATCTGATTTAATTTTCAATAGACCAAAGATTAGTAAAATAAAAAATTAACATTCTAATCATGAAACCCAAGCATTATTCATTCCAATTAGACCAAATTTAATATATAGCTATAAAACACAAAGATCCAAAGTTAGAAAAGCTTAGACAATGTCAAACTAAAATTATGTACAAACATGCTAACCATACCTGATGTGGATGATCTTTAGATAAAAATATCATATAAATATGTTAATGATACTCTAATCAAGTGAATTTTCTATTTTAAGGCACAAATTTGCATAATTTGACACAAGGCTTCCCATTTTTCAAAAATGGGGGTATGTTGACCTCAAAAAATGTTGACTTTTGGGGGAAACATAACAACATATTAGAATTTATAGACTCTAGTTCACACAAATGATTATATTACTTATTATATTTGATCAGTATCATTATCAATATTAGTTCATGGTTTGAAATAAGTCTTGCTCCTATAGAATTAGGATCAAACATCAAAACCTAGTCATATTGTGTGTGTGATTTGATTTCACTTACTATTTACCATGGGATTTAGGTAAAAACTTCCATATTTCATGCATTTAATCATTAACATTGACTTACATCATGTTTGAATATCCATTAAGAACCATGCTTTAGCTCAAGGAAGGCTTGGGCATTATTTTGCTATTAGCCAAGCATCTATAGCCTCAATAGAGATGCCTTTAGATCTAATCAAGGCCTTGATCCATTGATATCCATGTGTCTATAGCCTTGATGGAGATTACCTAGATTTAGAAAGCTCTTTAAATTTTGAAATAAGCTCATGTTTTTGTACTTTTTTATGTCAGTTTTGGATTTCTAACAATGGTTAGGAACCAAGTTATTTAAGTTTAGGATTTGATCTAGTGTTTGATCTTAAAAAAAACACCATGGTTGCAACCTTTGTCCCAGGCAATAATGTTTGTTAAGTACAAGCGTTATTGTGTCTTAATAATTCAAGCTTTCATCTCATGTGTGCAATCCTTCTTAAAACCAAGTTTAGATAAAAACAATGTTTAAGATCTCATGGAATAGTTAACCTACCCACTAGTCCCAACTATTTTCTCCAAACTATAACAAATAAATTATATTTCATATCCATGGTCAATACTTGCTTAAGATTCATACCTACATTTTTGAATTGTGGATTTCTTGAGTAATTATGTGAACTTAGGGCTGATGGCTATTTGAAAGGACTTATTACAATAAAGTTAAAAAGTAGAGAAAAAAGAAACATAAATTGAAAGTAGCAAAGAAAAAATCAAAGGAAAAGTAAACAAATATATAAAAATTTATGTAAAAATAAGGGATAGGAAGGAAAAATTAGAAAGGAACTAACTTGACCTATTTATATTAACTCTAACTAGTCTTATAGTCATTTCATGAAGACTCTTGGTGGGGCAACAAAGAAGTAATGCTAGAGGTACTACCCATTGGTAGGTAGCATGAACTCTACTCATTTTTTAGCTTGAAGGTGTTATCTCAATGTATTTTGGAAATATGTTAGGGGCTTATCCACAAAGGGGTGAATTTTCCATAAGAATAACTAAGTCTCTTTGCCTAAACACCTTTATTTTTTATCTCTTATCAAACCACCTTTTCACTATGTGTTATCACTTTGAAGAGCACCCTATTTGAATATGTACAAGCCACACCTTCTCTCCAACTGATATAATTGGATCTTCTTAGAGTGTGGGTGACTCTAAAGTGAGAATAACATCTAGAGAGGGTTAGTTCCCTTAAGATTTAATACTAAAACTAATCTACTTTTGATTTTGGGATGAAAAGGGAGAAGGAAACTGAAATAAGAAATTATATCTAATGGGGTGATGCACCTGAATAGTTGTTATTCTTTGAAATCTTTCTAAAACTAAGTAAGACACACATATGAATCTGAAATAGAACTCTATAATCAGCCTTGAATATCAATGTTTCAAAAGAAGGCTTGAAAGAAGTTTACAAAGCAAATTCAAATCCTAGCTCTTCCAATGACCTATAGAGGATGAGATTATCATAGTAGGTGTGGAAAATACCTAAAAAGGGATAAGTGGATGTCACTTTTATGCTGTTACATATTCAAATTACACTCTATCTTTTTTTAAACCATATGCAAAAAGATCTTTTATTCGATAAAATGGTGTCAATTACAATTTCTTCTCTGCTTTAGGAATTAATGAAAATGGCTTGAAAAATATAATATATATGTTTAAAAATAACCTAAATACAAATTGGAATTGATTTTAGATAAGGATTAGTCTTTGTTAGTTAACTAAAATCCTAATCTTTTTATAATGCTAAAACAATTTATCAAAATCTCCAAACTTTATGAAATTTTTTATAATCTTTAAATTTTGGCATAGAAGAAAGGTTATGGGGCCCATGAACAAGTTAAAAATGTTTCATTCATGAAATTAATTTATAATATTCAAAAGGTAACTCCACTTTAGTATTTTAAAGTGTTTTGGAACATAATAAAGTCCCTCCTTGCATGGAAAGCATGATCTAGTCAAAAGTCAACTAAAGCATTGAGTAGTTAACTCCAACTAAGCTCCCTTGCATGAAATGGTGCATGAAAATTGAAGAATATATATTAAAATACATGGTAAAGGTATAAAAATGGCATGTAAATACATTTTTAACTCTTTGTTATCATATTTCAATGCCAAACTTCAAGTTGACCATTTGACCAACTAGGCCTATTAGACCAAATAGGCCTAAAAGCCAATATATGTATTTAAACTCCATTAAACCTAAAAAAATATGAAATTAAATGTAAAAAGATAATTAAATAGACTTTTAAAATCTTTCTTCATCACAAGATATTTTATTTTAATGAGAAAACACTCATCATTTGGTTAACAAGGTTGACTAGGCCTATTTTGCTTAATTTTCCTACAAACTAGCCATTTTGATTGTGTTATTTGGGACACTTATAGGATGATTTATGACCAAATTAATATTTTAGGATAAATTTAAAATCTTATCAATTGAGTTCCATTGATTAAATTTCTTTGAACTATCTTGTAATTCATTCTATATGTTTTTTTCCATAAAAAACATGATTCTTTCCCTCATCCATATATCTCTATACATAAAATTGACATTTATGGAATCATATATGATTTTAATTTGAATTTGAAAATTTTTAGGTTGATCCAAGATGATTTTATATAAATAAAATCAACTTTTTTCAAAACTAGTTTTTTGAAGGTTAAGGAGGACCTTGGAGCTGAATCTTCAAAATGATGGTTCATAAAGTACAGACCTCCAAATCCCAAAATATTAAAATTTATGTGTATAAAACTGACCTCCTAACATCCATAAAAATATTGGGTTCCCATGCAAAATATATTAAAACTTATCCTGTGGAGAAATCTGCCTATGGAGTTTTGACTACATTATGGGTTGCCTGCACTCTTAACAATTGTTCATAAATCACAACCCCTAAACTAGTATAAATTGTTCATAAATTATAATTAAATATGGGTAATAAAAATATAATGTATTGTTTAGCCAAAATCCACACGTGGTGAAAGATAGAAGCATCTCAACAAGAGGCTTGGAAGGGTGTCTAAAACTGTAAAAAGTGAAACAATCACCAAAAAGAAAATAAATTTTCACCTACTTCCCAATGAATAAAAAATCATCATAATTTATATACCATTCTATAAAAACACTCTAAAATCACATTTTTCTTGAAAATTCAAAAAACCCATTTTTGTCCTATATGCCTATTTACTTGCAAAAGCATGTATAAGCATGATTTGCTTACAATTTAGACTTTTAACACTCTTTAAATGTCTAATTATGATTTAAAAACATATTAAAATGATTTAAAAACTTTTAATTGGATTTATAAACCTCTGTAGCACTCTAGAATGATGCTTACTCTAATGGTGATCTCCAACATACATGTTGAGAACTGTTACAAAACAAAAAGTATCTCCACTTTTATAATGGACATGAAACTTTTTAATAAGGTTAATAAAGTCATGATAACCTTGTTTACAAAATTTAAGGTCCTAAAACCACTTGTAGCTCCCAAAAATCTTATTTTTCTCTCAAAATTAACCCATGTGCATGGATTGTCTACACTTTTGACCTTGACAATGCTCTTTTGAAATGATAATGACCCGATTAAAATCCATTTTTTACATTTTTTACCAAAATTAATGATTTTAGGCCACATTTCATAGCTTTAAAGGGCTATTTAATAGTTTCTTGAAATTTTTTAATGATAGGAGTAGTAATTTGGCCTTAACAGGTCAAATTACTAACAATTTTGATGAATTTTAGGGGTTGACCAGCCTGCTAGTCAAATAAATTAAAAACTCTAGATGAAACTAAAAAAAATTGATATACACTAAATATTGGAAGTCTTTTTCAAATAAACACACAACAAGACAACTGACACAAACAACAACAAACACTTGCACATGTATACTTAGAGGAATGTACAACAATAACTAAAAAGAAAAAAAAATTGAAAGCATGTGCAGACATGCACTTAGAGAAAACAACAGTAGTTATTCTATTATTTACAAACTAACCTCCACTTTTATGGTTCTCCTAAATCAAAAGGAAATTTTGACAATTCACTTTCGTGATGAGATGGATAATGATACATCACATGTTCCCTTACAAGCTCGGTGGTTGATAAATCAAGTATCTTCCTTTCCAACTCCTTTTGCATACTCATATGTGTAATATTATAAGCAAAATAACCTTTGATGTGGACATACTCACTTGGTGGCTCCATCTCCTTTTCAGGCTCCATTTCTACACAATCTGGTTGACTAGGTTGAGTACAAAATAGACTTGTATTACCTTTTGGAATTATATTCATGTATGTAGGCTCATCAAGAGCATGATAAACCATTTTGAATATTTGAAATAATTCTTTGTGAACCATGAACTCTTGAGGTGGTAGAATTAGAGGAGTTCCCACTCCTTTCTCTTAATTTGGCTTGACAAAGCTACTCTATTTTGTTCCAATTAGACCATAATCCCCTTGGAGAAGAGCATATCCTGCTCCCAAAACTTCAAAAAAGTCCTCCAATGAGATTTTTGGATGATTTTTAATCTTTGATTGCTCCATAAATTGATCAATTTGATCAGCTATTACATTAATTTCTTCATTCTCTTCACAAGATGGTAACTCTGCTTCCTCAACCTCTTCATGAACACTTGCATCCTTCTCAATACATTCTTCTTGAAACTCATTTGAATCTAAAATTTCCTAATCTTCTTCCTTCTTCTGCATGTTTCTCTAGATGGATTGCCAGGAATAAAATGGGATAGATTCTTGAGGTGGGAGGGATAGTAGCTGAGTGGCTTTCGATTGGCTTGACTACATGATTTGGTTCTAAGATGGGAAATACAGAGGATCTTTTTTGACCTCTTGATTATGGTTATCCTCCTCTTTCCTTGTCTTCATCTCCAACTTTTTGATCTTCTTATCAATATTCTCTTGAAATATCTTCTCTTTAAAGTAGTTAGTGATCTCAATAATAGGATGTGCCATAAAAACCTCTTTCTTTCTTTGATAGGGTTTTTGGATAGATCTCCAAGAAGGGAAAATCTAGGAAACACATGAAGAATTTGGCAAACTCAAAGGGTCTCTTGGAATGGTGTCTTGAAGAGGAAGGATGGCATATATGAAGAGTGAGGCTGGACCTATTATTCCTTGAGGCCTTTTAGTTTGTCTTCAATACTTTGAATGTAACCACCTACATCCATCATCTCACTAGTGAGATTCCCCCAATTTTCCCTCTTAATAGGTGCCCATTTCTCTTTTATTTTCTAAAATGACTCTCTAAAATGATGAATCTAGTGAGTAGGAGTATCTTGGCCCTAATATCGATATGAGTACAACACTATCCATGCTTTTCAAGGCTCACTAAAGTTTGTTTTAGTGTTGGTATGGATTGGATGGCTACAAAATGGCCATGATTATGTTGGCTAGATGAGTAGGATGGCTCATGATAGGGATGGTAAGGGGTAGTATTATGAGGGAATAGTTGTTCATAGGGAGGATTAGGGTAGTAATCTTGCATATATTCTTGATATAGGTCCTCATACTACTGGTAAGGATCATAGTGTGGTTGGTCATACTGATCATTGTGAGGATAATATGGATCCATATTGAAATAAACCATTTGAGACTACTATTAAGACAAATACTAAAAGTAATAAATAATTAAAAGATACCTGATCTTCATAACTAGCTTTGAATGGTTGAAAGTTTCACTAATTTCCTAGATGCCTCCAAAGGCTAGTGCATAGAATGAGAGTCCCACCAGACATACCAGAAACTTTTATCACTCTAAAGAGCACCCTCTTTGAATATGTAAAAGGCACACTTTCTCTCTAGCTAATACAATTGGATACTCTTAGAGTATGGGTGACTCTGAAGTAACAAGAACATCTAGAGAGGGCTAGTTCCCTTAAGATCTAATACTAAAACTAATCTACTTTTGATTTTGGGATGAAAAGGGAGAATAAAAATGAAATGGGAAATTCTATCAAATGGGGTGATGCACTTAAATATTTTTTATTCTCTGAGAGCATTTTGAAACTGAGTAAAACACATATTAATCTAAAAGAAAACTTTGAAATCAACCCTGAACATTAGTGTTTCAAAAGAAGGCCTGAAAGAAGTTTGCAAAGCAAATTCAAATCATATCTCTTCCAATGACCTATACAGGATGATATTATCATAGTAGGAGTGGAAATGACTTGAAAAATGGTAAGTAGATACCACTTTTATTCTATTACATATTTAAATTACACTCTATCTATTCCAAAACCATATGCAAAAAGATCTTTTTATTTGATAAAATGGTGTCAATTTCAATTTCTTCTCTACTTTAGAAATTAATGAAAAATGTCTTGAAAAATCCAATGTATGTGTTTAAAACTAACCTAAATATAAAGTGGCATTGATTTTAGATAAATATTAGTCTTGGTTAGTTAACTCAAGACCTAATCCTTTTACAATGCTAAAACAATTTATCAAAATCCCCAAACTTTATGAAACTTTGCATAATCTTCAAATTTTGGTGTAGAAGAAACGTGGTTAGGCCCATGGACAAGTCAAAAATGTTTCATCCATAAAATTACATTCCAATATTTAAAAGGGAACTCAAATTGAGTATTTGAAAGTGTTTTGGAACATATGAAAGTCCCTCCTTGCATAGAAAGCATGATCTAGTCAAAAGTCAACTGAAGCTTGGACTAGTTAACCCCAACTAAGCTCCCTTGCATGAAATGGTCCATGGAAATTGAATAATATGCATTAAAATACATGGGAAAGTAATAAAATGGCATGGAAATACATTTAAAACTCCTTATTGGCTTATTTTAATGCCAAACTTCAAGTTAACCATTTGACCAACTAGGCCTAAAATCTAATCTATGCATTTGAAATAGATTAAACCTTAAAAAATACACCATGAAACCTGAAAAAAAAATACCTAAGAAAACTTTTCTCATCACAAGATATTTTATTTTGATGAGAAAACACTCACTATTCAATTAACAAGGTTGATTAGGCCTATTTTGTTCCATTTTCTAGCAAATTAGCCATTTTGATTGAGTTGGATGGGACACTTTCAAGATGATTTATGACTAAATGAAGATTTTAATATGAATAAAAGGTCTTAATATTTGAGATCCATTGATTATATTTCACTGAAATATCTTGTAATTCATTTTATATGTTTTTTCCACAAAAAAACATTATTTATGCCCTCATCTATACATATCCATACATAAAATTGACATTTATGGATTCCTATATAAGTTTATTTGGTGTTTTAAAAGGTTTAATATTTATCCAAGATGATTTTATGGCAACAAAACTAACTTTTTACAAAACTAGTTTCTTTAGGGTTAAAGAGGGCTTTGAAGCTGAATCTTCAAAATGATGGTTCATGAAGTACAAACCTAAAATTAAAAAAAAAATTTTAATTTATTTGTATAAAACTAAATAAAATAACATCCCTAAAAATATTTTATTCCCATGTAAAATATATTAAAATTTATCACATGGAGAAATCTGCCTATGGGGTTTTGATTGCATTTTGGGCTGCCTATGCTCTTCATGATTATTCATAAAGTATAGAACCTAAAATGATTTAAATTATTAATTAATTATAATTAAATAATTTTCCTAAAAACATACTAATAAAATTTATCCAAACTCCACACATGGTGAAAGATACGAGCATTTGAATAGGAGGCTTGGAAGGGTGTTTACAACTATAAAAAGTGAAAAAAACACCAAAATGAAAATAAATATTCACCTATTTACCACTTCCTTAAAAATAATACATAGGGTCTATACCATTCTATCAAAACACTTTTAAATAACATTTTTATTGAAAATTCAAAAAACCCCTTTTTGGCCTATATGCCTATTTGCCTACAAAAGCTTGTATAAGCATGATTTGCTTAAAATTTAGATATTTGACACTATTTAAAGGTATAATTATGATTTAAAAACATCATACAATGATTTTAAAACTTTTAATTTAACTTAGAAACCTATGTGGCACTCTAAAATGATGTCTGCTCTAATGGTGATCTCCAATAGACATGCTGAGGACTATTATAAAATATCTAGTATATCCAATCATCTAGTTGAAATTAAAATTTACCATAAGGTTCCTAAAGTCATGATGACCTTGTGTACAAAATTTAAGTTCCTGAAACCATCTGTAGCTCCTAGAAAGCTTAATTTTCTCTTCAAATTGACCCCTGTGCATAGATTATCTACATTTTTGAACTTGAGAATGCTATTTTAAAATGATAATGACCCATTTAAAATCCATTTATTATGTTTTTTTACCAAAATTAGTTATTTTAGGCCATAATTTCCATCTTTAAAGGGCTATTAAATGGTTTCTTGAAAGTTTGGAATGATAGGAGTAGTACTTTGGCCTTGACAGGTCAAATTACTAACACTATGGTTTGGTGTTTGATAAAAATATTAAAAACCTCTTATATCACATTCTCCATCTGAATAATGTCTATTAGTCTTTAATTTACAAATTCTTGGTCCTCCTCCATGTACTCGCACATGAACCTGGATGTTGGTGTCTTTTGTGTGATGGGGAATATAGGCTCTTAACCATATATCAACAAGAATGGTGATGCTTTGAGATCTTGATTGAATCTCATTTTATCTCCCCAAATGGAATATTTGAGAATCTTGTGCCATGTCCTAGGTTTGTCTAATGTAAACATTTTTATTGCCTTCATAAAGCTCTTATTCTTTGATTCAAATAATTTATTGCCTTGAGGGTAATGGTTTGAGGATAACTTGAGAATGATGTTGTTATTATATTCCCATTCTATCATTTCAATAGATATGAAAGCATATCCATTATCATAGACTAGAGAGATTGGCATTCCAAATTTGGTGCATATGTTTTCTTCTTCAAATGTGATCACTTCTTCAGTTCTGCACTACTTGGTCACCACTACTTTAGTCCATCTTGTGTAGTAGTTGGTGGAAATTATAACATACTTATGACCATATGCTGAGTTGTGGTTGATTACCCCCACAAAGTTGAGCCCCCACTAGGAAAAAGGTTTATCCACCATAATTGGCTATAGTGGCATGGTTGCTTTAGGCTCTTTTGTGTTGAAGACTTGACCTGAATGGCATTGCCTTACATGCTTATGTGAATATTTGAAGATTATGGGCCAATAATAAATATATGTAAGTATTTTTTGAGTTGTTGTCCTTCCATATGGATGTCTACTTCCTAACTTCTCATGAAAAGTGCTCATGATTTCAATTGCTTCTTCTTTGGATACACACCTCAAGTAAATGACTTAAAAGGCTTTTCTATACAAAACTCCATGTTTAATCAAGAAATGGGCTACCTTGAGTCTTAGATTTATTATTTTCTCCTTGGTTGACCCTATAGGGTGAGTTCCATTGATTAGTAGATGGATGATTGGATCATATAAATCATTGTATTGAAAAGTTTCTTATTCAACCTGCATGACATTTAGCTTGGGTTTGGTATTGGCAATCAATTAAATAAAACCTTATTACCTTACCAATTTTTAAGTCTTTAGTTCAATTTCATATTCCTGTAGCACATACATTCACTTACCTCTCCTCTTTCCTAGTTCATTCTGACTCAACATAAGTTTTATGGTAGGGTCAAGTAGGATTGCATGCACTTTATTCCTAAGAATGTAGTATCTAAAAATTTTCACTACCTTAACTAATGCACATTCTTGCTTATCAATCAAAGAATAATTTAACTTAGAATTTTTAAAATTGGTGCTCATAAAATCTATAGGATGGTCACATCCATCTATTTTTTTGGTTAAAACTAGAGAAATAGTATGATCTAAAGCAAAGGAATAAAGGTAAAAGTCTTTTGAAATGTTTGGACTTATCAAGACTAGAACAGGTCTAATTACCTCCTTGATGTCCTTAAAATCCTTCTTGGATTCCTCGCTAGAAGTGATCTTGATGTCTTTCTTTAGCATATAATTCAATGGTTTGACAATTTTTACAAAGCCAAAAATAAACTTTACAAAGTTAAATTTTCCAAAGAATTATTTCAATTATTTTCTACTATTAGGAGGTTATATCTTTGATATAACATCTACTCTATTTGGGTCTATAGAGTTTCCGTCCTTGGTAGTCACATGTCCCAATAGTTTTCCCTCAGTAACATAAAAAATACTTTTATTTGGGTTGAGCTAAATCCCATACCTTCTGCATCTTTCAAATATCTACTGTAAATGCATGTGTGGTCCTCCCTATTCTTAAAAAAGATAGGTCATCCATATATATGATAATACATTTACCTATTAATCCTTGGAAAGCATGATCCATGGCCCTTTTTAATGTGGCCCCTATATTAATTAGCTTGAATGGCATCTTTCTATAGGCAAAGGTGCCCCACTTGGTTGTGAAAGTAGTTTTCATCATGTCTTCTTTGTTAAACAACACCTAGTTGTATCCTTAAAAATTATCAAGAGAGGACATCATAAAAAAATTAGAAACAACCTGAATAACCTGGTCTAGAGAAGGTAAAAGATAGTTATCTTTTTCAGATGATTTGTTTAGATTTCTAATGTCAATGCACAGCCTAGTTTCACCATTCTTTTTCTTGACTGGCACCAAATTGGTGACCCAAGTGGAGTTGTTAATTGGGAATACAATATTATCATCTAGGAGTTTCTTGACCTCTTTAAAGATCATAAGTTCTAAAATAGGGTTTACAGGGCTCTGCTTTTGTCTGAAAAGTTTACAGTTTTCTTTGAGGGGTATGGTGTGAGTTATGACCTTTATATCAAAGATATATACGTCATCATAAGACCATGCTATTATGTTTTTATATTTGGCCAATAATTATTTGGATCTTTCATTTTCAATGCTTGTACATGTTGTCTCAATATTAACTAGTTGAGGTTGATCTTGAGGTCCAAGATCAACTGCCTTGTAATCTTTCCCACTCACCTTGGGAATTCTAGTGTTTTTAGCTAGTTTATCCTTAAAAAATAACCTTTCCAAGCTAATAATTCCTTTTAGAATTTTTTTTTCATTTAATTGAATGACTTTGTTATCAGATCTATCATCTTCTTCAAGAGTATTCTCATTGGCCTCATATGTGACATGGGCCTCAAATGCTCTTGAGTTGGTCATGAAATCCAGGATCTATTGGTCATCATTTAAAACCTATAGATGGTTTATATTATCTGGGACTAAAGGGCATGGAACTAACTCAATGTTAAGGTTTTAAGAGTCATGGTTTGACATAAGAATGGCTATAGCTAAGGCAAGCTCATCAATAGCCTAGTTTTCTTCCCTAGGGATGGAAACAATGTTGAAAGCATTAAAGGATTCAATAAAATACTAGATTCTAAACTTATATCTCTTGATATATGATAATTTACGTTGATATTTACTCCTCACCTACTTGACTACAAGTTTTGATTCACCATGAACCAAGATCTCTTTAATTTTATGCTTAATGGCAAGCTACAATTCCTACTCTAGATCTAGACTTACACCTAGCACCATAAAAATAAAATTTCTAAATTTTAGGAAAATTATAAGAAGTATTATAATTACATACCTTAGGGGTTTCAAGAGTGTATACACCTAGATATGAGTCCAACATATTGACTCTTTCATTCACATCATTATACTTGGTGATCATGTGCTTCATCTGAGGCTCTCTTTCCACTCTAATATGATTTGGGACTCCTTTCCATGGTAGCCCCAAATGTGAATATTTAGTGGACATATATCCATTTAGGGACTTTTTCCATTCTCTACTTAATAGTATCTTATAAACATTAGGAATGTCCACAGCTTGGATGTCAATAAATTGCTAGACTCTTAGCTCAAAGGCACCTATATATGAAAATTTAACAATGCCCCAATTAATTTGACTCTAGATTTATCTAGCTGAGTAATAAATCTATCATATTTAATAGGATTCAAGCCAAGTTATTGACAAATACCTACTGGCATAATTTTTGTGGATGCACCATAATCTAATAAACAATTTTTTATATTCTTACCGAACATCTTGATAGTAAGTAGGAAAGGTGTGAACTCTATCTTAGTTTTATAAATATCAAGATTGGCATTATCAGTTTTGGGTGGCCTATCAAGATTTTTAGACAAAGACTCCAACAACAGGTCTCTTTTCTTACTAATCTATGTCAACTCATGTAATGTGATGTTAGCTTTAATTTTATTCATGTATTCCGTAATATTATACATAGTCCTATTGGAAGAATTAGATACATCAGTACTATGTTTAGAAGAACTTCCCTTTGGAGGCTTTGGAATATTATCTGAGGTAGTATCTAGAGGAGTTTCAAAGTTTTTTGGAGGTGTTGAAGTAGTCAGAGGCTGATTTTTCTCCCTATTCCTTAGAGGGTAGGTCTTCTTTAAGAACTATTAAAAAGCATGGACTTTTTTAGTAATATCATCAGGTTCATTATCTTCTTGGAAAGGGAAGTCAAACATCTCCACCATGAAGGTTTGGTTAGTAGACTTATATTTTTATGTACCCCAACCATTATCCTTATTAGGAACCACTTCAAAAGTATCCAACTCCTCTTGAAAGGATTAAAAAGCTTTACATAATTTAATGTAATCTATCTCACCATGTCTAGAAGTGCAATGTACTCTACAATAATCAGGTAGAACAACATTAATAAGATTTATATCCATTGTTTTCTTATCATCATATGACTCAATTTTATTATTGTTTTTGTAAATATCATTATGGAATCTGTTAATGGGCCTATTGAACCTTTATAAATAAAAGTTTGTACTAGAGCTCTCCCTAGTATTGCCAACTTACTTCTGTAGCTAAATAAAATTAGTGCTTAACTTTTGGACCATCTTTAAGATAGAGTCACTCTCATTCTTGGGTGCCTAAGAATTATGAACCTATTTTTTTTAGTACCAATGATTAATACCAAAGACTTTTTATCACTTGGATTAAATCCATTTGTAGTATTTTTCAGGAATCCCAAGTTCTGGGTAGGATGAGCATGACTTAAGGGTAATTGTTTCAAAGTTTTTATTATCTAGTGGTGAAATAAAGGCAAAACAAGTTGACTATTTCACAATAGTTATAAAGTTTGGTGGTTGGGAGCCACCTTGGCCTATATCTTTGTAAATAATGAATCAATATTAGATAATATTAGTGAATTATTATCAAATCTAATCTAAAGGCTAATCTAGAATGAATATTTACAATGAATCTTAAACTAGAGTAATTTGGTTTTAAAAAAAGTAAAAGGAAGGGTAAGGTAGAAAAGAGATGTTATCGATCTTCATCCCAAACATCATGATAACGCTCAAATGTTCTCCAAGCATACACTAAACCAATTTTTAATATGAAATAACATACGCTTAGATATTAATACACATCAGGTAAACATCTAAGGAATGAGAAAATTGTAAATAAAAACTAAGTTCACTTTAAATATTTATCCCTACAAGCAAACAACATTATCCCAAATGCAAGAAGAGTAAAGAAAATGAAATGAACTTGAGAAATTTCTATCAACCTAGCATTGGCACAAATTAACAACTCTAAAATTAAAGGATACACACCAAGATTTCATAAGAACCATTAAAGTCTAGAAATGAAGAGAAGAAAGTGAGAGAGAAACTATAATAACAAATGACACAAATGAATATGGACAATCTTTATAGAATTACTTGATTATATTAATTGCTCAAAATTTTACACAAGTTTTTGGCTCAAACCCCTTCCACGCCCCCCCCCCCCCCAAACCTTTTTGACCATGGATAATATCACTTTTATATCATATTAAGGTGATATGTTGGTCAGTCTTATCAATTATATTTGTACAAGTGTATAGGAAAGGTGTCCTTTCTATTGCATTCTAGAATGAATGAAATTTTATTTTTAATAGACTGGTCTATAGACAATTTGTTTCACCAATTTCACATAGTTGTGAACTTATATTAAATTTCTCACTAGTGGTCTACAGTCTAGTTCTAAATTGAATTATACTTACACTAGTGATAGTTAAATTTTTTAGGCTTGATTTATGGGGATCATAGGGTCAAACTGAGGCTTTTCTAAGGATTTTATAGTGCTTAAATGGTAGCAACATTTGGATTTAAGCTATCATTATTCCTTAGATCATGTATTTTTTCTTTGTTATTCATGAGTCCACTAGTTATTTAATTCTTATTGCTTTTTTGCTTACGTGGCATGATCTTCACACCTACATGGAATCTTCATGGTGATTTCATAGAAAAAATACTCATCAATGTTAAAATAATGATCATTTCCATTTACAATCCTCCCTTCACCTTGCACTATCAAATTAGCCTTGCATAGACTAGTGGAGGCCATTCATCTCTATCTTAGGATTCGAATGTCATTAGTTGTCTCAACTATATTTATCATGGTTATGAAACACGTCATTACTACATTTGCTTTAAGTTAAGTTGAAAATTTCACAATGATCATGTACCATTGGATTTATCTTGGGTGAGTAAACATGTTCCATTAGTCATGGAAGATGCTTGGGCTTTAATCTAGGCTTGTATTTGCAGCATTAATTTCACATCATCTAATCATTCATCTAAGTAAATGTGTACCATAGATTATGATCTAGGAAATTGAACATGATTGGGTCACAGTGAAAAATAGAAAATATTAAATTTAGGGCACATGAATATAATAAGAACTTAACCTAAAATGCCAAATTAATGTTCTCATTCGTATTAATAAAGACTTCAATCCAAAGTCTTAGGCTAAGTTTAAAAACATATAAAAATGGTTGTGGCACCAAAGAGTCTGATTAAATTTATCTTGGGGGAATTTTTTTGATCATTTTGCATTTTGTCTTTTTCACTCTATTGTAGGGTATTCGGGTTCTTTGCACAAGGAAATACTTTTTGGCCTTTTATCGAAGGAAATTATTTCAAAGACCAATTTCATCAAAAAAATGTCTGAAACAATTATCCAAGGGATCTATTTCATTAGATAAAATTCCTAGGATAAAAAGTCTAAAGGAATTAGTCAGGGTAAAAAGGGGCCCGAAGGGTCATTTCAAACAATCCAAAGGGTACATTCCAAATATCCAAAGGGCACTTTCAAAATTTCTAAATGATAATCACAAAGGTCAAAGGTCCATTTCACAAAGTCTAAAATGTGATTCCATAAGGCTTCAAGTGTCCTTGACAAAACTTATAAAGGGTAAGTACCTTTGAATTTTTTTTTTGGGAAAATTGCATTGGTGAGATTGTTGTGGGGAAGTATTTTAGGCCTTTTGCATCAAAAAAAATATATGAAGATAAAATTTTAAAGAGTCACTTTAGAAAAACCAAAGGGTAAGTTCAAAAGCATAAAGTGAATTTAACAAAAATCTCAAACGGCACTTTCAAAAATCAAAAGGGCACTTTCAAAAACCCAAAGGGCATTTTCAAAAATCAAGAGGGAACTTTCAAAAAGATGAAATGCATTTACAATAAGGTGAAGGGTATGCTTTGATAAAATTACTATGGGGAAATTTGCAAAAAGAACTCTTTCAAGGAAATTGTCCCAAATAAAATGTCTAACACATTTCCCCCAAAGACTAAATTTTGTTGGACAAAATGTTAGAAGGGTAAATTCTTGCTGAGTAAATTTTTTGAAGGACAATTCAAAGAAAAAATGAAAGGGTCATTTCAAAGAGTCCAAAGGACAAAACATGCAAAGTCTAATAGAATTTATTGAACTATAATACCTGAAAGATAAGACAAGACTAATCTCTAAAATAAACAAATTAAACTAAGTCCATAACTAATTAAAAAGTTCTAGTGGAAATTTTAAATAAAAGATCCTACCACTTTTAGAATAAACACATACAACAGCTTTAGACTAAGGCATTAACAATTCCAATATGAATTTGATTTGATTTTTAATAGACCAAAGGTTAGTAAAAGAACAAATTAACATTAAAATCATGTAACCTAAGTATTATTCATTCCAAGTAGACCTCATTGAATATATAGCGGGAAAACATAAAGATCTAAAGCTAGAAAATCTTAGACAAGGTCAAACTAGAATTATGTTAAAATATTCTAACCATACTAGATGTGGATGATCTTTAGATAAAAATATTGTGCAAACATGATAATGATACTCTGATCAAGTGAATTTTTTATTCGAAGGCACAAATTTACACAATTTGACACAAGGGTCCCCCTTTTTCATAAATGGGGGTATGTTGAACTCAACAATAATTTATATAAACTTATATTAGATCCTATGAGAAAATTAAAACAAATAAAAATAAGTGTTCTAAAACATTACGAGTTCAATAAGATGTTCAATGGTTATTTTCATTTAATAAAATACATACTATAAACACTAAAAGATTGAAATATTGATTTAGATTAAATAATATATTATATATGAATGTGTAATACATTAAAATAAAGAAACTAAAATGATTTATAAATAATACCTTTCACTAGAATATGTAAAACTAGTTCAAATCTAAGTTGTGTTTTTTGTGCAGGCTGGCTATTAAGGAGAAACTCATTGGAATGATGTATGACTATGTTATGTTTGATAATACAATTATGTGATGCATTAATACATGGTCACACTAGGGTGGATATGAGCACACTATGGCCTTGTATGTTAATTGTGGCCACTTCTAGGTTGACAATGTGATTGATTTTCCTATTTAAGTAGATGTAGCTATCATAAAACATCTATTATCTATTTTTAGATTTTGTTTTGACATGTAAAAATAAATACAACATTCTAAAAATAAACAAAATAAGGATAAAATACTAAGAGGGGAATATAAAAGGGATAATAAAATATTTATCTTCATAAAACCCTTCATAATTTGAGTATTTAGTACATATCCTAAAATGGACTCAAGCAAATGTAATTCTCTTTGCTAAAGTGAGTGTGTAAATCTTGATATTTTTACTATATGGATGCAAATAGTAAATTAAATTGAATTCTTAAAAAGGAATTCCATTTACCTAAAATAAAATAGATTCACACTTGGTCTATGAATATTATAATAATTTTGACTTTAAGTTGGAAAGATTAGTTCATTTTTTCTCAAAGTGCAATAGAATTTCCAAGTGATTGTTAGATGTGTATTGAATGACATTGATGTGATTATATAATGGTATTTTAAAAATATTTACATTAACTAAATTTTAGAAAGTGTATGGGTTATAACATGAAGCATCTAAAATTTGAAAAGTTACCATTAGAGTTTAGGAGATTGGGTCATACTAGTGGACAAATCAGGTTTCAACCATGTCTGACTTAGTGGGGTCTTTTCCTAGCAAGTTGAAAACTATTAGAATTTTGCTAAAGATAATTTTTAATCAAAATAGTGATTTTTAAGTTATGTCTTCTTTAATTTTAATATAATGAGTAGAATATTGAAGGTTTTCCTAGAGATTATAAGTTAATGTAATGGGAAATAAATAGTAAGGTAAGGATGTCAAGGTTAAGCATTGTCAAGAACTTATTGATTAAATTTGAGTATCTAAAATTATGAGTGAATTCCATTATTTGAGTATATGTTTATTTATTAGGCCTTATTTGGGAATGATTGGCTATATTCAGGTATATTTGGGGTAAATTAGGCATATATAAGAACCAATTATCATTATTTTGTGATAAAATATTGTTATTTGAGAAAAGTTTATTGATTAGTACCAAACTAGTTGAAACTAGATAGATGTATGTATATTTGAGGAAACTTGGATATAAATTAGAAAATTTTATCATTATTTCATTATCAAATATTGCTAATTGAGAAAATCTAACTTATATATAAGGTGTGATTACATAGATGTACATATATTTATGGAAAATTGACCATAGATTAGCACCATTTTTCATTAATCTCTTATCAAAACTCATTATTTTAGAAATTTTGATTGAATTATGCCTTGTCTAGGTGGTTTTAGAATACATGAAGGTATATTTATTGTTATTTATTAAGAAATGTCATTATTTGAAAATATTTGAATGAATTATGATTTATTTGGTGTTAATTTTTAATTTATTAACCCAACTAAGTATTAATTTAATAAAAACTCTCAAATAATAATATTTTCTCTCATGAATTAAATATGGATGATTTTGAAGCTAGACATGATAAAGTATATGACATGCTAGATTGGATGTTTCTGGATAAGGTTATGATCCAATTTAGATTTGAGTATATATTTAGGTGTATTATAAAATCTTGAATTTCTAATGATATATTTTATGTCCTTGTGAATGTTTTAGATTAGAGGTAAAAGCAGGTTTTGAAGGGGCCCTAAAACCCTTTACAGAGAGCAAAAAAAGAACAACAAAGCCCACAGGCAACGCCTAAAAAACACTACAGAGAAGTAGCAAAAACATGTTTTGAATGGTCCTGAAACCATAAGAGATACATCCGGTCAAAACCCAGAAACAAAAATCTGGAGGTACAACAAACAAAAGCTAACAAAAGAAGAACAAAGATCTGTACCAGTTTCTTTACCAACAAGAAGGACCAGATTATTCATCCAGTTCTAGTATCAAGTTCATGGCTTCTTTTTCTTTCAAAGCAGTTTCCTGGGTAGTAACCTCCAGCAAAGCTCCTTTTTGTGTATCTTTCTTTCTGGAACTTTGCCTTGTCCTTTTGTTGGGACCCTCTAGTGCTTTGGTCTCCTCATTGGCTCGTTTACCTATATTGATAGCAGCTGCACAAATGTTGGACGTTACTTCCTCCATTTTCTTTCTATTATCCTTTATTAACTCCTGGAGATTGTTTTCATAAGCTTTGAGCTTCACAGGGATCTCGCTTAACTGATTTTCCATGTTGTTTACTTTGTTCCAAGCAGCTTTCAGAGAATCTTCCAAAGTTTCCACTTTTTTCTTGAGATCAATGATCTCCCTACACAACTAGGAATCTAATTGGGAAGAACACTCAGCTTTACTGTTAACCCAAGTCATAGGAGTGTGTATTTCATCTTTTTGATTCTTCCCTCTCCAATCCTCAGACTTTTTATTTGGGCTATTCCTAGATTCTTCAAAGAAGTCATCTTTGCTCTTTTGTTCCCGCTCATTGATTCCATCTTTAATTTCCATCTCCATGTTTTGAATATCTTCCTAGACAGATATTTCCTTTTCTTCCTTAGAAGTTGGGTCCTCACCAGGATCTTCCTGGACAGTGTCTTCCTCTGCCACTTTCTGGTTTTCCTCCATCTCTTCTATTCTGGTAACAGAATCCTCCTCAGTATTGACTTTATCCTTTTCAATTTCCTTTGATCCTTCTTCATCATTACTAGAGTTGGTATCCCAGCTCTCTGTTCCATCTTCTTCCTCCAATTTTTCCTTCTCGGGTTCTTCAAATCTCTCCCGACCCCTTTCTTCTTCTGCATTCTATTTATTAGGACTAGGGGTCTTAATTTTTCCTCTTTTGCTTACATTTTCATTCTTTTTATTCCCTGGCAACTTATTTTTCCCCTGTTTGGGATACTTAACCAGTGCCCTATTCTTGCAATAGCCTTCAATAAGCAGAATTAGGCCTTCATGAAGAATAGGGCGCAAATCCTTTTTCCTATGAGCATAAAGGCTTTGAATTAGGGAGTAGCGAAGATAGAAAGGAAAAGACAAGCTAACCTTATGCCTGAAGTGGTTGAGGAAGACAAAATGGAACTTATGCACTCGTTTGCTTCTTCCATCCAGGATGAAGTACTCCCTTATACAGCTTAGGACGTCCCTCCATATCCCTTTAATATGATCCAGCTCATAAAATCCCCATTTTTGACCAACTTCTGCTCCTCCTCATCCATTTTGGGGAACTTGCAAAATGCCTCATTCGAAATGCTGGTCTGCTTTGAAAATTTGATTCCTTCCATTGATAACCCTGTAACCTCAGCAAGAAAATCCTTAGTTAAATTTATAGTTATACCATGCAGGGTGACCCTGTCGTCAGACCAAATTTTTGAAGAAGGCCATCGTGATATGTGGTTTAGAGCCGTGAAGTCTTTCCATGTAGCTCGTTACATTTCCTTTCTGCAAAATTTTCCAGACTTGGTGTTTCACTCTCCATTCTGCACAGCTCTTGGGCTCCTGTTTATGGGGTTCTCCCTTCCTTTCACATGCCATGCTCATTTTCTTTGAAACCCGATTACTGTGGATATTACCCTGGATCCTCCTGCTGTCAAGTTAATTGGGACGTCGAATTTGTTTATGGCTTTTTAGGATCCGCTTCTCCCTCTTGAGGGCCTTGCTTTTTAATAATTGGGTTCCTTTCCCCGTGCTACCACTCCTCCTACTCATTAAGATTTTATTACACTCCAATCCTACCTTATTTCGCATTTAAGGGAAATCATGTCCTTGTGAATGTTATCATTGCTAGCTATTTTAATATTAAAAAGGGTATTAGGTATCATGACCTAATTTCCCCTTTTTTCTTTATTATAATGGCTAAATCTCTCAATAGATTTTTGTTTATAGACCTTAGATAAGGTTATCTAAAGGGTTTCATACCTATCCACATTTTAGAACCTTCTCTTCACCAATAATTCATATATGATACTATTTTAATGGCTAAAGTGTAAGTGTGGGAATCAAAATAATTTAAAAAGGTGATATTATATTTTCAAGTAGCCTCTCATTAAAAAGTAATCTTTGATAAGAGTTAATTATATTTATTTAATACTCCCTTGGATAGGCAACACAAAATAATAGCTATATTAGGTTTCTAGATAAAAGAGTTACCTACCTCTTATCTTGGAATGCATATAAGTATTAAAAAACTGTTTGTGGTGGACTAGAACCTTCTTTTAGAGAGATTTAAAAAAAATTGGTTGCATGGAAAGGTAAACTTATTTATCTATCAGGGAAATTAGTGTTTATTAAAAGTGATTTTCAAATCCTTCCTATATACTTGATATCTATGGTCAAAATTCCAAGGAGTTTTAGGGGAAACATGGAAAATATTTAGAGAAGGGTCATATGGTCTGGGACTGATGAAAAGAATAAATTTTCTCTAGTTGCTTGGGATAGAATCTATTCTCAAAATAAATTTAGAGGACTTAAACTAAAAAAAATAAGTGGATGGATTTATCACTCATTACCAAATTGGCCTAGAGATTCATCATTAGTACCACCTTCTAGTCTAGAATTTAATAAGCTAAATACTTAGACTCTAGACTACCAATGAATATCTTGACTAAAGATTAGTTTTCTAGAGGTTATTATTTCTATAATTTTATTATTTATAGCAAAAGACTCATTGTAGAGGGGAGAAAATGGAATATTGACAATGGTCAATAGGTTAACTTTTGGGAGGATATCTGGTTATTATATAAACCTATAATATCCTTAGAACCATGGTTTTAGATTGGGTTTGAAATATAATAATATTATGGGTATAAATTTTATAATTATATGGATTTTAAATATGGTAGGAGGTGTTGGAAATAACTATCTAGAATTAACTTGTTTTTTAAATATAACATTTTGTTTGAGGAACTTTAGGTCCTCCTAAACACCATTGATATTCCCTAGCTGATAAAGGATGATGATTTTATTTGTAAGGATTCATTTTAGGGTTATTATTGCATCAAATATGGTTATACATTAATATTTAAGCTCCTAGAGAATGTATTGTTTGGTCAAGTTTATGGAACAAAAATCTGATCCCTAAGATTAATCTTTTATATGATTGTCTATTCAGAACAAGATTCTAACTATTGATAACCTTTAGAAAATAGGGATGTGTTTAATAAATACATGTCCTCTTTGTAATAATGAGAATGAATTTGTGGCACATATGTTTATATGGTGCATGTTTTCCATTGAAGTGTGGAGTTACTTTCTAGATAAACTCTTGATTACCTAGGTTTAGACTCAAACTATGCTATAATCTTGGATGGCTTAGATTCCCCCATATAAATATGAAAATATTAAAAAAATATATAAGTTTACACTTGTGTATATTATTTTGGGCCTTTGGAAGGAAAAAAAACAACATGATCTTTACAGATAAATAACTTCCTAATAGAATTGTGGCTAATAAATTTTAAGTTAGTATTTTGGAGAGTCTAAGAATAGGCCCTTCTAGTAAATATAAATGAATGAAGAGGAAGCTAGGATTCAAACCCTTTGGTAGATTGAGGTGAAATTTGGTAACACTTTGGACCCCATAATTTAAGCCAAAAAATAAGTTAAATGGAAAGCCCCATCCCTGAGATGGGTGAAATTAAATTTAGATGGGGCTTCAAAAGGACACACAACTATTTTAGGAGGTGGAGGTATTTTTAGGTATGATAAATGTATTTTCATTATAGTAGACATGGGAAGCATGGGTACCCAAACTAATCACTAGACAAAATTTTTAGCCATGCTATGGGGTCTGAGAATGGCTAAATAACTTATAACTAATAGTAATAGTGTTAAAAGTAGATTCTTTGAGCATAGTTAATTGTTAAAAAAAGAATTTGGATAGTTGTAGAATTAATCACATCATAGAGGAATTATGCCTTTTTATTGAATCTTTCCATAATGTTGTCATCCAACATATGTATAGAGAAGGGAATCAGGATGCAACTAGTTTGATAATGAAAGAGTGGTGTCTATAAACCTCCAAAGATGGATCTCTTTGGGAAATCTTCTTATATTAATTATATGAAGACTTGGAGTCGAAGCAACATTGCATAATGACTAGTCAGAGACGCATGTTTTATTTTTTGATGATTGTTCTTTCTAGTGTTCTCTACATTGATGTGTTGAAAGGTCAGGGGTGCATCAAAATTAAGAATGGTGGGATTAACATAAACCCTATTTTCCATTTATTGGTTCTGAATAAAGTCATCATCATTAAAGTTACCAAAATGGATAATACATTTATGATGGGATATGGGAAAGCTTATGCCCACACATGTGGGAATATTAAGATCCATATTGTGGCTTGCTTTAAATCATTATTGAAATAGGCTGCATATGTGTGTATTTTATTCAATCAAGCCAAAAATGGAAACACAAACATGGTTATTGATAAACCTAAAAGGATTGAAGCCATTTTGGATGTGGGTCTAAAGGAAGATGCTAAAATATGGGATATTATGAAAATTAGAGGCATGACCAATTTTATGAAAAGGGTGGAAAGGTATGATAAACACATATCTAATAATTTGTCAAGGATTGGAATTGTAGATAAGTTGTTTTTAATGGGTTATCTATAGAAATTATGGAAGAACTAATCACCTAAGAGACTAGGTTAAACATGGAGGACATTAAGATTTTTATAATAAGAAGAAACTACAAAGAGGAAAAATAAAAATCACTACTTGAAGAGGAGGTGATTCAACTATTTCAAAGTGGGTTTTATTGTGAGACTTTTCCAACTCTATTTGGTGATGTATCAAAGTAGTTCATGCTCTAGATTACCTTAGAAGGTAGGTATAATGTTGTGTATTGGTCCCATTTTTTTCTAATTATTTTAGGCATAACATTCCTATGAGTTTGTCTTTATATATCCTACATTCTCTTAAAATTTATATCTTTGATGTTAAATGAGGAAAAAATACTAAACCATTACATCATGCTATTATTTTTATGATCTATAAATATTTCCATGGGATGAATAAGATCCCCTTCTACTTCCATCCTTCTAATCCAAAGAGTTCTATTGGTAGATCCTCTATGAATTGATTGGAAAGAATACAGTTTAAAAGTACCCTACTCTTTAAAAATAGGGTATTCAAAAATATGGAGTAACTTTAAGTCCTTGGTCAGGGAATTATAAACATAAATTGAAGATATGTTCTAAGGGAAAGAATAAATCTATTAAATAAGGGGCTAATTTAGTAGATAAGGGTACCTTTACTGAAGACCCAATTGTAGTGCAAGAGGAAGAAGTGTTATAAGGGTTACATTTGTTTAAATCTAAAGCTTTTTAGTCCAAAAATAAAGGGAAAAGTTTGATTGATTTTGAAGCTTCTAAAGCCAATGTGGAATATGATGAGAGTCTCACTCATATGTTATCCTTCATATAAAAGGGGTTAAATGTTGATTTTGATAGATTAGTCAAATTAATCATTGGGTAGAGTAAAGTTTATAGAATAAAGGAGGAATTATGTCTCCAAAAAATAATGCTTAGGTGGTTTATGTATGAACACATAACCTAAAAGAAGTAGATGAAATATCTTATGGATTTAGTATCGTAGTAGAATATTGATGATGAATAAAAGGAGATGGTAGCCCAGTTGAATACGCTGAGGGATAGGGTTTCAATCCTATAAAGGGAATATTTAGGCCTTAAGGAGAATGTGAAACCTCTAGTGTAGCTTATAAAGGCATTAATGAAGGACAACATTACTAGTCTTGAGAATGTTATAAATCTTATGAGTAGTACATAAAAATGTGTTGGAACCTCTTCCTCATAAGTTTAAAATTATAGTGAGTGTGATAAAGATAGTGGTTTATCTCCCTAAACATTCTAACATATGGACTTGGAACTGAAAATAAGCATTAGAAGTTGGGAATATGCCTTAAGAGGTCGTAATACTTTTTTATTGGCTAGTTGTTCTTAGGTTATTTTTATATTACTTTTTGTTTGATGGTGTTTTTTTATATTTTTTTGTATAAAAAATTATTTATCTTGGGCTTAGGGGTATGGTCTACTTATTATTTATATAGGTTCAGGTTCATAGTTAAAAAAAACCCCAGCTTTACCCTTAATAGAAAATAACATTTTCTATCCATAAAATAGAAAATGGTGTTATCACCTACTAAATTAGGGCTAATCAATTAATATTAACTATATTTATCATTTAGATTACAAAGTTCAAGGAGGAATTGTATCTATAGAGCTCCATTGTAAGGTGGTTCATGAGATAACACTCAACCTTGAAGGAGCATGTAAAGATTTTATCCCTCAAAAATAGGTAGTTGATGACTAATATTAAAACCCTCATTGATTTTAGCTAATTTTCCATGAAGAATAACTTAGCCACTATAGATTATCTTAGATTAATTTTAGATTTTGTGAATCAAGGAGGCAAAAAATCTAAATACAACGAGTGTAATAGGGAGGTTGAGTAGTCCCAAGTTTTTCAAAAACTTGAAATGGAGTTGGAAAGGATGACCATCAGCTAGAAAAAGGCCATGGGTAGCCAAAATACATAGTTTGTCTCTTATTATATTTGAGATACTTTTATTTATCCTTTTTCTAGTTTGTCTATAATTTGTAAATTTTTGTCTTGGCAGCAAACTGTCATGTTTATCTAGGATTTTTGAGGTCTTATTATAGTGCTTTCAATAGGGTTGGGTCTTTAGTAGAAAAACTCATTTTAATCATAATAATAATATTATAAAATTATCTTTTATATAATTAAATATATATCATATTTAAAACACCAACATTCAAATCATAAGGCCTAACAATCTGAATAATTATCATCAATTGGTTTTCTCAAAATAGACACTAGGTGTAAAAGTTACACCTAGATAACCTTATGTTTAGTATTGAAAACTTGAAAATCACTAAGTACTAAGTAGATTAGATTTTTAAAAACTACCTCCTAAAATAAAACTCCCAAAGATATGCAGTCAATTCCAAAAAATGAGAATGGTTGTAATTTAATAAAATAAATTTGAAGTATAAGTTTACATTTAGATCTATAAATATAAACCAAAAAAATTATCAAAACTTATATAATATTATGTCATATAAATGTAAATGTGTGTGTGTGTGTGTGTGTGTGTGTGTGTCTGTGTGTGTATATATATATATATATATATATATATTATAACAAATACTTATTTTACTAAATAAAATACACATACCCAAAATAGATATTCACCCAAAACAAAATATCCATTCAAGATGGATATCCATTTTATTTTTCAAATTTATTTCCTCCACTTCTCGCTCAAGTTTTTCCATTGGTTTTATAATTATACATGAGATTGATTGTATTTATACATCACATGGGAAGAATGCAATTTCATGGAGGTCTTCTATCTTCACTGATATTATTTATTTACTTATTTATGTTATTATGTAAAATTCCAAATTTATTTTGTTAAGAAAATTGCCATGTTTTAAAATACATATAAATTTTGAAAAATAATTTAAATTAGTAATTAATATATTTTTATTTCATTATGTTTATTATATTGGTCAGTAGATACATATATTAAAAAAATTATCAACTTTTGATCTGATATTTTTTAAAATATAAAGTAGCACAACTTTATACACTTCATTAATTGTAATATTAAAAAATATAAAATGAAAAAATAATAATCATTGACATTATTTTCCTTGGTAAACAGATAATATTTATTTTTTCATAAGTGATAAATTAAATAAATAAAATAAATTATTAATTTAAAAAACAAAAAAATAATGTAACATTATTTATCATGTCCTACGTATATCCACATTTTTTTTTAAAAAAAATCATCCATTTTATTCAAAAATATATTAGTGTACACATGTTTTTTATTTATGAACATATAAAAGTGTAAAGAATGATACATTGAAATTATAAATATTAATTTAAAATTTTTCATTTGATTGAAAAAAATTAAGATCATAAACTAAATGTCAATTGCTAAAACTTATCTTTTTAAAATATCATGAAATTCCTCATGCAAGTCCCTAAGATTATCAATGGAAGTTGAGGTATGTATTTTCAAATGAAATTTAATTACCACTGAAGATACCCTTTTGGATCATCATTACCTATTGATATTTTTTCCCCAAAAATATCATAACATCAAAATACCCTAAGGGATACCCCCTAATTATTTTAGAATATCCCTTGAATTGACCAAAAACCCACTTTCCTTTTGTATAGAAAAATCCATAACTCTGGATGTAATTTGTAATTGCAAATTGCTTCTTGAGATCTAGATCCCATAATGAAATAAATGACAAAATCTAAAACCTTGACTACAATTTTCAATTTGAAAAATTAAAAATTATAGCTTGAGTTTTGGATCCCATAATGAATTAATCGATGTAATCTTGAAACCCATTTGAAAATTACAATTTTGAAAAATTGCAAATTTGCAAAATTACAAATTACAAGTAGAGATTCGAATCCCATAAACCAAACACCCACATGGGATCCAAAACTGAAACCATAATTTGTAATTTTTCAAATTTCATTTAGAGTTATGTTTCTCATAAAACACTTCACCTAGAATTCAAAACATGGAGAGAAATTTTTTATTTACAAAATTACAAATTGAATCTAGGTTTTAGACCCCAACAACAACCTAGGCCGTGGAATATAAAACTCCAAACACAACTTGTAATTTTGTAAAATTGCAAATTTTAAATAGAGTTCCACCTTCCCATTTTCTATTGAAGTCAACCTTACACTACCTATGGAATTTGAAGGTTCAACATGCAATTTTCAAAATTACAAGAGGACTCTGGATGTCCACCACCAACTACCACCATTAGAGAATTTTTTGAAAGGTTTTTTATATAAATAATGGAAAACTGGATATTTTAATTTATTTTTTAAATTTCTAAATCATTTTTAAATATTTGATAGTGACTCTAAGCCATGACCATGCACTCAACCTCAATCCACATGTCAAGAAATAGCCTCAAGCCACAACACCATTATTTCCTATAATTTGAAGCTATTTGGTTATTTTTGATTCCTAAAAAGTTGTCTTCAAATTAGTTAGGGTTTTTATTTTATAAGGCATCATTTAATGCTTTTTAGGGTTTTCATGCTGAGGTCATGTTATGGTCTGAGTTTGTTGATTTTTCCAAAAGTATCTAGCTTAGTTTAGATCTAGGTTTCCATTTTTGAATTCATGAAAACCTTGGGATATTCCCCAAGTTTTCACATTTAGATCTAGGCTTTTGTTATAACTAGGTGAATATACCATCGTTTATTCCACAAATAAATAGAAAATATTACATAATAGCTCCAAGTCCTTATGGACATTTGAATTACTCCAAACACATCCTATACCCATATGATTCCCACTTATAGTTTACACTTCCCATTCCCACAAGATATATACCTATGAATAACAACTCCTAACCCCATGAACATCTTTATTGTTTCAAGGACCTTGAGGTTCTATAAGGGATCTCACCTACTTATAACACCTCTCAGTTCCATCAGAGATATAACCTACACACAACACCTCTAATATATAACAAGGATTTCAACCTATTTTTGTATAACTATTATCCTACAAACTTTTTACCTACACAAAGTACCTCTAATCTCTACCAAAGATTATACCTATTGTAAGCACCTGCAAACCCCACCAGCTCTTATAGTTGGTTTTCACCAAGCATTCACTCCAGATTTGATGTCTCAAAAGGAGTTGAATTTCAAATAAAAAGGCCATGAGGTGACTCTAAACTTAAAATCCAACACTACTGAGATCACTGATACAAACCTAGGCCATATTGACCTAGGGGAATTTTGGACCCAAATAAATGCATAATTTAAGAATGATTAGGTCTATAGTATCTATGACTCTAGATTTCCATCAGTAGTAGATTTTTCTCTGATGGTCCAAATCCCTAGGTTTTTGTTGACACTAACCCCACATTATCATGCTAATAAAGAAGAGGTCCTAAATGACATGGGGAAAAGATTTTGAATATAAACCTAGACTTCATAGATTTAATGTTTATGATTTTGGAGTTTGAAATCTATCTTGACATAACTACAGAGACATCCCAATAATTATTCCAAGATAATATAGAGGGATTCCATAGAATGATAAATAATAAATGGCTTAAGACCCCAAGGTTGCCTCCACCAGATTACTAGAGACAATGATAAGAATTGGCTTCGAAGATTAGATTGGGGGATATAATACTTTTGCTACATAAGATTACTGGTAGTCATGATGCTAATAGATTACAAGAGGGGATGTACCAATACATTTGGGTCATCTGTCAAAATGCACAATACATCCACTGGGCCCAGCTCATTAGTGACTCCCTCCATAAGTAGTTGATGGAGGTACAAATCACTAGAACATTTTTCATGACCTCCTACCTTGTGTACATATTATCCAAGGGATGAGCCTTCCTAGGCCTCAATAGAGTACCTAGTGAAATAATTATATTATATAACTATTACCCTAACCTCACATTAGAGGCCAATAGGAAAATTTTTAGGAGAGTTAATGATGTATTCATCTATTGCATCATCATAATGTTTGATAAAGAACTAGGGAAAACCAAATTCTTAGATGTAGAAATTATAAAATCACTCGATGGGGTTCTTACATCATATATTTCCCCACCTATTCTTATATTAGGGTAAGTAGATTCAATGGATACCCATACACACTCCCAAAAAATCTTAGTGACAAGCGGGCATTGATGGAGCTAGTCAGGAAACTTGTGGAGACCCATAAGCTTCTTTATAGCAATCACAAGTCAAAAATTCATTTCCCAATCAATATTGGTATATACACATGTCCCTCCATACTCAAATCCAATTATGATGATGCATAAATGACACTGAGGGATTTGGAGTCTAGGACATATTATGATGTTTATGGCAACATCAACAACACACTAAGAATTTCCACTTATTCCCACATTCCATATTTTTAATATTATCAAGAGGATCTAGAGGATGAAGATAAGGTTAGATTTGAGGATAACTCTAAAGTGACCTTAGATGAGGTCAAAACATTTTATTTGGCACCATTCCCAAAGGACATGGTGGGTGATGAGTCCCTAGTGGATTTAAACTACTATAAGCATATCATTACTCAACCCCTTCCACCAATAAGGTGGTCATTCCTTGAGTTCTTTTATTTTATAAATATAATAACACATGTGATCAATAAAATGTTCAATTATCTTATAATTAAATGGGTCCAAGTAACAAAATATATCTCAAGAAAGAAGGAATTCTTGCATCAATGGAGGGGCATAGTGGCACAAAAGGTGAAAAATTAGAAGGGCTAGTGATCACCCACAAGAAAAAGAAGAAATATAAGGAAAAAAAGGGGAAATATAGAAAGGATGTGGAAGCCAAAGATCAAATAATTTTCATCTCATTTTAGGACCCATTTTTAGTAGGAACATCTATAGCTTCAACCTCAGTATTAATAATAGTGATAACCCTATCTATATTGTTCACCCACCACCTATTTACATTGTCCTTATAGTTCCAACACCTCCACCACATATCTCCACTCCTCCTAAATCTCATTTTTCCACTCTACCATTAATTCATACCACCTTACATATAATAATAATAAGTCTATTACAACCATTTAAATCGAGTCAAGTGGACACTTAGGGTCATCCATTAGTGGATACTCAGGTTTTCACTCCACTTTACCTTCCCCCAATTTCACTCCCTCCTTCCATTTCACTTCCTCATTTCATTCTATTAAAAATTATCTCCATTCTATTCCCATTTATTTCCAATACAAGTGAGTAGTACATAGCCATAGACTCAGTCATCCTAACTTTAGTTATACTAGTCATCCTAACTCTTAGGATAAGTAATGTTTCATTTTCATCCCCTTTCATTTTCCATACCTTGTCATCTTTGAGTGGCCCAAATCATTTAATTAATTAATTAAATTCTTTGGTTTCCACCCTTACACTAATTACAGAGTTTAGATTCACTGTGTCTACTCCCCCAATAGTATCACTTTCACCTCCTACACCCCTAATAGACAATTATTTCCATTATCCCCACCTCTTCCACTTTTATAATTTCCTAATCACCTTCAGTGGAGATATGAGACAAATAATTCCATCATGCAAATGTATATTTTAAACCTAATAATGGAGATAAAATTCCAAAGACATCTACCAAGCAATCAATAACAACATCCACACAAGATTCAACCCTTGTCGCAATACCTAACAGTGCAACAACATTAGTTATAAATTTTCAAGTGATAGTTTCTACACATCATGATTCTACCCCTCAATTGGCTATAAAAATAGTGGGAAAGAAATAAAATCAAATGATTTACATAGGTACATTGGACTTCAATATTTTAGAGATGAAAAATAAATCCAAGTCTACTCCTTGAACCTTGTGTAGAATACTTTGTCACTTAATAGGGGAGAGATATGTGGATATTGTAATGCCCTCACCAAACAAACCAAAAAAAGATCTAGTGGTGGGGAACTATTAGATATATAAGATTCACCTTAGACATCCAACAAGGGAGGGGTTAAAGCATGATGTTTAATATGACATCAACTCCCTCTTTGAGAGAATAAATAGTGACAAGGCTACTAAGGATGAATTGAAAAATAAGGTTGATCAACTTACAGATGAATTAAATAAATTCATAGACCCTCATTTTTCATTGGTACAACCTGAGTCAGCATAAAAAATCAACTAAATACTAGATTAGGCAATAATTGATGAGGTGACTAAAATTGCAAGCATGAGAAGGGATAATAAAGAATGGTCAAAGGAACTCATTTCCAAGGGAAATAAGATTATTGATATAATCATGGACCATTATATATTTCTAAGGAAAGATGGATTACCATGACATAACTACTCAATATTATGAGGGAGAAATAATAATTTTGAATATCTATCATCCCAAATTGAAATCCATAGACTCTATTGATATATACATCTTCTTTATCAAATGAATCTTGAAAATGATGGAGAACAAGAAGAATTAGATAGAGCTACACAATTCATAATAAATTTGTTTATAGAGGTTGCAAATAAGGCCAAGGTTATCCATGATAAGGCCATTAACATGTTGTATGCTATAGAATTTTTTTTAATAAGTTATCATGCAATCCCAAAGATTATGAACATAACCTCTTTTTAGTAAAGGAGGGTCAAGTAAAATTAAAAATAAGTAGTAGATAGAGAATATGCTAAAACTATAGTCTTTACCTTGAGATCTATCCATCACTATATTAGGTATCATAATACATTGGATAAGATGGGAAAAGAAATGTATAAAATCAATGATTTGAGGCAAGAACTTTTTGACATGTCAGCATATTGAAAGATCACCAACCTCTATTCTTTCGGCATAAATGATGAAATAATCAAAGAGATTTCTAAGGCTTTTGATGCATATGTTTACAAATTACAAGATGAGAAAGACAAAGAGGTAGAGGAAATATTTGAAATTGATTAGTTATTTTTGTTGAAATATTCTCATGTATTGTACTTTCATTATTTTAAAAACATTGTAAAGTTGTATATTGTAAAATTTCAACTATCTTTTATAACTATTTTTGAGAAAGAGACACATGTATTTTACACTTTATATTTTTAAAGGTTGGAAACTATAAAAAAACATAATTTCAAATTATACTTTTCATTTTCACAAGTTATAATTTCTTAAAGTTGTAAAATCACATATTGAAAATTACAATTCCATTTTTGACAAAGTTGTGACTTGCAATTTTTAAAAGTCTCACTTGTAAATTTCACCTTAGGGTTTTGTAGAAAAGTAACTTAAGTCATTTCTAAGTGCAAGTTTTAAAAGTCTCACTTGTAAATTTCACATTAGGGTTTTGTATAAAATTAACTTAAGTCATTTCTAAGTTATCTTTTGATTGAACATTGAGTTTGATTTTGGCACTCCATTTTACATGAAGAGAATTTACAGATGCATGGAGGAGAAGTAGAGGCATTACATGAGATTTATAAAGTCTATCCATGTAAAACCAAGATAAATATCATGCCCAAATCTTGTATGTTATTTACCAAACTATTTTTCAAAGTCAAAGGATGCCAAAAATAGGAGATCATGCCTCTTTTACATGAGGTTCCAGATTTACATGATTTTTCTACTAGGTGTTGAAGTTTTTGATAACTACATCTCATCTATTATATATTTTGTATAAATATGGGCATAATACCATATCTCAATATATATTTTTTATGTTAGTAATATGCATTTTCAATGTATTCTCTACAAGTTATAACCTGAATAATCAAATAAATTTAATATTTTGCCCTTCTTGTCTAAGAAATCCCTGTGTATGCAAGTCATTTGAATATTTATGTAAGTTTTAGTTATTATTTCAGTCACAAGAATTAATTTTTGGTATTTTTTACCCTTATAAAATATTTTTTGATTAAAATAAAATATTTTTTTCCCTTTTGTGAAAAATAACAAAATATTGCCTCTGATTTCCTATTTGCATGAGTTTGTGCTCAAACAAATTTCAATCTATTTTTATATTATATTGTGTTAATTCAAGAAAAAATTAAAATAAACTAAAAATATTTGGTGCAATTAACATTTTTAGTTTTTCAAGTTTCATTTCTTAAACTCTTTTGCCAGTCAAACCCTAGTTTAGGAGCAAGAACACTAAAGGGGTGGAATTTCTATAAAACTGGTATTTTATTATTTGTACCAGATTTAGTAAAAGGAATCCATCCTTATTAAAAGTTTAACCTCAATTCACAAAGGTCATATATCTTTGATTTTTTACCATTATATCATTAGTTTTTACACAATGAGATTCTACATCAAGGAATGGGGGCAAAATCTATGTGATAATAGTTTTTGGCACACTCGGTGGGACCACATAAATTATAGAGATTATTGTTATTCTTAGTGAGAATTGTATGAGATTCATAAAAATTTAAAAATCACTTGGAAACTCCACTGGCCTATGGATTTAGAATTTCAAGGTTTATGTATTCAAGAAAACAAACAAGATCATCTACTAAAGGTAAGAGAGCTGATTTTTTAGAATTATCATTTCCTTCTAGAAGGAGATCAAAATCAGTCATCCCTATACCTAGAGTATATCCTATAATTTTATTTTCACCTCCACTAATAAATAACATCAGTTTTATACCTCCTATAATGGATAGAAATTTGAATTTCATATCTTTCTATGGAGGCAACCCACTTTAGTTGGCCTAGTATGATGATATACCTACTTCACCTTTAAAAAAAGATTTTACTAGTTAAACTTCCACCACTCCTATGGAACACATAAAATATGTTTATAATCTATTTTTGGTCCACAACATGGTAAAAATAATTTCAATCAGACTCCTAGTCTTCTCTTTCAAAGGTAAAGCCTTGGAATGGTACAAAGGTCTTACTCTTAACTCTATCTAAGTTTGGGATGAGTTAGGCTCTACATTATGTACCCAATTTGAAGATAAGAGTGACCACCTTTCCCTAGTTGAATAGTTAACTTCTATTTAATAGGATTCTCATGAGTAGATGATTGACTTTAATTTTCATTTCCAAAAAACATGGAATAACATATTAGTATTGGTCAAGCCAACTCCAAATAATGATTTCCTATATTACTTAAGAGCCTTGAAGAATGATATAGCTATTATGATTCATTCCATGGGTGGCACCACACTTCCTATTACATATGAAATTTATATAAGGGAAGAAACATGTTTAATAAAAGCAGGAAAGATTTCCTTATGGCCACTAATGCCTCTATTTCTAGAAACACCTCCTATTTCACTGCCTATAATTTCTCTAACTCTACCAGAAGAAAAGCACCATCTTTGACTCCCATACTTATAAACAATTTATAATAGGTTAAATCACTACTCAAGAGTTTTATCAATGAGTTATTAGTAATGAAAAGAAAACAATCCTAGAACTACAAGGCTTATCAATAGGCTAACCTAACATACCACCCCAATAGGTAACCATACCAAGGTAGTTCACATCCATACTAGGGAAATTCACATCTATAGGATCAAGGTATATAATCAAAACCTCCAAAAATCTATTCTTTACCTATACCAAGTGCTTCTAATTCTATTGTACCTATTAAGAACAACCTGACTCAAGAGTACAAGTGGTGTTATCTTTGTTCTCAACCACATAATTCAAAAACATGTCTTAATGGTGTTATTAGTCAAGCCTTGATGGTGTAAGGCATATCAAGTATATGAGGACAATAATAATAATCCACTTCCCAACAAAAAAATACACAAGAACCTACTCAAGGTGAGGCAACTCTTCAAAACTGGCAAGAGGATGACTTTTGTGGTGCAAATTAGGAGGAAGCATTATTCAATGGTGGAGGTTCAATGGAAGCCAACACATGTTTAAATAAATTATAAATATAAATTAATCATCTCCCCAAGGTGGAACAAGCTAAAAATTCCAAATACATATTTTACTAAATAAAATACACATACCTAAAAATGGAGATTCACCCAAAATAGATATCCATTCTAGATGGATATCCATTTTATTTTTCAAATTTATTTCCTCCACTTCTCGTTCAAGTTTTTCCATTGGTTTTATAATTATACATGAGCTTGTTTTATTTATACATCACATGGGAAGAATGCAATTTCATGGAGGTCTTCTCTCTTCACCCATATTATTTGTTTACTTATTTATGTTATTATGCAAAATTCTAAATTTATTTTATTAAGAAAATTTTCATGTTTTAGAATACATATAAATTTTGAAAAATAATTTAAATTAATAATTAATATATTTATATTTAATTATGTTTATTCTATTGGTCAGTGGATACGTATATTAAAAAATTATCAACTTTTGATCATATATTTTTTTAAAATCTAAAGTAGCACAACTTTCTACACTTCATTAATTATAATATTTAAAAATATAAAATGAGAAAATAATAATCATTGACCATGTTTTCCTTGGTATAAAAATGATATTTAGTTTTTCATAAGTGATAAATTAAAGAAATTATTAATTTAGAAAACAAAAAAATAATGCAACATTATTTATTATGTCCTACACATATCCACATTTGTTTTTGAAAAAATCATCCATTTTATTCAAAAATAGATTAGTGTACACATGTTTTATTTATGAACATATAAAAGTGTAAAGAGTGATACACTGAAATTAAAAATATTAATCTAAATTATTTCATTTAATTTTAAAAATTTAAGATCATAAACTAAATGTCAATTTCTAAAACTTATCTTCTTAAAACATCATGAAATTCCTCATAGAAGCCCCTAAAATTGTCAATGGAACTTGAGGTATGTATTTTCATATGAAATTTAATTACCACTCAAGCTCCAATTTTACACCATCATTATCTATTCATATTTTTTCCCCAAAAATATCATAACATAAAATACCCTAAGGGAGACCCCCTAAGTTTTTGAGAATATCCATTAAATTGACCAAAAACCCACTTTTCCTTTGTATTGTTGAATCCAAAACTCTAGATGTAATTTGAAATTACAAAATTGAAAATTATTTCTTGATCTCTAGATCCCATAATTCACTAACTAGCAAAATCCAAAACCCTTATTGCAATTTGCAATTTGAAAAATTGTAAATTATAGCCTGAGTTTTATATCACACTATGAGCTAATCAACAAAATTTGAAAACCCATTTACTAATTGGAATTTTGCAAGATTAAAAATTACAAGAAGAGTTCCAGATCTCATAAACCAAACACCCCCTTGGGATCTAGAACTCAAACCATAATTTGTAATTTTGAAAATTGCATTTACGCTTCCCATAAACTACTTCACCCAGAATCTAAAACTTGGAGAATAATTTATGATTTGAAAAATTACAAATTGAATATAGGTTCTGGACCCCACTAAGAACCTAAGCCATGGAATCCAAAACTCTAAACACAACTTGTAATTTTACTAAATTACAAATTGCACATAAAGTTTTGCCTTCCCATTTTCTATTAAATTCAACCTTCCACTACCCATGGAATATAGAAGTCAACATGCAACTTTCAAAATTATAAAATTACATGAGGATTCTAGATTTCCACTACCAACTACCACCATTAAAGCACTTATTTCAAGGTTTTTTTATATAAACAAATTAAATGTGGGGATTTTAATTTATTATTTAAATTGATAAATTTGTTTTCAAGCTTTGATAGTGAATATAAGCCATGACCATACCCTCAACCTTGATCCATGTGCCAAGAAATGACCTTAAGCCTTAATCCACAACACCATTTTCACCCTTGCATGGTATTCCTTAGTCATCCTTGTGATTTTACCATTATTTATTATAATTTGAAGCTATCTAGTTATTTTTCATTCCCATAAATTTCTATTCAAATTAGCTAAGGTTTCAATTTTACAAGGTATCATTTAAATTTTCTTAGGGTTTTCGTTTTAAGGTCATGTTATAGTCTAAGTATGTTGACTTTTTCAATATTATCTAGATTAGTTGGGATATAGAGTTTACATTTTTTAATTCATGAAAACCTTAAGATTTTCCCCAAGTTTCCACATTTGAATCTATGGTTTTTCCCTAACCAGGTGAATATACTATCATATATTCCCTAAATAAATAGGGAACATTCATTGATAGATCCAAGTCCCTCAGACATTTGACTTTCTCCAAAGACATCCTTGAACCTTGGGATTCCCACTTATAGTTTACACATTCCATTCCAATGGGATATATACCTATGAATATCAATTTCCAACCCTATGAACATCCTTATTATTTCAAAGACCTTGAGGTTCTTTTAGGGCTCTCACCTACTTAAAAAACCTCTCAGTTCCATTAGAGATCCAACTTGCATAGAGCACATATAATATCTGATGGATATTTCAACCTATTTTTTATCACTATTATCCTACAAAATTTTTACCTACATAGAGCACTTCTAATCTCCATCAAAGATTCTACCTATTATAAGCACTTAAAACCCCCACTAGCACTTGTAGTTGGTTTTCACCAAGCATTCTCTCTAGATTTCATGTATCAAAAAGAGATGAATTTCAAATCAAAATTCCTTGGGGTGACTCTTAGTTTAGAATCCAACACTATTGAGATCACTGATACGAGCCTAGGCTATATTGACCTAGAAGACTTTTGGACCCAAATAAATACATAATTCAAGAATGATTGGGTCTAGAGTATCTATGAATTTGGACTTCCATAGGAAACATATTTTCCTCTGATGGTCCAAATCCCTAAGATATTATTGAACTAGACAACATTATGATGCTAACAAATAAGAGGTCCTTAATGACAAAGGGGAAAAGATTTTGAATATGAACCCAGACTTCATAGATTAAATATTTGCAATTTTAGAGTTTGAGAGCTATCTTAACATAACTCTAGAGGCATCCTCAAAATTCTTCCAAGATAAAAGAGAGGGATGCCATATAATGATAAACAAGAAATTTCTTAAGACCCCTAAGGATGCCTCCACCAGATTACCAAAGACATGTGTAATAATTGGCTTCAAAGATGAGGTGGTGGATATAATACTTTTGCTACATAAGATTGTTGGTAGTCCCAATGCTAAGATATTATAGGAGTGGATGTACCAATACATTTGGTTCATCTATCAAACTACACAATACATCCACTAGCCCCATCTCATTAGTTACTCCTTTCATAAGAAATTTATGGAGGTAAAAACCACTAGAATGTTTTTCATGACCTCCTACCTTGTGTACATATTGGCTAAGGGATG
This sequence comes from Torreya grandis, assembly GCA_037957365.1. Classification (NCBI taxonomy): domain Eukaryota; kingdom Viridiplantae; phylum Streptophyta; class Pinopsida; order Cupressales; family Taxaceae; genus Torreya; species Torreya grandis. The sequence goes on from JARHVA010001479.1 coordinate 2,404,067, forward strand.
AGCCTTCCCAAGCCTCAATATAGTACTTGGTGAAATAAGTAGATTATATAGTTATTACCCAAACCTCACATTGGAGGAAAAGAAGAAATATTTTAGGAGAGTCAATGATGAATTCATCTATTGCATCATCATTATATTTGATAAAAAACTATGGAGAACCAAATTCTTAGATGCAACAATTGTAGAATCACTTGAAGGGGATATTACTTCATTCAGCTCCCCACCTATTCTTATAGTATGGTAAGTATATTCAATGACTACCCCTACACACTCCACATAAATGTTAGTGACAAGTGGGCATTGACGGAGCTGGTCAAGAAACTTGTGGTAAACCCATAAGCCTTTTTATAGCAAGCACAAGTTAGGAATTCATTTCCCAATTACTATTGGTATACACACATGTCCTTCCCTACTCAAATTCAAGTGTGCTAATGCATAAATGACATTGAGGGCTTTAGAGTCTAGGACATATTATGATGTTTATAGAAACATCAACAACACACTGGGAATTTCCACTTAGTCCCACATTCCACATTGTGAAGATTATTGGAAGGATATAAAAAATGAAGATAAGGTAAGATTGGAGGATAACTCTAGAATGACCTTGGAGTAGGTCAAATAATTTTATTTAGCATCAATCCTAAAGGAATGTTTGGATGATGTGCCCCTAATGGATTTAAACTACTATAAACATATCATCACTCAATCCCTTCCACTAGTAAGGTGGTCAATCCTTGAGTCATTTTATTTTATAGATAGAATAACACATATGCTCAATTCTCTCAGAATAAAATGGGTTCAAGTGTCTAACGATATAGTGAGTATCACAAAGAATTTGTTAAATCACAAAGAAGAAGGAATTCTTTCATCAGTAGAGGGCCACAGTGGCATAATAGGTGAATAATTAGAAGGGATAGTGATCTCCCATAAAAGATATGAAATATAAGGCCAAAAGGAAATCCAACAAGGATGGGACAAAAACATATCCACTAATCATCATCTCATCTAAGGACACATCTATAGTAGGATCATCCATAGTTTCAACCTCAATATTAGTAATAGTGACAACCCATATCTATATAGTTCACCCCCACTTGTTTACATTGTCCTTAAAATTCCAACACCTCCAAGTCTTATCTCCACTCCCCCTACATCTCAATTTTCCACTCTAACATTCATTCATACCACCTTACCTACAATAATAAGTACATTAAAACTAGTGCAATCAAGTCAAGTGGACACTTAGGGTCTCTTTTTAGTGGATACTTAGGTTTAAAATCCACTTTACCTTCCCCCAATCTCAATCCTTCATTCCATTTCACTCCCTCATTTCATTCCACTAAAAATTACCTCCATTCCATCCCCATCAATTTCTAACACAACTCAATAGCACATAGCCATAGACTTAGTCATCTTAACTTTAGTTCTGCTAGTCATCCAAACTCTTTGGATAAGTATTGCTTCATCTTCATCACCTTTCATTTTCCATAAATTACGATGCCTAAGTGGCCTAGCTCATTTAATTAATTTATTTAATGCTTTACCTTCCACCTTTCTACTAATTCCAAAGTTTAGAGTCACTACATAATTTTTAAAATTGCATATATGCTTCTCATAAAATACTTCACCCAGAATCTGAAACTTGGAGAGCAATTTTTCATTTGTAAAATTACAAATTGAATATAGGTTCCAAACCCCACCAAGAACCTAAGCCATGGAATACAAAATTCTAAACACAACTTGTAATTTTGCAAAATTGTAAATTGCATGTAAAGTTTTGCCTTCCCATTTTCCACTTAATTCAATGTTCCACTACCCATGGAATTTGGAGGTCAACATGCAATTTTCAAAATTGCATGAGGACTTGAGATTTCCACTATCGACTACCACCATTATAGAATTTATTGCAAGGTTTTTGATATAAATAATATAAATGTGGGGATTTTAATTTATTGTTTAAATTGTTAAATTAGTTTTAAATCTCTAATAATAACTCCAAGCCATGACCATGCCTTCAGCCTTGATCCATGTGCCAAGAAATGACCTCAAGACTCAATCCACAACACCATTTTCAACCTTGCATGGTATTCCTTAGTCATCCTTGTGTTTTTACCATTATTTCCTAAAATTTGAAGTTTTTTGGTCATTTTTCATTCCCATAAAGTTCTATTCAAATTAGCTAGGGTTTCTCTTTTGCAAGGTATCATTTAATGTTCCTTAGGGTTTTCATGTTGAGGTCATGTTATAGTCTAAGTTTTTTTATTGTTTCAAAAGTATCTAGCCTTCTTTAGATATAGGGTTTACATTTTCAAATTAATGAAAACCTTAGGATTTTCCCCAAGTTTCCACATTTGAATCTAGGGTTTTTCCATAACCAAATGAATATACTATCATATATTCCCCAAACAAATAGAGAACATTCCTTGATATCTCTAAGTCCCCCAGACATTTGAATTTCTCCAAACACATCCTAAACCCATGGGATTCCAACTTATAGTTTACAATTCCTATTCCCATGGGATATATACCTATGAATAACAATTCCCAACCCTGTGAATATCCTTATTATTTCAAGGACCTCAATGTTCTTTTAGGTCTCTCACCTACTTAAAACACCTCTTATTTCCATCAAAGATCCAACCTACATAGAGCACCTCTAATATCTTATGGATATTTCAAATTATTTTTGTATCACTATTATCCTACAAATGTTTTATCTGCATAGAGCACCTCTAATCCCCATCAAAGATTCTACCTATTGTAAGCACTTGGAAACCCCACCAGCACTTGTAGTTGGTTTTCACCAAGCATTATCTCTAGATTTCACGTAGAAAAAAGAGATGAATTTCAAATAAAAAGTCATTGGGGTGACTCTTACCTTAGAATACAACACTAATGATATCACTAATACAAGCCTAGGCCATATTGACCTATCAGACTTTTGGACCTAAATAAATGCATAATTCAAGAATGATTAGGGGTCTAGAGTATCTATGACTTTGGACTTCCATAGGTAGCATATTTTTCTCTGATGGTCTAAATCCTTGAAATATTTTTGACACTATCCCAACATTATGATGCTAACAAACAAGAGGCCTAAATGGCAAAGGGGAAAGGATTTGGAATATGAACCCAGACTTCATAGATTCATTGTTTGTGATTTTAGAGTTTGAGAGCTATCTTGACATACCTCTAGAGACATCTCAACAATTATTCCAAGATAAAAGAGAGGGATTCCATAGAATTATAAATAATAAATGGCTTAAGACCCCCAAGGATGCCTCCAATAGATTGCTAAAGACATTGGTAAGAATTGGATTCAAAGATTAGGTGGGGGATATAATAATTTTGCTACATAAGATTACCAGTAGTCCTAATACTAAGAGATATAGAAGTGGATGTACCAATACATTTAAGTCATCTATCAAAATGCACAATACATCCATTGGGCCCATCTCATTAGTTATTCCTTCCATATGTAATTGATGGAGGTACAAAGCATTGGCAAGTTTTTCATGACCTCCTACCTTGTGTACATATTGGCTAAGGGATGAGCCTTCCTAGGCCTCAATATAGTACCTAGTGAAATAAGTATATTATATAGCTATTACCTTGACCTCACATTGGAGGCCAAGAAGAAACATTTTAGGAGAGTCAATTATGCATTCATCTATTGCATCATCATAATGTTTGATGAAGAACTAAGGGGAACCAAATTCTTAGATGAAACAATTGTAGAATCAATCAATGAGGATCTTACTTTATTTAGTTCCCCACCTATTATTATATTAGGTTAAGTACATTCAATTACTATGCCTACATACTCCACATAAATGTTAAGGATAAGTGGGCATTGATGGAGTTGCTCAAAAAACTTGTGGAGACCCATAAGCTTCTTTATAGAAAGCACAAGTTAGGAATTAATTTCCCAATTAGTATTGGTATATACACATGTCCCTCCCTACTCAAATCCAAGTATGTTGATGCATAAATGACACATATGACACTAAGGGATTTGGAGTGTAGGACATATTATGATGTTTATAGAAACATCAATAACACATTAGGAATTTCCACTTATTCCCACATTCCATATTTTGAAGACTATTGGGGGGATATAGAGAATGAAGATAAGGTCAGATTGGAGGACAAATCTAGAATGAAATTAGATTAGGTCAAATCATTTAATTTGGCACCAAGCCCAAAGGACTTGGTGGATGATGAGTCCCCAATAGATTGAAACTACTATAAACATATCATCACTCAACCCCTTCCACTAATAAGGTGGTCAGTCCTTGAGTCGTTTTATTTGATAGATATAATAACACATGTGATCAATTGTATCAAACGAAAAGGGGTCTAAGTGACCAAAGATATAGTGAGTATCATAGAGAAGTTGTTAAAGCTCAAGGAAGAAGGAATTATTTCATCAATAGAGGGCCATAGTGACACAACAAGTGAACAATCAGAAGGGCTAGTGATCTCCCACAAAAAAAGAAGAAATCAAAGGCCAATAAGGAGAAATCCAACAAGGATGGGACAAACATAGATCCGCTAATTATCATCTAATCTAAGGACACATATATAGTAGGAGCATCCATAGTTTCAACCTCAATATCAGTAATAGTGACAACCCTTATTTATATTATTCAGCCCCACTTGTTTAAATTGTCCCTATAGTTCCAACACCTCTACTTCTTATCTTCACTCCCCCTGCATCTCATGTTTCCACTCTACCATTCATTCCTACCACCTTACTTAGAATAGTAAGGACATTGCAACTAGTGCAATCAAGTCAAGTGGGTACTTAGGATCCCCCCTTAATGGATACTTAGGTTTACACTCCACTTTACCTTCTCATAATTTCACTCTCTCATTCCATTTAACTCCCTCCTTTCATTACATAAAAAATTACCTACATTCCATCCCCATTGATTTCCAACAAAACTCAATAGTACATAACCATAGACTCAGTCATCCTAACTTTAGTTCTAATGATCATCCTAACTCCTAAGATAAGTATTGCTTCATCTTCAACCCCTTTCATTTTCCATATCGTATGACACCTGAGTGGCCCAACTCATTTAATTGATTTATTTAATGATTTATCTTCCACCCTTCTACCAATTCCCAAGTTTAGAGTCACTATTTTTATTCTCCTAATAGTATCACTTTTACCTCCTACACCCTCATTAGACATAGTTATTTCCATTATCCCCACCTCTTCCACTTTTATAGTTTCACAATCACCTTCAATGGTGATAAGAGACAAATAAGTCCTTGATACAAATTTATATTTGTAACCTATTGATGGAGATGAAATTCCACATGCATCTACCAAACAATAAATATCATCATCCACATAGTATTCAAAACTTGTCACAATACCTACTAGTGCAACAACATCAATTCTAAATTCTAATGTGATAGTGTCTACACATCAGGACTATACTCCTAAATTGGCTAAAAAAATAGTGGGAAAGAAGTGAAATCAAATGATTTACCCAAGTACACTAGACTTCAGTCTTTCAAAGATGAAGAATAAATCCAAGTCTACTCCCTAAACCTTCTCCAAAATAATTTATGACTCAATAGGGGAGAGATATGTGGAAATTGTAATCCCCCCACCAAACAAACCAAAAGAAGAACTAGTCCAAGGAGACTATTAGATATCAAAGATTCACCTTGGACATCCAACAAGGGAGGGATTAAAGCATGATGTTCAATCTAATATAAAATCCCTCTTTGAGATAATAGATAGTGACAAGGTCACTAAAGATGAATTAAAAACCAAGGTTGATCAACTTACAAATTCACTAAACAAATTCATAGACCCTATTGGTTCATCAATACAACTTGAGTTAGTAGAATTAAATCCCAGATTAGGAAATAATTTATGTAGTGACTAAAATTACAAGTATGGGAAGGGATAATAAATAGTGGTTAGAGGAACTCATTTCCAAGGGCTATAATATTATTGATATGATTATATACCATTACGTTTTGAGGGGAAGAAGGATTACCTTATGAGAACTGGTTAATAAATATGAGGGACAAATAGTAATTTTGAATCTCTATTATCCCAAATTGAAAACTATAGACTCTATTGATATAGACATCTTCCTTGTTGAATGAATCTTGAAAAATGATGGAGAATAGGAAGAAATGGATAAAGCTACAAAATTCAAAATAAAGTGTCTAACATAGGCTGCACATAAGGCCAAGGTTAGCCATGATAAGGCCATTGACATGATGTATGATATAGAATATTTGTTGAATAAGTTATCATGCAAGCGCACATATTATGAAGATAACCTATTTTTAGTAGAGGAGGTTCAAAGAAAATTCAAAGAGGTAGTAAAAAGATAATATAATAAAACTACAGTCATTACCTTGAGATATATCCACCACTATATTATGTATCATAATACATTTGATAATATGGATAAACAAATGCAGGAAATCTAGGATTTGAGGGAATAAATTTTTGACACATCAACAGATTGCAAGATCACCAACCTCTAGTCTTTTGGCATAGATGAAGAAAGAATCTAGGTGATTTTTAAGGCTTTTGATGCATATGTTCAGCAATTACAATCTAATAAATGAAAAGAGGTAGAGGAAATATTGGAAATTGATTAATTATTTTTGTTGAAATATTCTCATGTATTGTACTTTCATTATTGTAAAAGCATTATAATGTTGTATATTGTAAATTTGTAAATATCTTTTATAGATATTTTTGAGAAAGAGACATATGTATTTTACTCTTTATATTTTGAAAGGTTGGAAACTATAAAAATAATAAATGTAAATTATACTTTTCGTTTTGACAAGTTATAATTGCTTAAAGTTGTAAAAGCACATATTGAAAATTACAATTCCAGTTTTGACAAAGTGGTGAATTTCAAGTTGTAAAAGTCTCACTTGTAAATTTGAACTTAGGGTTTTGTAGAAAATTAAATTAAGTCATTTCTAAGTTATATTTTGATTGAACATTGAGTTCTATTTTGTAACTCCATTTTGCATGAAGAACATTTGTAACTGCATGGAGGAGAAGGAGAGGTATTGAATGAGATTTATCAAGTCTATCCATGCCACACTAAGCTAAAGATCATGCCCAAATATTTCATGTTATTTACCAAAATATTTTATAAATTCAAATGATGTAAAAAATAGGAGAGCATGCCACTTTTGCATTAGGTTCCAGATTTACATGATTTTTCTACTAGGTGTTGAAGTTTCTGATAACTACATCTCATCTATGATATCATTTTTATAAATATGGGTAGAATATCATATCCAAATATATATTTTTTATTTTATTAATACTATTATACATTTTAATTGTATTTTATACAAGTTTTAACCTAAAGAATGAAATAAATTTAATATTTTGCCTATTTTATCTAAGAAATCCCTATGTATGCAAGTTATTTGAATATTTGTGGAATTTTTAATTATTATTTCAGTCACAATAATTCATTTTGGTATTTTATACCCTTATTAATTATTTATTTATTAAAATAAAATAATATTTTCCCTTCTATGAAAAATAACAAAATATTGCATTTGATTTCCTATTTGCATGAGTTTGTACTCAAACAAATTTCAATATATTTTTATATTCTATTGTGTTCATTCAAGAAAGTATTAAAATAAACTAAAAATATTTGGTGCAATTACCATTTTTAGTTTTGAAAATTTCATTTCTTAAACTCTTTTACTATTCAAACCCTAGTTTAGGAGCAAGAACACTAAAGGAGAATTTTTTTTATAAAATTGGTAATTTATTATTTGTAACAAATTTAGTTAAAGGAATCCATCCTTTTTCTAAGGTTAACCTTAATTCTACATGGTCCTACAACTTGGATGTTTTCCCATTGTATCATTAGTTTTTGCACAGTGAGCTACTACATCAAGGAGTGGGTGCAAAATCTATTTGATAATAGTTTTTGGCACACCTAGTGGGACCATAGAAATTACAAAGAGATTGGTGCTATTCTTAGTTAGTGTTTTATGAGCTTCATAAAAATTTCAAAATCACTTGGCAACTTCATTGGCCTATGGATTTAGAATTTTAAGGTTTACGTATTCAAGCAAGCAAACAAAATCATCTACTAAAGGTAAGAGAGCCAATTTTTTAGAATTATCATTTCCTTCTAGAAAGATATCAAAATCAGTCATCCCTATCCCTAGAGTATATCCTATAATTTTATTTTCATCTCCACCAATTAATCCCATCAGTTTTATACCTCCCATAATGGATAGAAATCTAAATTTCATAGCTTTCAATGGAGGCAACCCACTTCAATTGGCCTAGTATGATGATATACCTACTTTGGCTCTAAAAAACCTACCATATTTTACTAGTGAAACTTCCACCACTCCTATGGAGCACATATAATATATTTATAATCTATGTTTGGTCCATAACATAGTAAAGATAATGTTTCAATCATAATCTTAGTCTTGTCTATCAAAGGTAAAGTCTTGTAATCATACAAAGGTCTTGTTCCTAACTTTATCTAAGTTTGGGATGAGCTAGGCTCTACACTATGTACCCAATTTAAAGACAAGAGTGACCACCTTCCCCTAGTTGAATAGTTAAATTCTATTCAATAGGATCCTCTTGAGCACATGACTGACTTCAATTTTTGTTTCCAAAAAACATGGAATAAATTTCTAGTATTGGTCAAGCCAACTTTAAATAATGCTTTCCTATATCACTTAAGATCCTTGAATAGTGATATAGCTATTATGATTCAGTCCATGGGTGGCACCACACTTCTTATTACCTATAAAATTTTTATAAGGCTATAAAATTATTTAATACAAGCAAGGAATATTTCCCTAAGGCCACCAATGCCTCTATTTCCATAAATACCTCCTATTCCACCACTTACAATTGATCCAATTCTCACCACAAGAAAAGCACCAGCTTTGACTACCACACTTATAGATGATTTATATGAGGTTAAATCACTACGTAAGATTTTTGTAAATGAGTTAGTAGTAATGAAAATGTAGCAATTCCAAAACTACAAGCCTTATCAATAGTCTAACCGAACATACCAACCCAATAGATAAACATACCAAGGCAATTCATAGCCATACTATGGAAATTCACATTTACAAAATCAAGGTATGTAAGCAAAACCTACAAACATCCATTATCTACCTACATTAGTTGCTTCTAAATCTATTATACCTATTCATAATAACCTAACTCAAGTATATGAGTGGCATTATCCTTATTCTTAAACACATAATTAGAACACTTATCTTAATGGTGTTATCAGTCAAGCCTTGATGGTGCAAGGCATATCAAGTACATGAGGACAATAAGAATAATCCACTTTCCAACAAATAAATACACAAGAACTTACTCAAGGTGAGGCAACTCTTCTAAACTACCAAGAGGATGACTTTTATGGTGTAAATAAAGAGGAAACAGTATTCAATGGTGGAGGTTTAGTGGCAGCCAACATGTGTTTAAATAAAATATCAATATAAAGTGATCATCTCTCAGGGTGTAACAAGATACAACTTACAAAGTTATACCATAACCTACAAAGAACAACATATTACAAAATCCACCCTTTGTTCTTAAAGGCTGGCCTAAAGTAAAAGTGCCAACTCCAAATCTTGTAAAAGAAGACACAACTCCTACAAAGGTACTAGTAAAGGTTGGTAATATTCCTTTCAACATTGTTGAGTAAATAAATAAGACTAATCTAAATATAACTATATGGGAAGCACTATCTACTCTCAGACAAAGGGATTTGCTACAAGAGGCTTTGAATTTTTTTTAGATAATAGACAAGGTTCCATCTAAGTGGCCTAATGCTGCAATTAATTTATGTCAACCAAAAATTAACACTAAAACAAGAAAAATTGGTAAGCGTCCCCCTTTCTATATTTCACTTATAGTTGGGAAGCATCTCATTCATAATTGCATGGTAGATTTAGGGGCTAGCAGTTTAGTGATGCCCAAAAAAATAGTTGAATCCCTTAGTATAAAATATACACGTATCAATAAAAGAGTGGTTTAGTTATATGGAACTACTATTCTGATAGTAGGAATAATAAAAAGGTTGAATCTCACTATCCATGCTTACCCAAGCTTGTCAATTTCACAAGATATCTTAGTTATAAATCTTCCCCCTTACTTTGTCATTTTTCTTTCACAAAATTTCACTATAAAGATGGGAGGATATTTATTTTCAAATTGGTCTCACATGTTTCTTAGGACAAGATATGGAACTAGAGTAACAATAAGAGCTGAGCCAATCACAAAAGACCATATTGAGCCATAAAATCATATCCCTATGGATATGAACTATATACTTGAAGATCAAGAAGAAGAAGAGGCTCATGAAGTTTTAACACCTATAGAAGAGATTTCAGACACTCATCTAGATGAATGGGGATCAAACCTTAAACTCAATCCTTATGGATATGTATAATAAATATGGTTAGGTACATATTTTATTCATGAAATGATGTAATTATCTTGAACATAGTAAATCCAACTAAAGATCTTCATAGGATGTGGCAATTGTTCTTCAATGGTTCAAGAAGCAAAAATGGTGTAGATGAAGGTATTGTCTTGATCTCTCCATAGAAGGAGAGCTATTTCTACTCTTTCAAACTTTTATTTAGCTACACAAATAATGTAGCTGAATATGAAGCTTTGATTCAAGGCCTATGATTGGCAAAAGAGATAGGGATAAAATCCCTACAAATATTTGGTGATAGTGAGCTAATTGTTTACCAAGTGATATCTAAAATCATAACTAAGGATATTTTTTTAATATCTTATAAAAATAAGCTTTGGGACCTATTAAAAGACTTCATCGCTTTGAACATTCGAGCAATACTAAGAGCACAAAATAAATATATTGATCACATGGCCTTTTTAGGACCCCAATACAACCTACCTGAAAGAATAAAGAATAAAAATAGCCAATATGTGAGGTTGATAATAAGGCCATCTATTCTTGATAATGTAACTAATTGGAAAGTATTTGATAGTGATCAACAAATTGTCAAATTTTTTAGAGAGGAATCTAAATTCTTGAATAGGAACTAGCCAAGACTCCAAGATCAATATTGAGATGAAATCATCCAGTTGAAGATAAACAAACTACTATGGGTCTTGTTACACTAGAGAACATTTTCAACTTAGAAGATCAACTGAAAGGCAATAAGAAGAACATCATGGTGAATGAGGAAGACTATGAGCCAGAGGTCATCTCAGAAGGAAAGTCAATAAAAATAGGAAATGTATGTAATGATTCTAAAATGTAATAATTTGTTGAGTTGTGTCAAGAGTTTGATGATAACTTCACTTGGAATTATCATGAGCTAAGGGGGTTTAACCCTAGCTTAGCCTAGCATACAATAGAATTGGTTTCAAATACCAAGCCTACTAGACATAAATAGAGACTTATTAATCCAAAAATAGAACCCATGATGAAGAGTGAGCTATCTAAGCTAATAAGGATTAATATTATTTTTCCTATCAAACACTCATATTTGGTTAAAAATTTGGTCCCTATAAGAAATAAAAATAGTGAAATTAGGCTATGTGTAGACTTTAGGGATATGAATGAAGAGTCTCTAAAGGATCATTATCCTCTTCCCCACATGAAACAAGTTTTACAAACTATTTTAGGATCTGAAAGGTTTTCCCTTCTAAATGGTTATTCTAGATATAGCCAAATCTTTGTACAAGAATCAAACGAATTCAATACTACTTTCACCATAAAATGAGGTAAATATGCATACAAAATGATGCCATTTGGTTTTAATTATGCTAATGTAACATTTTAAAGAACCATGGATATGGCATTCAGAGGCTTGATAAACAAAATGATCCTAGTATACATATATGATATCATTATTTACTTAAAGCATGTTGATGCACACCTAGATCACCTTAGATATTTTTTAAAGGTGTAGAGAATTTAGGGCTTCCCTCAATTCTAAGAAGTGCATTTTTGTGATTTATGAAGGGAAAATATTAGGACACATTGTGTCAAAAGAGTGTCTTACAATAAACCCAAAAAGAACAAGTTTTATATCTACATTAGCACTACCAATCCATAGAAAAGGAAAATAGAGATTTATTGGAAAAAATAACTTTTAGAGAAGATTTGTTCCAAATTTTTCCTTTATAGCCAAACCCCTTACTAGAATTATAAATAAGGGTATCATCTTCTACTGGAAATAAGAGGGAAAAGATATCTTTGAAGCCATTAAACAAGCTATTTCTCAATATCCTACCCTATTCAACCCAAAATATGAGAAATATTTCATTCTCTATGCCTTTCGAGGTGAAGGAAGAATATCATCTATTCTGACTCAATGGAATTAGAATAATTAGAATAACTAATATATTTCTTCAATCAATCCTTGAAGGATTATGAAGAAAATTATAGTTTCATGGAGAAATAAGTATATGTTATGATTAAAGCTCTCAATAAATTTAGGCATATGCTATCCAAAAATAAAATTCATCTGATGGTTTGTCACCAAAGTGTCAAAGAGTTCCTACTGAGTTAGGAGATAAATGAAAGAGTTATAAGAACCACAACAATCAAGATAGTGAGAGGGGGCTATTATTGTCTTGAATTATTAGAAGATTCCCATAAATGGGTAAGGAACTGTGAAAAGTGTGATTACATCATTGATTAGCAAAGACTAGCATCTTTCCTTCTCAAAACAATTCAAGCAGATTGACTATTTTCTCAATGGGGATTAGATTTCATTATTATGATAAATCCACCATTGAGTATAGGCCATAAGTGGGTTATCAAAGAAATGGACTATTTCACATGATGGAATAAATAAATTTCACTAAAATATGCCAAAAAGGAAATTATACTAAAATTCATAGATGGCATAGTCTCAAGGTTTGATGTTCCTCACACTTTCATCATAGATAATGCCAAGCATTTATGGGCACTCAAGTGAGTGAATATGATGTAAAGCATAATTTATACCTAATTACTTATTCTAATTATTACCCTCAAGGTAAAGGCTTGGCCAAGCCTACCAATAAGAACCTCAAAATAATTATCAAAAGAATAATGGAGGATAACTAGAGGTCATGGCACACAAAGTTAAAATCAACATTATGGGCTGATAGGATCAATTCTAAGAGAGCCATAAATAACTCCCCCTTTATGTTGGTATAGTTAAGAGAAAAATGAGTCCCAATATGAATTATGTTACTATCTCTAAAGCTCAATCACCAATTGGGTTTGATTAACAATGACGAAATGATGGTAAGATTGATTGAACTCATGGAGCTAGAAGAAATCAAGAACCAATCAATGAAAGTCCCAGAAGCAAATGAAGCTCAAACAAAGAAGACTCTTGACAAAAAGGCATCTGATAGGAGATTTAATGAAGGAGACATGGTTCCCAAATGGGATGTACATAAGGATAAACTAGGCAAGAACACCAAGTTTTATGCAATATGGAATGGGCTATACATTATAACTCAGTGTAAAGGAGCTAAAGCATTCTAGCTATCCAAACTCAATAGATCAGAACTGCCTATATAGACAATGAGATATACCTCAAAGTTTGATTTTGAGGTATGAATTCATTCCAAAAAATTAAAATTTTATATAAAATAGGGTTAGTTATGTTTTCCAAATAAGTGATTCTACACAGGTCAACTTATTAGGAGTTTTTGTTTCCTTAGTTTATTCTATTTTTCGTATTTTGTTCTTGTTTAGGCAAATTTTAGTTTTTTCTTCACTAAGTTGTAGTGTTTTAAGCTAAAAATGACTTCATGCCCAATAAACTAGAAGGCTACTCAATAGAAATTGATTAGTAGGCAATAATTCCATATAGGTCACTAAAAATGTTGATATTTTTTCCCCGAAAATATCATAACATAAAATACCCTAAGGGACACCCAATAATGTTTTTTAGAAAATACCTTGAATTGACCAAAAAACCATTTTTCCTTTGTATTGTGGAATCCAAAACTCTTGATGCAATTTACAATTACAAAATTGAAAATTACTTCTTGAGATTTGGATCCCATAATGCACTAACTAATGAAATTCAAAACCTTGAATGCTATTTTCAATTTAAAAAATTATAAATTTCATCCTGAGTTTCTGATCCTACAATGAACTAACCAATAGAATCTAGAAACCCATTTACAAATTACAAGTGGAGTTCTAGATATTGTGAATATAACACCCCTATGGGATGCATAATTAAAACTACAATTTTTAATTTTTCAAATTACATTCAGAGTTCTACTTCCCACAAAACACTTCACCTAGAATCTGTAACTCAGAGAGCAATTTTCAATTTGTAAAATTGTAAATTACAATCTAGGTTCCAAATCCTACCAACAACTTGAGCTATGGAATTCAAAAATCCAAAATTAATTTGTAATTTTGAAAAATTTCAAATTGCATGTATAGTTTTGCGTTCCCAGTTTCCATTGAAGTCAACCTTCTACTACCCATGGAATTTGGAGGTCGACATGTAATTTGAAAAATTGCAAATTATATGAGGACTCCATATTTCCACTACTAACTATTTCCATTAGAGTATTTAATATATATATTTTTTATATAAATAATGCAAATTTGGGGAATTTAATTTATTATTTAAATTTATAAATCAAATTTTGAGCTTTTATAGTGATTCCAATCCATGACCATGCCATCAACCTCAATCCACATGCCAAGAAATGACCTCAAGCATCAAGCCATGGCACCATTTTGACCCCTACATGATATTACTTGGTCTTCTTTATGTTTTACCCATTATTTCCTATAATTTGAAGTTGTTTAGTTATTTTTCATTCCCATAAAGTTGTTTTCAAATTAGATAGGGTATCCATAGGGTTTTCATGTTGAGGTCTGTTATAGTATAAGCTTGTTTATTTTTCCAAAAATATCTAGCTTATTTGAGGTTTAGGGTTTGGATTTTCAAATTCATGAAAACCTTAGGATTTTCCCCAATTATTTGCATTTGAATCTAGGGGTTTTCCATATCTAGGTGAATATACCATCATATATTCTTGAAACAAATAGAAAATATTCCTTGATACCTCCAAGTCCCTATAGACATTGGAATTGATCCAAAAACCTCTTAGACCTATGGGATTCCCACTACCAGTTTACACTTCCCATTCATGTGGGCTATATACATGAGAAAATCAGCTCCTAACCTCATGGACATTCTTATTATTTCAAGCACCTTAATGTTCTATCAAATTTCTCACTTGATTATAACACCTCTTATTTCTACCAAATATCCAACCTCCATAGAGCACCTCTAATTTGCTAGAGATTTCAACCTATTTTTGTAACAATATTATCCCATAGAATTTTTACCCACATAGAGTACCTCTAATATCCACTAGAGATTCTACCTATTATAAGCACTTGCAAACCCTACCACCTCTTATAGTTGGTTTTCACCAAGTATTCTCTCCAAATTTCATGTGTCAAAAGGAGATGAAGTTAAAATCAAAGGGACCTATGGTGACTCTCAACTTAGAATCCAACATTGCTAAGATCACTAATATAGACCTAAGCCACATTAATGTATGGGAATTTTGGACCTAAATAAATGGATAATTCAATAATGATTAGGTCTACAGTATCTATGACTCTGGACTTCCATAGGTAGTAGATTTTCCTCTGATGGTCCAAAGCTTTGACTTGGTGTTGACACTAGCCCAACATTATGATGATGAAAAATGAGACATCCTAAATGACAAAGGGGAAAATATTTTGAATATGGACCCAAACTTTATATATTCAGTGTTTGTGATTCTAGAGTTTGAGAGTTATCTTGACATAACTCTAGAGACATCACAATAATTCTTCCAAGATAATAGATAGGGAGGTCATAGAATGATAAACAAGGAATGGCTTAAGACCCCCAAGGTTGTATCCACCAGATTACCAAAGAAATTGGAAAGAATTAAATTTAAATATGAGGTGGGGGATTAAATAATTTTATTGCATAGTATTACTGGTAGTCCTAATGCTAAGACCTTATAGGACTGGATATACAAATACATATAGGTTATCTATTAGAATGCACAATACATCCACTAGGCTGAGATCATTAGTGATGCCATCTATAAATAATTAATGGAGACTTAATCCATTATAAAGTTTTTTGTTACAAACCCATGATATCTCTTCTCTTTACTTTATTAGTATAGCAGTTACTATGGATGCATATGCTTTGTAAGTCATCTCGTGAGCAATTTTTTATCCCACATTCACAGAAAGTAGTATTTGCTTAGATTAGAATTCATATATAAGTAAGTGTTGAGGCTAATGAAGGTATCCAAAAAATTATTGTATTAAGATTTTTTAAAGGAGGTTATCCCCTCAAAGTGGCTTGCCAGCAATTCAATCTTTTTAAGTGTTCTATCATATTTAATTTGTCCTGCTAATTCCTATTATTTTGTGTATTTTTATTAATTTTTTTAAGAGGATCCTCTCATCTAGTATCAATACTTTTTAGGGAAATTTTTTTCTTCAAAAACTCTAAACTTTTTTCTTCTACATACTTCATTTTAGTAATTTTTCAAAAAATATTAACTTTGTTCTACTACATAACTCAATTAAGTAATTTTCTATAATCTATTTTGGATTAGGGTAAAAACCTAACTACATAACTATGGGAATTTATTAGGTGAAATCCCTAAAAACCATCATGAGGAGTACCATAGGAACTCCGAAGTAGATGGCCCATTGAGAGGACCTGTTAGGAAAATGGACAATGGCCCCTTCCTAATTGAGTAGTTCCCATTCATGACAAAAAATAAGAGATATTGCTTAGAGGTAAATCTATGGCTAGAAAATTTTTGGAGAGTGGTACTTGCTTAGATGGCATTGGTGGCTAGAGTGATATTTTTAAAACCCTTAGGTATCCATTGAAATTGGGGCCCATTTGTATCAATTTCAAAATATTTCCAATATACTTAAAAAAATCAATCAACAAAGTATCTATAGATTGCCAAAGGACTTGTAGGTAAATATTTGATAGAAACCAAAATACACAAACCATTTGTAGAGTATCATTAGACTCTTAGAGGACTTATTTCTAGATGGAAAATAAAAAAGATAAATTATAAAAAAGTGATTTTTTTTGCAATATCTCTCCATTTGTAGCCTCGTAATCCTTAAAATTTATCTAGACACCTAAAATTCCATTCCCTACATTTTATTCCTTGAGTTCCTATATCCCAATTCTACTCCTAATTCCCTAAAATTTCAATTTTACCTTTTTTTGGGTTTTGCCATAACTTCTATTTTTGTCTATTTGCTTCATATTTTTTTCCAAAGTGTTCATCATCTCTTTCTATTACTTTGTCCCTCTTTGAAATTTTTTCCAATTTTTCTATTTTCACTACTAAAATTTCCCTCATCTTCATCAATCATACTCCCACTACACAAAAAAAATATTAAAATCCCCTTTAGCCCTTCCATTTTTGCCTAAATTCAAAACTTTTCTTACTGAACATGTCTTAACTCTACTTTTCCTATCCATTGCAAAAAAAATCTATTATTCAGGTCATGTTAGTAACCCAAATAGGATAAAAAATATGGAGGATGAAATTACACCCTCAAGACCCACATAAAATATGTTGATGAAATAATTCTTGGCCTAAGTCTTCAACATACCACCATAAACAACAAACAATATCTAGAGTCTTCTTCAATCACTAGGTTTTCTTCTTCTAGTAATGATCATAGATGAAAGCTTAATATTCTTCAATTCAATGGTGTAGATCCAACTAGATGGATCTATTAGGTAGAATAATATTTTAACATGCATAATACTTTTGATACCAATAAGGTCCTACTTGCATCCTTTCACTTAGAACTTGAAGCCCTTGAATTATATCATTGTTACACCAAGGCTCATGATGAACCCATATGGACTAATTTTTTCACCGTTATTTGGAACTGGTTTATCCATATTACTTTTGATGACTTCATTAGAGTAATCACTAAACTTTTCCAAATAAGAATTGTGAGATAATATCAAATAGAATTTAAATGACTAGCCAATCACACAGAGATTGTCTAATGAATTCTTTAGGAGTTGCTTTGTTAGTAGATTAAAGGATGCAATTTAATCTAAGGTCAAAATGTTCCATCCTAACATGATGATGGAATCCTTAGGGTTGGCTAAGTTGTAAGAGGATAATATTTCAGCTCAAAAATGATTCAAATATAATTTTTCTCCATTCAAAACTATAGCTCCATAATGATCTTAAACAATGCCATCCCTTAGAACCACTCCTATCAATAATTTGACTAAAGTAGAGATGAAATATTATAGAAAAAGGACTATGTTATAACTATGATGATAAATTCACTTAGGGACATTGATGTGTTGAGAAAAATATCTACCTATTAGATATGGACTCTCCACCCAAAACTAAATATTGGGAAGATTTTCAAGATACAACAGATGATTCAAAAGAAGCCCAATTGATTATGGAACCTACTTCTCAAGAAGACCAACCAAAGATCTCTCTCCATGACATAGAAAGAGTCACTACCCCATAAACCATGTAGGTCAGGGTTACTTCAAAAATCTCCCTCTCATAATACTCATTGATTTGGGTATCTCTCATAACCTCATTGACCCTCAGATCACCAAATATGTTGATTATTTTATCCATCCTTGCTCCAACTTTGAAGTCATGATTACCAATGGGGGCACATTACCTTGCAAAGGGAACTATGATAATATGTGTATCTCTATTGGAAATTATAACTTGTTCTCCAATATGTTTTCCTTTCCCTTAGGTGGATCCTAATGGTTATACACACTTGGACCCATATTATAAGATTTTGCTAAACTTTGGATGTTGTTTTTAGACAATGGGAAAAAACACACATTGAAAGGCTTATAACTAGGATCTCTCAGCATCATAAGTTCACATGACATGGAAAAACTTCATAAGAATAATTCACATGGCATCATTAACTAGGTCCATTCCATTCAAATTCAACCATCAATAGTCTCCACTACTCCTTCTGATGTACAAACTATTCTATAGAGGTATGCATGTATCTTTGATAAACCAATGAGATTAACACCTTCATGGCTAGAGGACCACCATATTCAATTCCTTCCTAAAATTATTCCTCCCAACATTAGGCCTTATCATTACCCATTTTATCAAAAAATCAATATCGAGATGCTCATTCGAGACTTACTAAAGCAAGTCATTATTCACCCCAGTACTAGCCCATATTCTTCCCTAGTTTTCTTTGTTTGGAAAAAATATGGGTCATGGCACCTCTGCATCTATTTCTATGCACTTAATCACTTCACAATCAAGGATAAGTTCTTGATCCCTACTATTTATGAGCTTCATGGAACTCATTTTTTCTCCAAGTTGGATTTATGTTCTGGGTATCACCAGATCCAACCTCATAATGATGATATCCCTAAGACAAATTTTTGCACACATGATGGCCACTATGATTTTATGGTCATGCCCTTTGGCTCAATAATGTTCCTTTAAAATTCCAGGCATTGATGAATAAAATATTTTGGCCCTACCTATGGAAATTCATTTTTGTTTTCTTTGATGATATCCTCATCTATATTAAAACATAGTCTGAGCATCTCCAAAAATCTAGAGATCTTACTACAACTTCTCCCTTACCATCATCTATATACAAAATAGTTTAAATGTACTTTTGGATAGGATGAAGTGGATTATCTTAAGCATATTTTTTCATCCCAAGGGGGTTGGGTGAATCCTAAAAAAAATAGTTACCATGATAAATTAGCCTCGTCCTCAAACACTCAAGAGCTTCTATGGTTTATTGGGGTTGACTAGATACTATCACTTGTCAAGGATTATGAGAATATTTTAGTTCTACTAATAGCAATGTTGAAAAATTAGGATTTTTCTTAGACATAAACTATTGAGTCTGTATTTTAAGTATTGAAATAATATGTGTACGACACCTATTCTAGCTATGCTAAATTTTTCCAAAACCTTCATTATTAAGAGTGATGCTTACAGTAATGGACTTGGTGTTATTATCCTTTAAGAATGACACCCCATTTATTTCACCAGTAAATTCCTTTTTAATAATAATTTAGTCCTCTCTACTTATGAGAAGGAAATGATGGCTATTTTTCATGCAAGACAAACGCGGTGGTCATTCCTACTGGGGAATCATTTTTGCATCAAAACTGATCACCAGTCTAAAATATTTCCTAGATAATGGGTATCTACCCCATAAAAATATAAATGGATTATAAAAATCATGGGTTGTGACTATTAGATCACTTATATGAAGGGTAAGGACAATATTGTGGCTAATGCTTTGTCTCACACATTTGCAAAGCAAGATTTCATTTTAGCTATTTCCATGCCTATTCCAAATTGGTTAGATGATATATAGCAGGGGTATGTTAATGAATCCTAATTATCTTAACTCATTAAAATTTTGGCCACTAACCCCTTGGTTGTTTCACATTATTCCTAGGATGGTGCTTCTCTACAATATAAGGGTCATCTAGTGCTTCCCTAGAGTATAGGTGTTTAGTAGGTTGTATTCTATGAAATCCATGCTTTTCCATCGATAAGGAGCTGAACGTTTCTCAAAAATTATGAATGAGAATGATGTAAATCATTTCATAAGGGAATGAAAAAGGTAATTCAACATATGGTGGCTGAATGTGATACCTTCCAATGCAACAAGGGTGAAATAACACTCATCCCTAGGTTACTTGAACCCTTTCCCATCCCTATCAGGATTTGGATAGATATTTATATAGATTTTATTGAGGGGATTCATAAATATGGAGGGAAAATGGTGATATTGGTTTTGTTTAATAACCTCTCTAAATATAGTCATTTTTGTGACCTCAACCATACACATACCACCTCCACAATCACACAAATTTTCCTAGACTAGATTTTACATCTTCATGGCATTCCTTCATCCATTATCTTAGATCATGATGTAACCTTCACCAACCACTTTTGGATAGAACTATTTTAATTCACTAGCAACCAACTAAAGATGAGTTTTGGGTATAATCCACAAATTGATGGATAGACTAAAATTATCAATAATTACTTGGAAACTTTCGTTTATTACTTCACCTCAAAATAAAAACATCAGTGGGAAATGTGTCTCCCTCTCACTGAATGGTGGTACAATACCTCCTACCACACTTCAATGAAAATGACTCCATATAAATTAATTTAGGGTCAATAACCACCAATGATCCTTCCATACAACCTCAATAGTTCATTAGTTCAAGTGGTAGACATGATTCTCTAAACTCAGGATTAGATCCTTAGTACCCTATAGGACAATATTCATATGGCACAAAATAAAATGAAATGATTGGTGGATCAACACCATTCTGAGAACACTTTTCAAGTAGGTGATATGGTTTTTTTCACCTGTAGACCTACAAGCAATCCTATCAAAAAATCAAAGGGAATCATAAGATAGCTCCCAATTTATATGGGCCCTATAAGGTTCTTCATAAGATTGGGTTGGTTTCTTATAAGTTTATTTCCCACCTTCTTTCTAAGTTCACCCAGATTTCATGTTTCTTATTTAAAGAAAGTTCTTGGAATAAACATCAGAGTGCAGACTATTTTACCATAACTTGATAATGAAGGATCTATTCTTGTTGATATGAAGGCAATCCTGGATAGGCACACATGCCAAATTTTCTCTCACTCCATCACCAAGATTTAATTTATGACATAAAATTCAATCAAAAGATGCAACATGGGAACCACTATTTCATATTCAACAATAATTCCCACATTTGAAGCTATGAGGACAAAGCATTTTCTAAGAGGGAAGGGATGTTATGAACCCATGGTATCTCTTCTCTTTACTTTGTTACTATAGTAGTTTCTATGGATGCATAAGCTTTGTAAGCCATCCCATGAGCATTTTGTTTTATCCCACATTCATGGGAAGTAGTAGTTTCTTATATTAGAATTTGTATATAAGTGTTGAGGCCAATGAAGGCATCCATGAAATTATTGTATTGGTTTTGCTCAAAGGAGTTTTCCCCCTTAAAGTGGCCTATGATAAATTCAATATTTTCAAGTGTTCTATTAGATTTTTTGTGTTGCTAATTCTTGTTATTTTGTGCTTTTTTATTAATTATTGTAGGATGATCCTCTCATTTTCATGACCTCCAACCTTGTGTACATATTGTCCAAAGGATGAGCTTTCATAGGCCTCAATATAGTACCTAGTAGAATAATTAGAGTATATAACTATTACCTTAACCTCACATCAGAGGCCAATAGGAAACATTTCAAGAGAGTCAATGATACATTCATCTATTGCATCATAATAATGTTTGATAAAGAAATAGGGAAAAACTAATTCTTAGATGCAATAATTGCAAAAACCATTTGATGGGGCTCTTATTTCATCCATTTCCCCACCTATTCTTATATCAGGGTAACTAGATTTAGTGGCTATCCCTACACACTCCCCAAATATGATAGTGACAAATAGGCTTTGATGGATCTAGTTAGGCAACTTGTGGAGACCCATAATCTTCTTTCTATCAAGCACAATTTGGGCATTTATTTCCCAATCAATATTGGTACATACACATGCCCCTCCATACTCAAATCCAAGTGTGATAATGTTAAAATGACACATATTATAGTGAGGGATTTGGAGTCCAAGCCATATTATGATGTTCATGGAAACATCAATAACCCACTGGGAATTTCTAATTATTCTGAAATTCCATATTTTGAATATTATTGGGATGATCTAGAGGATAAAGAGAAGGGGAAATTTAAGTACCACTCTAGAATGACCTTAGAGTAGGTTAAAGCATTTGATGTAGCACCAATCCTTGAGGAGTTGGTAGATGATGAGTCCATAGTGGATACAAACTACTATAAACATATCTTCACTCAACCTCTTCCACTAATAAGGTGGTTAGTCCCTAAGTCCTTTTTTTATAGATAGAACAACATGTGATCAATAAAACAATCAATTGGATTAGAAGCAAAGGTATTTAAGTGACCAATGATATAGTGAATATCACAAAGAAGTTGTTAAAGATCAAGGAAGAATGAATTACTTCATCAAAAAAGGGCCCTAATAGCATAATAGGTGAATAATAAGAAGGGCTAGTGATTTCCCATGAGATAAATAAGAAATCTAAGGCCAAAAAAGGATAATCTAGTAAGGATGGGGCAGCTGTAGATAAATTGATCATCATCTTATATGAGGACATAGCTGTAATAAGATCATCCATAGCTTCAACCCCAATATTAGTATTAGTTACAACCCCTATTTCCATTATTTACCCCTCAACTATCTACATTATCCCTACAGCTCCAACACATCCATGTTATATCTCCACTCCCCCTGCATCTTAGGTTTCCACTCCACCATTCATTATTACCACCTTACCTGCAATAACAAGTCCATTTCCACTAGTGTAATAAAGTCAAGTAGACACTCAGGGTCCCCCATTAGTGGATACATAGGTTTCCAATCCACTTTTACTTCCCCCAATTTCACTCCCTCCTTCCAATTCACTTCCTCCTTCCATTCCACTCACAATTCCCTCCAATCCATCCCCATTGATTCCTAACACAACTCAATAGTATATAGTCATGGACTTAGTCATCCTAACTTTAGTTTTGATGGTCATCCTAACTCCTAAGATAAGTAATACTTCATTTTTATCCCCTTTCATCTTCCTTAACTTACCACCCTTGAGTGGACCAACTCATTTAATTAATTTATTTTATTCTTTAGCTTCCACCCTTCAACAAGTTTATAAGTTTGGAGTCTCTATGTCTACTCCCATAATAGTATCACTTTCACCTCCTACACCCCTAGTAGACATAGCTATTTTTATTATCCAAACCTCTTCCACTTCTATAATTTACCAATCAACTTTAGTGGAGATAGGAGAGAAATAAGTCCTTTATGTAAATGTAGATTTGTAACCTATTGATGGAGATGCAATTCCATAGGCATCTATCAAGAAATTAATGGAAAATTCCACATAGGATTCAAAACTTATCATAATGCCTACTAGTGAAACAACATCAGCTATAGATTCTTAGGCGACCATGTCTACACATTAGGATGTTACCCCCAGTTAGATAGCACAAGTAGTGAAGAAGAAGTGAAAGTAAATGATTTACACAAGTATACTAGACTTTGGTATTTCAAAGATGAAGAAGAAATCCAATTTTACTCCCTAGACCTTTTTCAAAATACTATGTGAATCAATATGGGAGAGAGATGTGAAGATTATATTCCACCCACCAGACAAACCAAAAGGAGATCTAGTGGTGGGGGACTATTAGATATGGAAAATTCACATTAGACATCTAATAAGGGAGGGGTTAAATCATGATGTTCAATCTAACATCAAATCCCTATTTTATAGAATAAATAGTGAAAATGTCAGTAAGGATGAATTGAAAATAAGATTGATCAACTTACAACTACATTAAAAAAATTCATATAACCCAATGGTTCATTACTACAACCTAAGTTAGGATAGTCAGTCAACTAGATCCTAGATCAGGTAACAATTGATGTGGTGAATGAAATTTCAAGCATGGGAAGGGATACTAAAGAATGTGTTAACAATTTTGGCCCACTTAATAATATTTTGCCTAGAAATGGTTTGAATATATGAGCAAAGTTCTAGATGGAATGAGATGACCAAAAGCTTGTAAAGAGGTCTAGGATTGTAAAGTGAGAAAGACTAAAAAGTTTCCATAGTGTTTCAAGCATTCAAGGGCATGAATCAGGTTTTAAAAAGTCTTATAAGTTCATTCAAACATTCTAAAGAGATAATAGTTTATATCATATATCTGAAATAACTAGGCCATCATCACACATCATTTAGGTATGAATATATTAGTTTTCTTGTATATTTTATAAGTCTACTTAGAAAGCTAGCTAGAATCAAAAAGTTACATGGACATAATGTTTTTCATTCTAAGAGTATCCTCCAAAAATTTGGTATCTTGATGAGCTTATTATCTCAAGATATAACCTTCCAAATTTGAATTTGCAGAGTGGGACATGTGCGTAGACATCAAATTTTGGCCTCATGAAATAACCATTTCAATTAAAATATTCCAAGGCTAAATGCATGGTTGAAAAGTGTCAAAATATATCTTGATTGGAGTATATCTAATGGAATGCATTGAATAACAAGGTTAGTGGGACCAAATATATCTAAATTATACATTTAATCATGAAATCAAAGATCAATGATGAGCAGTGAGTCAAAAGGTCAATAGATCCTATGAGCAAATGCATGGGTTATAAATGTCTTAAGCATATCAAACTAGTAGACTATCTATAACTCATATTCATTTGTATAGAGGAATATTGATGGTGCATGTAAGGTCAAGAAGTCAACAAGCTGAAGATAGATGTGAGGATGCCACATGGTGTAAAGGAAAAAACTAACAAAGACTGACTGTAGGTCCATATAATGAATGAAGATTTGAAAATTAGCACAATATGGAAATCCTAAATCAAGATCCATGGTCAAAATTAAAGTTCAAAGTTATGAGATTTTGACTAGAGGTTGTAATATAGTTTAAAGTTGAATTAGAGTAGATATTTAGGGATTAAACATCACCATTGGGAGATTTTGAGTAACTTTAGCACATTGAAGATCTCAAGAAGGATTCATATGGTAGTAGGGATTTCTTCCTACAACTGTTCTTGATCTTCACATTCTCCATCATGCCAAAAAAGTATACAAGGGCATTAATGTAGGGGAAGGCTCAATAAGGATTGTAGTGGTGATTATTCTAAGTGGAATTGAGCTCATTAATGACCCCTTTCATGTCAATTTCTCTCTCTTTCACCTTCTTTCCTCCTATAAATACCATCTTTGAAATCTTGATTTTGATCCCTTGTCTTGATATAGTGATCAAAATCACTTAGTAAAACTCTTTTGAATAAATATAAGGCATCTCAAATTTTATTTAAATGTTATGAGTGGTTTATTAAAGTTTGATTTACAAAGTATATGTTTTTATTAATCATAAATATGTCCTTCATGTACCTTGATTCAATTCTATTGGTTTCTAAAAAGTTATGTGAAGTATTGGATAATAAGGTTTCCATTGAAGTGTCATAAGTCCATAGTGTTTTTACTAAACCTATCTCTTTCTATCCTTCAAGTTATAGGTCTCTTTTCAACCTTCATGCAAACTACTCATACTTGCAACCTTATGATAGAATCTAATTATTTCTTATCCTAATTAGATTCATAAGTAGTCATAAAATTGTCTAAGATGAGAGTGGATCATTGAATATTTGGTGCATCACCATTTAGACTAGGTTTTGTTCCTTTTATATTTCTTCCCTTTCCATTTTATTTGCTATAAGTATAGGTTTAGGATAAGAAATATGATATCATATCATAGGATCTATCCTCTTATAAAACCCTAGAGGTCTGACCCAACATTAGGCTACCCACATCTTAGGGTCATTCTTATGTTGGACTAGGTTTGGGTAGAGGACCTAAACAATCCTTTACTTAGCTAGGGTACAATCTAGGCATACAATAATTTTGGCATGCCTGGTAGGACCAAAATCCAATAGAGTGGAAATATTGTTGGAATGTATTTCATCTAATAATATTTTAGAAGTAAGAAAGTTAACACCAATTATGAATTTGAATCAAATATTCTTGTTGTAAGCAACTTAGGTATGTCTCATTGAAGATTTTAATCAGTTATTGCATCTCATTTGACATATGAGGTTAATATAAACAACTATGGTGAATACTCCTAAAATTTACCTCCTTATTAGTAGTTCCATTATGATCCTCATGATCTATATGAGCCTAATTAGCCTTACCAATAGTTATATCAAAGGCATGATGAACATTATCAAGTTTATCATGATCTTTATTATCAAGATCATGGTTCTTACCTTACTCATAACCCATATCATCCCTACCATGATCTCTTCCAAACCTTATGATGGACATCACCAACCATATATAGATCCTTACTAGTAGTATGGTGACTCATACCAATCTTATGATAACCCTCATGAATCTTGTTGTCATCCTGATCAAACCTATCAAACCCCAAATCAATCCATCTCAAGATTCAAACAGACTCATTTTAGATATGAGAAAGAGATTATAAGCATAGACACCAGGTAGATATATAGAGAGGATAAATCCAAGCATGCAATTCAAAACATGAGAGCTAATTTGTAGTAAAAGAGGTATGTGTAACTTTTATAAGGCAAGGTTACTCAAAGTCTAGTTATGACATTCTAGACATTGGAGGTTTAATAGTAAACATTGAAGAGAGGTTAGTGGTTTATGAGAAACCCCAAGGTCATCATAATAAACATAATTCTCCCATAGATCTACCCTTTTACCTTCATGAATTCCAAACCAATGTTTACCATATCCCTCAAGATTCCATTCAGACCTTGCCTAGCTTTCTTACCTAGAAGTCTATCTAAGAAAGGCATCAAAGGAATGAATAAGCATGTTTTGAGGAGACTAATCTCCATGTTTATAAGTATAACATACATGATAATTATTTTTTGATTTTATAGGGAGACATCTCCAGCTAGTTGGTCCATGATTTCGAGGCTACTTTAGCCAAGAAATTGAGTTTGCAAATCAGCATCTCTAGAATTCAATAGTAGCTACAATGGTAACACAGTAGCAAAATCCTTATTTTCCACCCATAAGAAGAATAAGTATAGAAGTAGAGGTTTCTAAACCTAAGTTTATGACTTGGAATTAGATTCAATAATCAATAAAGAAGGAAGAATAGTCTGGAATAAGCCAAGATGCTAAAGTCAAGATCAAGCAAGATATAATTTAGCCTCCACTCCTTTCCCCTCAAAATCTTAGAGCTTTTCATTCATGGAAAGCCATTCAAGAATCAATGCAACAGAGAGAGGAGGTGAAGGTGATCCAAGAAGAGTAACTCTATGATCAAAATCATGTATCTATGGTAACTTATTTGGACCTTTCTCATCTTATAGAATATTTTAAAGGGCTTAATGTGCCATTCTTTGAGAAAGAGCCTCTCCTTTATGAGGAAAGTTAGGAAGATTTAGCTAAGGAAATAGAAAATGAAGGTGAATTGAGTGACCAAGAAGAAGAAATCATGATTGGGACACCTCTTGGTAAGGATAAAAATGTTTTAATCTTCCATGATGATGAAAAGATGGAATGAGTGTAAGAGAAAGCTAAGGTAGAGGCTGAGATACAAGTGCAAGAATAAGTACATGAAGAAGAGGTTGTTGATGTGTAAGAGAAAGATATTTTAGTTCAACAAGTTGATGATTTTTTTGATAATGAAAAATGTGCCATTCATCAATAATGATAAGAGCTTGTAGAAGTAGTAGAAGACAAGTACCAATCAACTAATGAAGACCAAGAACAAGATAAAATTTAGAGCATGCTCAGTCATCATCTTGATGTTGGATATGAAATAATTTTGATTAGCCAATCTAAGATATCAAATGAAGACTTGAAACCTCATGATTGTGGTTAAGGAATTGATTTTCTTGATTCTAACATTCAATTTTAAGAATCTCCAATTGAATTTTAGCTTCATGAGAATAAATCTTTAGATTTGTTTAATGTCTTTCATTTAGGTTATTATTTACTTGAATGTAGTCCATTATAGGCCGAGGAAAGTGCTTTCATCAAGAAAGAAGTATTTTTTCTCTTAGGAGATGACATGTTTAAAATTTTCAAACATGGTTATCATCTTTTATCTTCAAGTTCAAACATCTCTATACTCTTGGAAGCTGAGAATCAGGGTAAGTGGCCTCAAGAAGTCCCAAGATCATATCCATCTCCCATAGAGATCATCCTTATATATATGTCAAAGGAGGCAGATCAAGATTATCTATATGTTCATGATTATTAGTTCATAAATGAATAAGAATTGAAGATGTTTCTACAAAATACATGAATTTGGGAGGAGTATGACTGGGTCTTAGACTCACATCTATAACTCATGCACCTAAAATTACTAGTTGAAGAACCAGTTGCTTCCCCAAGAAGATATAAACATGTAAATTCTATTAGCTACATAATAGAGCCATAAAGAAAAATAAATCATGTTTCAAAGTTCTAAGGTGCATAATATAACTTTCCATTTGATCCTAGAGTGAAGCTTTTCAATATAGGTTAGTTTTTCTAGGTTTGCTTTATTTTAATAAGTGATTAGCACAATCAATAGTCTACTTCCCTTTTGTCTTGTTTTCATTATTTCCTTAGTTAGTGTTTCTTGATTTTTCTAGGTTAGTTTCCATTCTATTTTGTGTTTCCCTTCAATAAGTGCTTTGGGAACTTTGTTTTATTTTGTTCCTTTTTGTCCTTGTTTGTTTTAGGAAGAGTTGTCCAAGGGTTGGTAGCCAATTTTAACCTCATATCAATATGTTGAACTAGAGTAGATACTCTATGCCCAATGGACTAGATAAGATAGCTATTCTAGGTTCATAAGCATAATAGTCATGCTCCCCTATGAGTCACCAAAAATGTTGGCCTTTTTGGCTCACATAAGAATCTTTTGCCTAGAAACGGTTTGAATAGATGAGTAAAGTTCTAGATGGAATGAGTGGACTGAAGGTTTGGAAAGAGTCTAATATTTCAAAGTGAAAAGATGAGTAGATTTCAATGGTTTTTAAATAATTCAAGTGCATGAGTTAGGTCACACAAAATCTTAGAAGTTCATTAGAGCCTTCTAAAGAGACAATAATTTCTAACATAAGTACAATAGACCCAAGCCATCATCACACATCATTCAGGAATGAAGAGATCATTTTTCTTGTATATTTTATTAGTGTGCTTATAAATCCATCCAAAATAAAAAAAAGCATGGACATGATGTTTTTCATGTCAAGGTCATCCTACATAAATTTGGTATCTTGATGAGATTGATATATCAAGAGATAATCTTCCAATGTTGAACTTTTAGAGTGATACATGCATGCAAACATGAATTCAGGCCTTGTGAAATAGACATTTGAATTCAAATATTCCAAGATTAAACATGCAGTTTACAAGTGTCAAAATATCACTTGATTAAAGCAAATCTAATGGCATGCATTGATTGACAAGGTTAGTGGGCCCAAATAAATCTATGATGCACATTTAATCATGTGATCGAAGATCAAAGGCGAGTGGTGGGTTAAAAGGTCAATGGTTCCTAAAATAAAATGCATGTGTGATAAGTGTATTAAGCACATCAAATTGGTAGAAGATATATGGATCACATTCGTTCATATAGAGGAATATTGATAGTGTATATAAGGTCAAGAATTTTACAAGATTAGGAAAAAAATTAGGATGCCACATGGTGAAAATATAAGAACTAACAAAGACTAACTGTAGGTCTATAAAAAAATGAATAATTGATAATTGGCACAATGTGGAAAACCTAGGTCAAGATCCGTGGTCAAAATTAAAGGTTGAAGTTATGATATTTTGACTGGAGGTAAAAATATAGTTTAAAGTTAAACCAAGGTGGATTTTTAGGGATCAAACATTTCCATTGGGAGCTATTGAGTAATGCTAACACATTGAGGAGATTGAGAAGGATTCATATGGTATTAGGGATTGCTTCCTACAACTGGTCTTGATCTTCACATTCTCCATCATGCTAAAAAAGGATATAAGTTCATTAATGTAAGGGAGGGATTGATAAGGATTATGGTGGTGATTTTTCTAAGTGGAATTAAGCTCATTAATTACCCCTTCAATGTCAATTTCTCTCTCTCACATTATTTCTTACTATAAATACTAGATTTGAACTCTTGATTTGGATCCCTCAACTTGATATAGTGAATCTCTGTCAAAATCACTTTGTAAAACTCTTTTGAAGTAATATAAGACATCTCAAATTCTAGTTGAATTATATGTGTGCTTTATTGAAGTTTTATTTATAGAGTGTATGTTTCCTATTCATCATTTGTATGTCATTCATGTACCTTGCTTCAAGTCTATTGATTTCTTGTAGGTTGTGTGAAGTGTTGGCTAGTGAGGTTTCCCTTGAAGTGTCATAAGTCCATAGTGTTTTTATTAAACCTATCTCTTTATATCATTAAATTTGTAGGTCTCTTTTCAGCCTTCATGCAAAATAATCATGTTTTTAACCTTGTCATATAATTTTATCAGGTCTTGTCCTAATTGAATTCATTAATAGTCATAAAAGTGTCTAAGATGAGAGTGGATCATTAAGTATTTGATGCATCACCATTTAGACTGGGTTTTGTTCCTTTTAAATTTCTTCCCTTTACCTTTTCCTTGGTATAATTAAGTTTAGGAGAAGAACTATGTTTTCATATCATAGGAGGTAGCCTCTTATAACCTTAGAGGTCTAACCCAACATTAGGTTACCCATAGCCTAGGGTCATACCCATGTTAGACTAGGTTTAGGTAGAGGACCTAAATAATCCTTTGCTCAGCTAGGGTACAATATAGGTCTACAATAAAATGTTTAGAGGAACTCATTTCCAAGGGAAATAAGATTATTGATATGATCATGGACCATTATACAGTTCTAAGGGAAAGAATGATTACCTTGAGAGAACTGGTCAATAAATATGAGGGAGAAATAACAAATTTAAATATCTATTATCCCAAACTGATAGATATAGACTCTATTTATATAGACATCCTCTTTTCACAATGAATCTTAAAAAGTGATGGACTATAGCAAAAATTAGATAGAGATACACAATTTACAATAAATTTTCTGACAAAGGCTGCACATAAGGCCAAGGTTAGACATAATAAGTCCATTGACATGTTGTATGATATATAAGATTTGTTGAATAAGCTATCATGTAGGCCCACATATTATGAAGATAACCTCCTTTTGGTATAAGATGTTCACAAAAAAATTAAAAACTATTAGAAAGAGAATCTACTAAAACTATAGTCATTACCCTGAGCTCTATGCACCATTATATCATGTATCATAATACATTTGATAAGATGGGTAAAGAAATGCAATAAATTAAGGATTTGACGTGGGAAATTTTTAACTCATCATTAGATTGTGAGATCACCAACATTTACTCTTTTGACATAGATTAAGAAAGAATCCAAGAGATTTTCAAGGATTTTGATGCATATGTTTAAAAATTGCAAGCCAAAAAAGACAAAGAGGTAGAGAAAATATTGGAAATTGATTAATTATTGTTATTGAAATATTCTCATGTATTGTACTTTAATTATGGTAAAAACATTCTAAAGTTTTATATTATAAAATTGCAACTATCTTTTATAGCTCTTTTTGAGAAAGATACATGTATTTTACACTTTATATTTTGACAAGTTAGAAACTATAAAAAGCATAATTGGAAATTATACTTTTCATTTTGACAATTTATAATTGCTTAAAGTTGTAAAAGCACATATTGAAAATTGAAATTACAGTTTTGACAAAGTGGTGACTTATAAGTTGTAAAAGTCTCACTTGCAAATTTTGACTAGGGTTTTACAAAAAAGAAACTTAAGTTATTTCTAACTTATCTTTTAATTTAACATTGAGTTCCATTTTGGCACTCCATTTTGCATGAAGAGCATTTAAAAATACATGGAGAAGAAGGAGAGGCATTGCATGAGATTTATCGATTATATCCATGCCACACCAGAATAATGATCATGCCCAAATCTTGCATTCTATTTTCCAAACCATTTTACAAAGTCAAAGGATGCCACAAATATGAGATTATACCTCTTTTGTATGGGGTTACAAATTTTCATGATTTTGCTACTAAGAGTTGAAGTTTATGATAAATACATCTCATCTAAGAGATCTTTTTTATAAAGATGGTCAGAATCCCATATCATAATCTATATTTTTGTTCTTATTAATGTTATTCTGCATTTTAAATGTTTTTTATACAAGCCATATCCTAGAGAATGAAATAAATTGAAGATTTTGCCTTTCTCGTATGAGAAAGCCCTATGTATGTAAGTTTTTTGAATATTTGTGGAAGTTTTAATTCTTATTTTAGTCACAAGAGTTTATTTGTGGTATTTTATACCCTTTTAAAATATTGTTTGATTAAAAGAAAAGAATTTATTCCATTATATGAAAAATAACAAAATATTTCCTCTGATTTCTCATTTGCATGATTTTGTACTCAAACAAATTTCAATCTATTTTTATATTCTATTGAGTTCATTCAAGCAAGAATTAAAATCCACTAAGAATATTTGGTGTAATCACCATTTTTAATTTTAGAAGTTTCATTTCTCATACTATTTTCCCAATCAAACCCTAGTTTAGGAGTAAGAACACTAAAGGAGGGGATTTTTTATAAAAATGGTATTTTATCAATTGTAATAGATTTAGTGAAAGGAATTCAGCCTTCTCCAAAGGTTAAACTCAATTTTACAAGGTCATACAACTTGTAGGTTTTCCCATTGTATCATTAGTTTTTTCACAACAAGCTACTACATCAAGGAAAGGGTACAAAATCGATGTGATAACATTACTTTCACTCACCCAATAACCTAAATTTATTTATATATCTTCCCTAGTGCATTAGCGGCACAATCACTATTCTATTAAAATATTACTTTTTGGCTCGATCTTAATGCAATAGTTTGGAGTTATAATTATATACATTTAAAAAAAATCAATGTAATTATCCTTAGTGGGAAAGTGACCTTTATATTATTTTTTAATTTTTATTACATTTTTATGCCCCTATTCCAAAGTGACACCTTTTTTTTAATAAATAATAATATTTCAAATATTTGAGTCATGCATGCTCTAAGAGTCTATTAACTCTTTCGTTAAACAAAAAGGTTTAGTTTCATAATATTTTAACTTCTCTTGAACATGAGGTGAAACAAAAGGATGATTCATTAAATTATCCTTCCATTAAGTGGATTTTTTTATTAATTTTTTTTCACCACTAGAAAATCCTTATCAGAAGAGATAAAATTTTATATTGATTTTTTTTGGATTAGATTATTTATTCTTGTGAAAAAATAACTATATGACCATATTCAAAGCATTTAATAAAAATAAATGAAATGTTATCATTATAAAAATTATGGTTTTTATATCTACCACCATAGCCTCTCATAACCTCTCCTTCATAGACCCTCCCTACCTATCCCTTCCCCAAAATAATGAAATATACCCATGTAGGGTTTTAATAATATCCACCTTTATATATATGTAGGAAAACATTGTCATGAACTTACATATTGTTGGTATATCTATAGAAATGTATTTAAAATTAGATTTATAATGTGAACTATGATTGAGGGCATCTAAATATACAAAGTAAAATTTTATATCCTAACCCATACATGAATATAATAAATGGTTTCAACCATAGGATGAAAATATCAGAACCAATGTTTCATGAAAAAACTAACACCATTATCAATCCAAGGACCCTTACCCAAAATCATATGTTGGTCTATGAGTTCTGAAAAAAATAAAAAAAATATTTTGGCTTAATGATAAATATCCACCCCATAAGATATGACAGAAGAGCATTTTTTCCTATATTTTCACTTAAAAACAAGAATAGTTTGAAAAAATCCATTTAACCTAAGCTTTAAAACTTTCTCACTAACCATGGAAGTAAAATAATCTATCACTTCATATTTTGGAAAATTTGAGAGAGGTGAAGAATCCTTTAAAAAAAATAAACCATTGCCTATGAGATGGAATGGAAGCATTTCTAGATCTATGATTATTTCTATAGGTGATCAAAGATCCTTTTTTTTAATGTATTCATTTTGGAAGAAACATCTTTTTTATGAGGCTTTATTTGGATCCTTTTCTCCTCCTTATCTCTTGCATTCATCCTTTAAATTTGTCTTGAATTTTTTTGGTTGTGGATCATCCTTAAAATCTATAGAACTCATGAATTTTTACTTAATAGATCTATATATGTTATCTTCATTAATAATTGAGGTGGATATTCCTTAAAAGGGTTGTTCAACTATAAGTTTCTTGCATGTAACTTTTGATATTAAAGGGTTTCCCATTAATGAAAATATTTTTCATTGCTCTAAATATCTATTCCTCTCTTAGAATTAGGTTGCATAAAACATCCACATATTTTTTTATCTATGATGAAATGATAATTATTTTATTTTTGTTACATTTTTATATTTATGTTACATGTATTTGTAATCCATTCATTGAAATTACATTTTAATATAATTGCATGGTTAAAATTTCAAAATAAGATGAATAAATTTATTATTAGTTTTAAATATTTGTAAAATAAATTGGACGAGGTTTTTGATCTGTTGAAAGGAGATAAATAAATATTTGGTGAAAGTGATAAGAGTGATGAATTTAGATACATGACATTATTTTTTTATGTAGTATTTATAGTAAATATTTTATGGATAAGACTATGTATATATTTTAAAATGCATACATTTTGATTTCTATACTAAACCCATCATCAAAGATAACAAGCCTATTATTAAGGAAGGTTTAGAGAGACCTATTATATGTTAAATATGCCAAGAAAAAATGAAAAGAAGAGGGGTTAAATGTTAGTGAAGATATAAAATTAATAAAATAGGTAGTAATAATAATAACATGATAAATTGTGATTATTTCCCTTCTCTTATACCAATAACATACTAATGTTTACATAAAACCACCTAATAAAGGTAAACCAATTGGATTATGGATGTGAAGAGTGCAAGTGAAAGTTTTATAGAATCAAATAGCCTTTGGCTATTGGTGACTAGTTTAGAAACATGCAAGGGAAAGGGTGATGGATAGTGTAAGATCATTACAAAAATGGAGTGACCATTGAAAGTGAATAAGATAGCTAAATGTGTTGGAAAAATGGTGGAGGTAGTTGTGCAGGAGATGAAATGGGTTAACATCGGCAGAAATGTAACTAGAAGCACATATAATAGGAATATTTTTTTTGGTGGATGGTATGTGTATGGTACATGATCGAAGAAATGTAAATTTATCTCTTATAGACCACACTTTTTTCAAATCATCTTGGGGGGAAGGATCTATTCCCTATAGTATGAGGAGGATAGATGGAGGTAGAGAATCATCTTGGGAATAGGAAAATTAATTTTAAAACATGTCTATTTTATTCTTCTATTGATTCATAATACCATAGCTCTAAGTCAATGGAGGCCTTCCAACTATTTGACACAGTGCCAATAGATAAATTCCTTATTTTATGGTCTGGTCCCTTCAAGAAATGGGGGGAAGAAGACAAGATACTATATTATGGTATAGTCCCTTCAAGGGAAAACTTTGTGCATATGGGTAACATCTATTGATTACATGATGAAACTTAAAAAAAAGATTGATTAGACTTAGGGTATTCCATCCGAATTATAATCCATTTTGTATGAGTGAAAAATCCTAGAGGATTCTTCTCAGCTACTTGTTTACATTATTTTTAAAGATGCTCTCCTTAGTTTAGTGTCATGCTTGCATGGAGGAGTAGTGAATACATATTCTTTAAATATGTATTCTTAAAAGGATTCAGTGTATCCTAAGGCCTCATCTCAATCAACATTTTATTTAGACAATCTAGGTCCTTATATTATTAAGAAAATGGATGAATCACAAATAGTGGAGGTAAGACATCTTGAGGTCACTAAAATGATTGATTCTTTTCAAAACAAAATAATGATTTACTAATTTAATGGATTTTTTCCTTATTTGAGATTGTTATATTAATGGATCCATAAAAATTGGTCCAAATAATGTGAAATATTATAGTGCTCTAAAGGCTTATTTTATTACATTTTTTTACCTTAAATATTACTAGATAATATTATTAAATGGAGATGGTTTTGGTGAAGAATGGGTCTCTTTTTTACCCCCTTAGTTCCTAGATTTTAACCCACTCAGTATAATTGTCTCTAAAATGCATGTTTAGGTCTACCTCCCTAATTTGCCTCTCTCATTCTAGTATTTAGTGGTACTCACATACATTAGGAATAATTTTATTATTTTCATTAAAATTGATCAAACTTGAAACATCTAAGGACTGTTCACCTTTGCATGCATTTGTGTGGAGATAGAACCGAGCAAAAGAATACCTAAAATCATAATCTTAAATCATGGTGCTTAAACATGGAATTAAACAATTTGGAAATATATATTTTTAATGTCATTTATGCCACCAAAAGATTCATTTATAATAATATTTCTCCCTAGAAAGATATCATTCAAAAGGGGAAAGTGGTGTCACTCCTAAATCAAAAAGTTAGAATCCTTTTTAACCTAAACCCTCAAAGGATGGAGATACTATGAATAAGGTATAACCTTATTCTTTAAAGGAATTTTATAGTGTAGGGATAAAAGAAACAAGGGTGGAATCAAACTAGCCATTTAGGTAATTGAAGGAAATGATGAATGTGGGGGATCTATCAGCAAGAATGATAGACATAAATGAAAACCCCTTGGGAGGGATTATGAGACTCCATGAGTCTAAAATATTTGAATTTGATGAGGATTTATCCTTGGTTGGCTTAGAAAAACAACCATATGAACTCCAATTAGTGGTTGGGGGAACTCCTCCAAGTGGTTATATTGAGGTGAAAAATAAGAAAAGTAAAAAAAGGATGAGTGGTGGAGCTCATGTTTTGATGCATGATTGAGCATGGTGGATGGTAGTGATTTATGTCTTGTAATCAGTTTATTTTGGTCTTTCAACTTGTTTTTATCTTACTCACTTGTCTTTCATGTTGGCATCTCAAATGGCATGTGGTAGACCCTGACATTTAGGGTGTTATCACATTTTTTCATTAGCCTTGTGAGTTTATGGTTGTGTTGTTATTGTTGTGTCCTTTTGGTCATGTTTGTTTTTGGGTAGTTGGTATTGATTTATGAGATTTATTATTTTATTATTTTGGATTTCATATATATTTAATTATCATTCTTTTTATTAATAAAATGGGCAAGGGGACCCCCCAACCCTTATATCATCTATTTAAAAAATAAAGGTACACTAATTAAATAATTAATGAAATTATTTAATTAACTTACTAGTTAATATAACAAATAATGAATGAGTAAAAGTTATAGGTATTACATAATTTATGTAACAAAACATTCCAAGAATGACTTAACTTATAACCATCATCATGATTCAAATTATTAGGATTATTATTAATATCAATGGTTTCTTGAATCTTCCTATTAGTGTATTGAATTTCCATGGCTATTACTTTGTTATTTTTATGCATATGGTGTTTTTAGAGAAGTTTTCATGTTCCTCCAAGGCTGACTTATTGACCCTAATATGCTCCAAATATTCACAATGCTATTTTAGTATTTCTTTAAATAAATGAATATGATCACCAATGTAATATTTCTAACAAGATCACAGGATTGAACATACACATTTTCTTAGATTTAGATAGACTACGTCCTTAGGATTTTTTACCTTATTTTTTTTATGGTGTTTACAAGTCTTTAAAAAAATGTATAAATGAAATTTTTTTTGAAAATTTGTGTAAGGTGCTCTCAACTATCTTCAAATCAAGGCCCTTTTTTATCCCCATTTCTATTTTTATTTTTAATGCCTCTTTTTGATGTCCTAGTAGCCATATTAAAATTTCCATTTATTTGATCCATTAATTTTTATAACACTACTAAGATGAGTTTATTCTAATTAAAAATGTTCAAAATTAGATATTCTTGATGATTATTTTATCTTATTTTGGAAATAGTAGACTAAACAAGGTAAAACTTGATACTAATTCATATTGTATATTCTATGTCCAAATTAATTAAATTTAAATATAAAAACTAGTATAACTAATTTATTAAAATTAATATATATTGAAATGACCTAAAATATTTATAAACTATGGTGTTTATGCTATGTTCTAGTCTTTGATAGTGTACAGTAATCATTAAAGGCCTTGAATGGTTTTATGGTCACTCATATTTGGAAATTGAGTGTTTGTGCCTATTAAGATAAGTCTACAAATGACTAGATACCTTTGGAAACTAAAAATATAAAAAATACCATATTCCCCTATAGTATGTGCTTGAGTATTCCACCATAGATCAGTGTTCCTATTTTTATAACTATTATGTGTGATACTAGGGGTTCTGAATGTGTGTATGTTTATATTTGTCTTCCTTAACCTTCAAACACTAGCTCGACTTTTAGCACTTCACCTATAAAAATTGGTAGAAATTATGATTCAATCTAACATAAAACACCCCTTGTTTATTTATTAATCATTGTATATGTTTCAATACCTTGATGAGGGATAAAACCACACATAACTATGACACCTATTATGTGTGCAAAATTAGTTTAATAATAACATGTTGTACAATAATGTGTGTGTATTTTTACTCTTGAAAAAATGTTATTCTCACCTTGATATGTTATTTTGACTTGTTTCAATTCATTTTCATTAAACAAGTTTTATGTTTGGAAGATTTAAGATAGTTCTTAATGTGTTGATGAATAGTGAATGTTCTCTTGATAAGTGATAGATCAATGCTACATGGTAATATGATTAGGATTGATATTATTATTATATGACTCTTTGGTTAATTTCTCTATGAAATAAAATGTGAAATGTATGGGTCAACCCTAAAGATGGATTTGAATTTTTGAAAATATATGTTTAAGGTCACACTGATGAGTCTAGATAATGTAGATGACTCAGATAACCAAATATGTTTAGCTATTAGGTGTCTATAAATCTGGAAGTAATTATTTTAGATCAAGAGATAATTTTTGTAAGATGAAAAAATATTAAGCAGATATTAGGTAAATCTTGTGTATGAATAATTAGAATTTACATAGGTCAGTCCCATATATAAGTTAATAGCTAGAATATATTGTGAGAAAGAGTTATTTTTGTGTGCACAATAAATTTATACAGTTATTTGGTAAAAAATAAAATTTTCAAGTGTCAAATATAAAAAAAAATATATCTTCATTTTCCCTAGTTTTATTCTAGTATTTAAAGTTCTATAGTAACATAATAGAGTGAGATATTTGAGTGTAACTATGGTGAGTGTCTTTGTATATGTCTCAAGTGTTGATATTTATTCTATGTGAATTATAAAATGAAAAATGTATATATTAACTTACAATTATGGTATAAAATGATTTGAAACATTAATAATGTTTAAAATTGAAATAAAAAGGAACAAATATAATTATATGCATGTGAAACAAATTTCCTTCTAGAGTAAGTGGAGAATGGTGTGTTTATTCCCCACAGATATTTAATTTATAAAATAATGGGTTGAGATAAATACACCCAACCCTCATTATAGATAGATAAGTGGTTATAAATTAAGTCACACAAAACTTCAACCACAGTACTCATTATATTTTTTGAGAATGGGACCCAAAATGGGTTTCAATAAACATGAGTATAACCTGAGTATCTGATTATGTTTTTGAAACATATACTATAGATATATTTTAAAACTTAACTTGAGTAATTCCTAATTATATATGATTATAATCAAAGTAAATACTATGTAATGCCTCACACATTCCTTGCATATGCCCCTAATATGATAACATGTGTAATTTAAGTCATTTAACCTATGCCAAAATATCATATAATATGTGAATTGTCAATCATAATTCTATAGAATATGTGAAATGTAATCTACATTTTCCCCTAAACTATGCCAAATATTAATCAATCTTATATAATAATTAGTGTAAAACCTATAACAATATATGTAAAATGTGTAGTAATCTATGTATCCCTATTATAATAATATAAACATGTGCCTATTTGAAATAATCAGAGCCAAAATTTTGAATATATATATATATATATATATATATATATATATATATATATATATATATATATATATATATATATATATATATATATATATATATATATATATATATATATATGTGGATTGAATTTCTATGATAATACCATTATGTATTCAACCATTTTGATGTGAGTTATGTTTTCTAAAAATTACTCATATAGAAATAAAATAGGTATATGCATAATGTTATATAGGAAAATATGTAAGCATATAAATCATGTGCTAACATGATTAGAGCATGTCATTATATAAGCATTATATCATTTAAGAATATATAAAACATGTATCCAAAGGTATATACATGTCATTCCAACTAAATATACCAATGAGGCAAACAAATATAGTCATTATAGTAACAATCATATAATCAATGATAAATAAATACATAAGTGATGCATGATACTTAGCATGGAATTTTACACAAATAGAATATGTGAGATGGATAATAACATCAATACATCATTAGACCATCATATATGTATCTACACATAGAAAATATAATCACACATACTTTCACGTAAATGAATTATATAATAAATGACAAAAGTACACATGATAACATATAATGTCACATAAAATAAGTCACATAAACATAATCACATAATGAACATGAAATGTCATGCATAGTTAGATTCAAATAGATAAAGAGTCAAAAAAATTTAATAAATTATCAATGATCACACCATGTAATATGCATAGACACCTAAAACTGACCACCAATAACCTCCAACCAAGCTTTTGACCAATTTCCACCAAAGTGCATAATTTGGCTTGAAAACACTAAAACACATTAAAAGAGTTGATATTGATATATTAAAGTGTTGATTTTGGCCAAAGTTTCAATAAATTGCATAATAAAATTTATGGGCTAGTTAACTTTGATTAGATCATTTCAAGTCAAAATGTTAATTTTGCACTTGGGTGCTCTTGATTACTCTTTTATAACAAATTTGTTGTATAAGACATGTGCCTTTTTTATTTTTCATTGAAAACATCCTAAATGGGATAATGGTTCCAACACATCTAACATTGACCTCCAATTATAATCCAATCAAAATTTGAGCCAATAACAAGACATTTTGACCAATTTGATTAACTTGTGTAGCAAGGAGCCAATATTTGCACTAAATTGCCCAATCATGCTGAAGGATAATTAAACTAAATAAAGGTATTAAGTTAATTTTACATGGATATTTTTGAATACTTGTTTTTAGAAATTAATATTGAATATCTACATCATCAAAGTCACATCATTTCTTGGGAAGACACCCCTAGGCCATAAATGCCACAAATATCAGGATTCATGCCTCCCACGCCTCATTAAGACCCTCCATGCCTAGTAAATTCCCCTCTATCCCAAATATTTATGAGACTATTTATGAATTTTAATTTCATTATTTAATTAATCCTTAGGCACACATATCCATCTTGAGATGGATGGTTTCGGTTGATTTTATCCATTTGTAAAAATCTATAAATAGGAGGCCTTGCCTATTGAATTTTAAGCTATCTTGGTGAAAAGTTATAATGCTAAATTGATTCCAAAATAAATTTAAATTAGTGTTATAATGCTAAATTGTTGAGCCAATCTAAGCCAATGCCAAAATTTCTAAGAGGAGATGAAGGTAGGCACAGTCCATTGAAGAAGATCTCTTGAAGCATAAGTTGAGCAAGCCAAAAGAGCCTTTTGAGGCAATCAAGGATTTGGTAAGAGATTTGTGTTTTGTATTCATATTTCTCATTTTTTTTCCATTTCTAATTATGATTTCAAATGGTTTCTCCATCCTCTCTTCATTAAAATTCCTAGTCTACATAATGGCATGCCTGGTTGTACAAGAAACATCCCACATATGAAGTAGATCATGAGGCAAATTTAAAATTTCAATTTGGATGCTTAAAACTCTTTCTAAGTTATTTTATAATTTGGTTTGGCTGGATTTTTATCTTCATGGGTTTACACAATCAACTAACAATAGTCATTTCAACCATCGATGGTTATTTTAAACCATCGACAGTCAGGTATAACCATCAATAGTTAGGTATAACCATCTATGGTCACTATGTTTTTCTTAAAAACACAAACCTGAGAGCTAATAGGCCATTTCCAAATGCTTTGTTTAGGATCATATGGACTCCATTTTTCATGATTTTTTTTAAACCATGTGTTTTCTCCTAAATTTTCAAAATCTGATATTAGTTTATCTTCAAGTTACATTGATGTCCTAAAGTGAATTTGTCATCATAATTATAACACGGTCCTTTTTCTCTACAGGCTTGCATATCTGCTTCATTCAAATGCTTGATAGGAGTGATTCTAGAGGTTGGTATTGTTTGAGATCATTGTGAAGTTGTGTTTTTTAATGGAGAAAAATTATATTTCAATCAATGTTGAGATGTGATTGAGATGTGATCTCATCCTCTACCAACTTAGCCAACCTGAAGGTTTCCATCATTGTGTTCGGTTGGAACATTTTGACCTTTGATCAAATTACATCCTTCAGTCCACTAACAAATAAAATCCTAAATAATTCATCGGATAATCCCTCTATGTGATTGGTGAGTTTTTAAAAATTTGTTTTATATTCTCTCATGGTTCTTATTTGGCAAATTTTTATAATCTAACATATTGTATTTTGGAGTGATGCCTTTGGGTAGACAGATAACCATCAACTTAAAATAGCTTCAAAGCTAAAAGACATACTAAATTTTTCATTGCAGGGAAACTTAAAATCTATTAAATCATGCTCTTTATATATATTTTGAATGTTTAAAATACATTAGGAACCTTATTTTGGGGCTTAATGAAAAATTTAAATGCTTAAGTGAATGTTTTGATAATTGTACTTTCAATGTTACAACTTAAGACCAAGGGGTCAAAATAACACCACTTAAATTTTCATTTAGTGTGTAAAATTGAACTCATTTATAAAAGTTTTGTATTTAATAATTTCTTGACTTAGTGTTTGATTGGAAAAAATAAGGACATTGCATGTATGCTCTTCCATCTATCCCCTTTAGGGAAATTTTGGAAGCAAAAGCACTGCCCTTATTACAAACATGACTAGTCCAAGGCATAGAAAGAATATCATCTAAAGCACTCCCCAAAAACTCATGATAGTTTTGGTGATCTTTTAATGACCCTAAATTATTTCTATTAGTCTTTTATTTTTATGCAAATTTGGCTTGTGAGGGGGATTTCATCACCTCCCATAAGTTCTTTAGGGAAGCTTTGACATGAGGTTTCATCTCTTAGCACTAACTTAAACCACTCCCACTAATATTAGAGGTTTGAGTGGTTAAACTAACTTCTAGTATTGGAGTTGCACACAAGACATATCTATACTTTAGACGTCACACTAAATTGAGAAAGTGATAGATGTAGTAGTTACAAAAAGGATAAGACCTTTTTACAACAAGCCAAGTTCCATGGACACCCAATTATGTGCTTTTATTTTACATCATGATGTGAAATTAATTATGTAATTAATCCCCTAGAAACATTCAAAAACTTGCTAGTTTAGTCAACCCCACATTGCTATACCCTTGTTAAGACTTGGATGATAATACATAGTGTATTTTGGTCATTTTTGTTTGGTATGTTTTGAGACTAAAAATTATTTTTTTGTTTATAAACCATGTCAAAACCAATTTGTCTATATGTCACTCTTTTGTCTAAAGAGGCATTATGCTGGCCATTTTACACCACATTTGTGCCTTGAAATTTTTGTTAAACTTGTTTATGTGTGTGTCATTTGAGTTGAGGAGGGTAGCATTACGCTGCCAA
Organism: Torreya grandis; assembly: GCA_037957365.1. Taxonomy (NCBI): domain Eukaryota; kingdom Viridiplantae; phylum Streptophyta; class Pinopsida; order Cupressales; family Taxaceae; genus Torreya; species Torreya grandis. The sequence continues at coordinate 2,448,712 of JARHVA010001479.1, forward strand.
AATCATGTCAAACCATTTTTCCTTAAAGTGTTTAAAACATAACACTGATAACATTATTCAAGCATACTTACGTTTTTAGACTTCTCAATTTATTTTGAGACTTATTTTCCATTGTATCAAAAAACCATTTGTTTCAAACCATGTTATGTATACCATTTGGACCTTATTTATATGACATCATGCTATCTAATATTGTTTAGTTTGTTTGGTCAAATTGTAGTTTTCAACATTGAGTTTTCAATTAACCTTGTTAAGTTTGGATTCAAACATTGATTGATTTATATTTAGGCCTCAATTCATGGGGCTAATACATAGATCTTTCTCTTTTGGTTTTCATATCTTCAATTAATTGATTACCCAAATTTGAATACTTTTGATTATTTATTTACTCAACAGAGCCTATCTTCATCATTATTTGTGCCTTTATTTAGGATAACACAACATTTTTATAAAAACATTTTGCCTTATGGCTTATGCCAACTGATCATGTTTATGGTTTGATTATATATGCTAGGTCTATGCCAAAGTTGTTTCCAAACTTGTTAGATTAAATCAAGTTCACATCATGCCTTTGTTTCAAGCCTAGATTTTGACACCATTTGGCCAAAAGTCTTAGAATAGCCTATTTGAGCCTAGATTTTAACTCCACATTTGGATAAAAGACTAGTGACTATTTTCCCTTGCTTAGTTTAGACCTTGTTTGGAACACTTGACTTAGACTTTTGATATGCTAGTTTTTATTTAGATGCTTGACCTTTTATGCATGTGACATTTGATGTTAGATAGTTTTATGCCAAGTATTAACACAAACCATTTTTAGAGATACAAATTCATACTTTCATCCAAGTTAGACCAAGTTTGAACCATTTGTCCTTTGAACATACTTTTTTAGAGTTTATACAACTCTAAGCCTTTTTATTTTTAGACATTTCATCATTTATGCAGATATGTCTAGAAACACCTATGGTGGAGTCACATATAATCCAACTTATGATAGAATGGCCACACAAAATGACTTTTATGGATTTAGTCAAGACCCCAATGATGATAATATGGTTTTTGAGATATATTTCTATCCACCTAATTATAATTATTCATGGGAACAAAGTTATGAACCAACTTACAATCCAACTCAAGACCTTGATTAGTATGAAGAGGCTTGTGAGGAGGAATTTGAAGACCTAATTATAGATAATGTTGTTTGGGATATAGATCAATACCCTCTTTATGATAATCAGTATACAAAACATAGTCAAGAACTAGTTTATGATCCAATTTGAGATTGGGATGAGATGGTTTATGAAGAAGAATTAGATGCTTTAGTTTATGTGAGCTACCAAGATCCATAATACCCCAAACTTATCTTTCCAAGACCTCATACTTTGGCTTATGTGAGTAATCAGGATCCATAATTCCATACCATTACCATACCAAGGCCTCATCCTTTCGGTTGTGTGAGTAATCAAGCTCCACAACACCCCTTCATCATTCCAATACCTAGTCCTTTAGCTTGTATGAGCAAGCAAGCTCCACACCACCCTATAATTATCATTTTATGACTTCATCCTTTGGCTCATGTCATCAATCATGCTCCCCAATACCCTACCATTATCCAACTATAGGCCATTCCTCATCTAGTACCAATTCAATCAAAACCTCAACCAATCCAATCATTTGAAGACCAAGCTATGTTCAAAAATGCTATTTTCCAACTCAATAGAAATCAAGACCAAAAAAACCAACCAATCTAAGATTATTTTATTGAACTAACCATTTGTGATAAGTTAATCTATGATGAATCACCTTTCAATCCTATACTAGCTGTCAAGGATTCTCACTTTGATGAGCCAGTCTTTGTTGAGTCACTTCTTAATGATTATAACCACCTTTAGGAAAATCGTTACCTCGATCATATGCCTATTTTTCAATATCCTCCTACTGATAATCTAGTATCTAAGGAGTTGTCTCTTAACCTTTTTCTAATTATGGAGGAGTCTTACTTTGATAAACTAGTCCTTCTAGAACCCATTATACCATCACAAGATGTTACTTTTCCAATACCAAGCATTAAATAAGACATCATTTTAATAGAGTATCCATCAGATGATGATTTAGAGTTAGAGTTAGGTTTTGTTTGTGAATTGACAATGGATTTAGCATTAGAATTAGAATCAACATTAATCTCAACATTAGATTTAAAATCCCTTAAGTCACAATCAGATTCAAAAACATAATATGTTCATGACTATTATAAAACTAGTTACACATGCCTCATAGATCAATTTGAATACATTTGTGATCTTTCTATAATTTTTGAGGATGATTACTTCAACATCACCACAAGCTCTCCTATTATCATTTATGAGGATTATGCAACTAGCCCCCATTCCATTACCACCAACCAATCTAGCCAGTTCATTGACATTCCATTTCCCACAAGTATCGATTGGGACTCATAGAATCATACTTTTTTGAGCTGTATAAATGATGACATAGTAGTTCAAGAAGAGAAATGAGGCCAAGACCAAATTCATGTATCAAAAGAACACTCTCCTAGTGAAACTATTTTGGAGGCACTAGGGGACAATCCAAGTTCAAACTCAACATCTTCTAGTGAAACATTTTTAGAAGCACTAGAATACAATCAAAGTCAAAAGTCAAATTCCTTAGCAAAACATTCTCAAAGGTACTATAGGATAATCAAGACAACTTCATTGGTGAAAAAATCATTGAGGCATTGATATATGAGCGTAAAATTTCTTCACTACTTAATGAAGACATTATTCAAGATCAAATCAAAATAAACTCCTATCTACATCCTAATCAGATGGTATCTACTCTCAGGATCAAATAAAAAAAGATTTGGTGGTCCTATCGATAGAATATTTATAAGTCTTCAGCCCTACCATAACCAAATTTATGTTGAATCCAACATCAAAAATATTATGTGTGATTGAAATTCATGATCTTCATTTGTTTCCCCACCATTCCACATTCCATTATAATCTACTATTCCATTTCAAAAACAAACCTACCATCCATAATTTGTCCTTATTTACCATCCATCATCACACTTTCCTTTATATAGGTTACAAATATACCTTGTCTTGACACTTAAAGGAATTAGAATCAATGACCAATGAAGATCACAAAAGCATTCTTAACATTCAAATCTACAACTAGTTATTGACAAAGTAGCTATTTAGATGAGGTGTGGGGTAGCAATTAACATGATTGATTATTATTTTTATATCATTTACTAATTAAGATGTACATCTCCACTTTAATAAGAATAACATAATCATATGCTATTTTACCATACCCAAGCCAAACACATCCATAATACAAAAACTAATAAGCACCTAAATAAAAATTTGTACTATACCATTTCATTTTCCAAATCCATTTTCCATTGTTACATACCCAGCCATTCACCCTATCACTTAGGGGCAACCCTCTTACCATTTTATCAAATTTATAAAACCATCATCATCATTATCTAGACCATTTAATTTTACCATACCATTCCTATCTAGACCAAAACCTATTTTTAGTCATCCTATCCAATCTTAGTTTGATCTTGGTTCCTTTGGTTCTTCCCAAACTTTTTGTGAGGATATTCTGATCAAGTTTCAATAATCAATCAAATTCATTTTTACAATGACAATCTATGAAAGTAGTGTGAAAATTGATCTAGAAATATATCTTTCATTTCCATCCTATCAATTTTATTTATGTGACCCTGATTATAACTGCCTATAGGCAAATTAGTATCATTGACCTATTATATTGTATTCTGGTTATAATTACCTATGGGCAATCTAGGGGTAACACTTGTTTACCATGTATTACCACATCACCTTGCAATCATTTTTTCACTTTGAATAGCCATTTGTCAGATTTGAGAACTTGTTGGGACCTAATTTGTTTTTCACTACATTTTGTGTGGATGGAATTACTATGACTTAAGGTTATTTTAGGACTATGTAGGTCATGCTCAATTCATGTTGAGGTCACCTTAGTCCCCCTTTTCATACACTCTCATCATTTTCTGAGCAACCTAAGCCAAAAATATCACCATTTTGTAAATAGGTATCTTGTCATTTATTTATGAGTTAAGATACCTCAAAAATCCAAAAACATTCATAACATTTCAAAAATCCAAAAACATTTATCCTATCTATGCCTAGTTAGTTATCCTCGATCTGACTTACTGGGGTATGGTCATTGTTAGGATGCTTTATTTTTACTTTTTTTTATAGGATTTATATTTGTTTGTTTATTTCAAGTTGTTTGTTTGTTTGTTTTTCTATTTGTTTGTTTATTTGTTCACTTTCTTATTTGTTTGCTTTCAGCATTGTTGCCTCAACTTAGTTTATATATATGCATTGGGTGATTCATTAAACACATTATTTTTGAATCCATCCATATTCATACATCAACATTTTCATCATGATTTTTATAATTGGTGCTTTGTTTTCAAGTGTTTATTAGATTGGGAGTTAGTCTTAGCACATATTTTGGGATAGTCTTCATGGTGTTCTATCATGATGCCTACTATCACATGCTACAGAAAAAATTAGCTTCAAGAAGATATACAATCAATGGAGCTACAAACATTTCTCCTTATCACCTTGATAAATCCCTCCACCCTTGATCTAATCAACCCATTAACCATTTTATTTGTATCATTGTTAATAAGGATGAGCATCTCCTCATTAGTAGGTATAACTGAATCTTTTCTATTGATCAAACCTTATTATTCTATTAATCTCTTTCATTAATTTGTGCCTGCTCATCTTTACTCTATTATATAGGTTTTATCCTTGAGTTATACTTACTAATCATTCCTAACTCAGACACAATCATCCTTAGCCAGTTCAAATCATCTTAATGATTATAACCACCTATGGGTAAACCATTATTTTTTATTATAACTGCTTTTGGGAAAATTAGTAATCTTTTTAAATCAATGTATACAAGAATTTTCTCATTTAGATTAATCTCAACCATGGGTTAATTTTTTTTACTTCTTTTAGAGGGACCATCCATTAACAAATGTGATAGCCACTCCCTAGAGGGGGAATCATCATAGGCTTTTCAAAAACCATTTGGATCTTTGTTCTTCAATCATCATCTTCTTTTTGACATATAGGACCTTTTAATTCTTTGAGAAGATGTTAATATGCCTATATCTTTCAATGACTTTCCAAATAGAGGCAAATTATAGACACCTAAAACTAGCCATCAATAATCTCCAACCATGCTTTTGACCAATTTCCACCAAAATGCATAATTTGGCCTAAAAACACTAAAAAAATATTAAAAGAGTTGAAATTGATATATTCAAGTATCGATTTTATCTAGGATGTCACTAAATGGGTAAATTCAATTTATGGGCCAGCTAACTTTGATCAAATCATTTCGAGTCAAAATGAAAATTTTGCACTTGGGTGCTTTGGATTGTTCTTTTCTATCAGATTTATTATAAAAGACATGTGCCTTTATTATTTTTCATTAAAAACATATTAAATGGGATAACAGTTTCAATGCATCTAACATCAACTTCTAATTCCAATCAAGCCAAATTTCAAGCCAATAATAGGACATTACGACCAAATTGATTAATTTGTGTAGCAAAGAGACAAGATTTAAACCAATTTTCATAATCATGCTTAAGGATAATTAAACCAAATAAAGGTCTTAAGTTCATTTTCCATGGATATTTTTGAATACTTGTTTTTAGAAATGAATATTTAATATCTACATCATTAAAGTGACATCATTTCTTTAGAAGACATCCCTAGGCCATAAATGCCACAAATATCAGGATTCATGCCTCCCATGCCTCATTAAGACCCTCCATGCCCAGTTAATGCCCCTCTATCCCAAATATTTATGAGCCTATTTATTAATTTTAATTACATAATTTAATTAATCCTTAGCCACACATATCCATCTTGAGATAGATAATTTAGGTTGATTTTAGTCATTTGAAAAAAATTGTAAATAAGAGGCCTTGCCTATTGAATTTTAAACTCTTTTATGCCAAACTTATAATGCCCAAATGCATTAAAAATCATTACATTTTAGTGTTATAATTCCTAAATTTTGATCCAAACCAAGCCAAACCAAAGCCAAACATGGTTCCAAGGACAGATGGAGGTAGCCACATTTCATTGATGCAGAATTCATGAGCACAAATGAAACAAACCACTACAAAAAGCATTTTAGAAAATCCAAAGAAGGTGAAGGAGGGTTATTCTTTAATTTTTTAGTTGTTTTTTATATTTTGGTTTTGTTAACTAAGCTCTCCCTAGTAACTAGGCCTAGAGATGTTATTCTAGTGTGTTTATTTCAATTTTGATTTCATTTTTGGAACTAACACCAAACTAACCATCCTCTCTTGGGTCAAATTCCTTGTTCACAATATGTAACAAAAGCAATCACTAATCTAAAAAATCATTGTATGTCAACATCACATATATAAAAATATAGTATCCAAATAAATAACAATATAAGTAGAATTATTAAGAGAAAATAATGTGAAAATAGTGTAAAATATATGAGTATGATAAATGGATATGGTCATATAAAGATGTAACCTGTGTAAAATTTATGAAGATGCCATGAATGCAAATATGATCCCATTTTAGGAAGAGTATCCTCTGAATGTAGAAATGTCTTAAATATAAATGAACATATCATAAAAAAAATGTATGTCCCACATCTCACTCACGTATAACATAAAACACATGTCTAGAAAAAAATAAGTGTATAATATTCCATATGATATAAAACACAAATAAATCATGTAAACTAGAAATACATGTCATGGATAGGTCCATTTTTTCTTATTTTGAATAGTTTTTTATTTAATAATTTAAATTTGAGATGATTATGTGTAAAATTGATGTAATTCTTGTTCATAATATTATTAATAAATTTTATTTAAGGTTAATCTAAATGATAAACCCATGTGCCCTAGTTGTCTTTGATCTTAAATGATCCTATCCAATTTGGTTTGGACTTTCCTTTTGTTTCTTTATCTACATGGATATTATTTTTATTCTCTCTTGAGACTAAGTCACTAAATTAAAATTTTTGGTTTATAATTTTTTGTTCATGATATTTTGACATACTTTGAGGTGCTCAATAGCTTTTATGTCTCTTTCATTCAATATTTATATCTTTTGTAGTCATTTTTTTAATATTAATTACCTTTAATGATATCAATAAGAGAAACATGAAAGGATATTATATTTATTTGTAAATGATATACAACTTATGTCACATATACTATAGAATAAGGATTAACAACCATGGGTGAATGAACACTATTTTGATAGGCCCATAAGGCATAACCAATCTTATTATGCCAATGTTCAACATGTTTTTTAGATATAAATGTATGATGAATATTTTACTTATAAAAAAATTTGTAATAGTGTTATTATTAAATGATTATCCATTATATGTTATAATATATGATAAAATCCTAAATCACGAAATGATATTTTTATTTAAAAAACTAGCTATCTCCTCCCCTATTTTTTATTATACTGATACCACATTGAATCGATCTATAAAATATTTTGTAGCTATAACAATTAACTTATGACCCTATGATGACTCCAAATTAACTTACGTAATCATGTCAAATCCCCAAAGAGAGAATTACCATAGTGATAAAAAGGTTCTAATTCTCATGACTAGGACTTTACTATGTATCCATAAATTTTCACATAATTTTACATGTTCTTAACATTCATTCTCCTTCATGGGCCAATAGTAACCCATCCATAAAGTTTATAATATATTGATTTAATGATAAAATCTACACCACATTCACTATTGTGTACGTATTGTAGATATATTTAAGCCTTCTCATGGCTAAGGTATTAAAGTAAATATCATTAAAATTATCATTTAAATAGGTCCCCTCATATTATACCACAACAAATTACATATAATTGAAATTTGAATTTATTTTTATTTAAGGTATTACTCAATATAATATATTTATGCAAAAAAATATAAATATCACCACACTATTATGAATTTATTTCCCTACATGTGACTGGAAGTATCATTAAGGCATCTATGTTTGTTATTGTAACTCATAGATGTTGTAATTTTAATAATATTGGTCATCATTGACATCAATTAGAAACATATATTATGTAAATGGTGATTAGTTTTACAAAGTAGGATTTTAATTGTAATTTTATAAAAGTATTTCATTAATCACTATACCTTTTATTTATATGGGATAACTTTTCCTCTTGTGTCAAGTAAATATATAAAATCTATTTAAATATGAGTTTATAGTCCCCATGCACATAAATATATTTTATTTTTAATGTGTGTATGACATATAATCTAATAACCAATGCCTTATCTTATGTTATATTATTTGTTTATGCAAATACTAAGCAATATGTGATTGACATAATTTATCCCTGAGTAATGAATAGTATTCCTGGTCTAGTTCTTATGAAACATTTTGATCCATTGAAGTACATACTATAAGTTTCATCATAAATGTGATATGTGATAATATCATCTCAAAAAAGTCTCATTGATTGGTACTATTAAAATATTAATAATGTGGCTAATGATATTTAATTACTTGTCATTTTTGGGATTTTCGAGATGATAATTTCAAATCAAATTTGATAAGTAGAATTTCATACCTATTTTTAAATCATAAAAAATGTGGTTGCGTCATGATATACTTTAGCAAATTCACCTTTATTATGACATGAATTGCATTATTAAGCATACAG